>VDFB02252616.1:191402160-191419887 GCA_007258455.2 Sequoia sempervirens | reverse complement strand
ATGAAGGTGAAGCTGTGAGAGGAAGTACCAATGATGGAACAGTGTGGGATTCCAGCACCTACTTCAGAAAAGGAGGAGATTGAGGAAATCTTGGATAGTCGTGTGGGAAGGAGTACCAGAAATAGGCAGTATGAAGAATATCTAGTGAAATGAAGAGGAAGGCCTGTGGAAGATTCATCCTGGCTATCTAAGGCAGCAGTTGACCGGTTGGGTTTTCCTCAACCAATCTGAGACGTGACGGGGTCACTTCTCAAATTACCCTGGGTGTCTGATGCAGGAGCATCCAGTGGTGTAAGGGAAATCTTGCATCACCCAAAAATAGTCAATTTTCAAGTTTCTCAGTTTTTAGATGTTTTTACATTTTTGGATACCCTTTTCGTCATAATAAAATTCCCAATTTACGGTTTTTCATTTCGGTTCTTGGGTTGAAAGATATTGCAGTTTTAGTTTCCCAGATTTGCACCTAAAAACCTTCCGAGTGGGATTTGAGGCACTTAGAGCTTCCGGATCGGCCCCGAAACTTGCCTAAATCAGCATAGCAGATTTTAGGCGCGTTCTTGACTTCGAGACCTTTCCAACGGTTTGAACGGTTCGCGAATCGGAGTCCTGGATCAAAAGTTATGACCCCGCGAAGTTGGCGCACTTTCTAGAAGATACCATTGCAAATGCTCTTTTGAAATTTGAACTTCATGTTGTAAATTTTCGGCGCCAAACCGCCTAAACTCAAATTGAATGTTGTTTTGGCTCCAAACTAAGGAGGAGCTCTATTTATGGGCGGGTTTTCTAATTTTTGGGGAACTTTTTGGGGGACAAGCTCGCATATTGCGAAAGGGTTACTCTGTAGCTTTCTGTAGCTTGCATATGTTGTAGAACTTGGGGATTTGAGATCCTCTGCATGTAAGAAGTTCCATTCTCTAAATAATAAATTTAGTCTCTTATTTGTGGGTTATTTTTTGTGTCTCGGGTTGCGCCCTCATCAAAAATCCAATATGGAAAAACCACAGTGGGAAATACTACTAGGATCTACTATCCTATTCTAGCCTCACAATAGAACCTCATTAGTTACAATGTTTAAGGGGACTAACCCTAAGGAGACACCAATCCCCTAATCTAAGAGCACTAAATCAAAGGAAGCACCCACTCCCTAATCTAAGCACCAACCTAGCTATTTGATGGAACCAACCAATAAAATTTACAATGAAAGTATGTGGAGCAAGAACTCCAATTACATATGATGAAAATGAATCCATTCTATGTTACAAACTCAATCTACAATTGCTCAATCCTTCCTTTTTATTGCAAGCATTTCCTCTCCTCTCTCCACTCTTCTTCTAACACACTATGTTCTCATTGAATTCATACACATTACATCATTCTTCAACACACACCAACTTTATATATTGCATTCTCTATCTTGGTGTAAATAAAACTTAGGGTTTCCTATCTTTTGATGGCATTCATGCTTGATAGAACTCTTTCAAATTCATGACTGTGTGTGCATTAATAAAGTCATCCACTTTTTTCTAATCAATTAACAAATATATCACTGGAGTAGTTACAATGATCAATTTCATTTTCTATGACACAATTAAATTCACCTAACTCAAAGTTCCACCATTTTTTCACCTATCCATTGTCAAAACAAATATTTAAATGTTGGCCATTGATTGCACCATGATCCATTGGTTAACACTTAAATTCCTTGAGTTACTTGAACCAATCAATAATCACCATGTGTCACTTGAGTACACTTGTCATCTACCATACTTTTTCAAGAGTCAGGGATCACTAATCCCTCTTACCACTAACTTGCAATGCATTGAAAAGCTTAACAAGCAATCCTGAACACCAATATCCAATGCTTCTTATTTCTACTGGGTTTTAGCCATCGACCTTACCCTTTACCATTTTCCTTCCTATACTTCAATGCAAACAATCACATCAGACTCTAAACTTTAAACACTATTACATTGTTGGAAGTTGGGGTTCACCATTATCACTTACCACTTACCAAACTTTTGGTAAGGTGTAAGCCTTCCTACTAAACTAGGATTCATGAATATATCCTTCAAAAGCTTTACCAAAGATAACACTTTTAGATGTTGGGGTTTCTTCTTACTTCATATTGCTTACCTTCCCTTGGAAAACTTAACTCTTTTGGTTGTCGGCCTTCGATATTTTCTCTTACTACTTTCCTGCCTTTTGGTAAGGTGGAAGCCAACCTTCTGATGCCCGATACCCAACTCCTTCTCAGAATTAAAACATGAAAACTTCCTTTTCATTTGTGTAATTGATATAAGGTAAATACCTATGCCTGATGTTTGACTCCTTTAAGACTTAACACATTTTTTTGCATTTCTTTGAAGCATTCAATAAAAGGTACAACCAAAGCCCGATGTCCAATCACTTGTAGTATATGGTAAGCCCCAAGCCTGAAGTCTAATGCTCGATCAAACTTGGCATAAAAGGACTCTCTTTTTATTCTCTAGTAAGTGATATAAGGTATTTCTAAGACTTGATTCATGAACATTTGCAAATATTCAAGGCTTCCATTAATGATTCCCTTTTGAAATCAATCAACAATTTTCCTGTCTAATATTACTCAAATCTCCTTTTGGTATCAATGAAAATAAAACTACCAACAAATCTATCACACAAGTTCTAACCATCTCCAGTTACACACTAGGACCAAATGAAACTGAAGCTCTGGCAACTTTGAAAATAAATGAATACTTTCTAGTGAAAATAATAAAGAAGAAAATAATGTATCTATGGAAACATAGTTTATTTTCTATTTTTTCATTATGCAATTTGTATTTTATAAATGATAATTTACATGTCTTTTTGTAATATGCAATTACATATAAAGAGAATACAATCCCAAATAAAATTAGACTCTTCCCTTGAGTAAGTCAAAGTAGTTTTAGATTTCTTATTTTTGCTTGTATCTTCTCTATAAATAAGACGGGGCTATTTTTTAATTATAATCTTTTAGCTATTGAAGAGAAATGCTACCAAATTAAGGAGAACATTGAAAATTTGTGTTCAAAGAATAAATAATATTAAATCAATATTTCTTTCTTGTCATGCATTAGAATTATTCTTAAGTATTTTCTATTCTATTCTATTGTGTACGCGATTGAATCATGGCATGCAATCAAAAATTATAGAAGGTGTTTGAAATCAGGTTTTGTAGTCTTTGAGCGATGATATCATCTTTGGAGTTATGTTTATGTTCATGATTCGAAAGTAACTTGGAGACTTTAGGCTACAAGTTATCATCTACGATTGTTTGATCTTATATTGGCATATGGTGAAGACTTTGCACTGCATTATATTCCATACCTTTTCTTTTTCCAATTTACATAGGAAGTAACAAAATACTTTGTGCTTTCATGAGTTTCTTGGTGTTAATACTTCCTATTATCATTTCAATTACACTTTCGTTTAACTAAATTGACTATTAGTTATTATTGCTTCAATTATTTGTTTGTGGTTCATTACATATTGTAAGAATCATGGGGTTTTCATTATAAGTTTGTAAGAGAACATCTATTGTGAAATAAGAGAATTAGATGATATGGAAACATCCTATGGATAGTTTTAGTGTAAATAAGCTTACTGAATTACTAGTTGATTATAGTTAGCAATAAGAAGGGAGGCTCCCCTTTCTGAGAGGGTATATTTTATCCCATCATACTATGGTTGATATAACCATTTTCTCATTAGTTAGTTGATAAAAAAATATGTGCCCAGTAGTTTTTGGTGACTCTACTGGGGACTTAAACACTCAACCAAGAGCCTCACACATTTAGTTGAAGTACACCAACACCTTGTTGTTTATATTTTTTTATATTTTTTTTTATCCATATTTTTTGTCAAGTTTGTAATTTGGTATAACAAAGTTATACATGTGGTAGAAGGTCTCAAGGAATCATTGATCCTATATTTGAATTGTTGTAAAAGCATAACTTTTATCTTTTTCCAAAACGTATGAAGACACCTTTTCAATTTACAAAGACTTTTCCTCCTACTAATGCGATATCTCCCATATAAAAAAAAGGCTTCCAGTGCTCGTATGGCCCTTCCTATCGCACCACTTTAAAGGTGTGTTATTCCTCCATTCAAACTAGGAAGAATGGTTTCTCAAGGTCTATGGGGAAATTCTTTTGGGCCATTGAATTTGGCACCACCATTACATGAACTTCCTCGTGGTTCAGGAAAAATAACTTTCCCAAGTTCTAAAAGAATGAAAAACAATGTCCAAATGAGCACACTGCCACATTCTACATTGCATGTAGAGTCCTTGGAGTAGATCTTGAAGATTTTTTTGTGAGGTTGTTTGTGGAAGCACTTCAAGGAGTGGTTGATGATTGGTTTTATCATCACTTAGATGGAAGTATTGCTAGTTAGGCTACACTTCAAAAAAAAATTGAAGAGAGGTTCAAACCAGTAGAAGATGATAATGCTTTGTTGGCCCAAATCACTCAAATGAAAAGGAACCACATGATCCCATGCGTGAGTTCATGGCCAAGTTCAATAAGTTAAAAAATAGAATCCTAGCTATTGCTCGGCCCATAACTAAAAACTTAAAGTTTTTCTTTATCAATACTCAATTACCTGAGGTGAGTTTTCCTCTACAAAGAGAAATCCTAGTTAATCTTGCAGCCACTCAAATTTTGGCTATTGAAGTAGAGGATGATATAATCCTTGCATTAAAAATAAGGAAAGATTCAAATAGGTCAAAAGGACAATCCTCTTCGGCCTCACCTTCTACTAACACCACAAATCCTATGGTGCAAAAGCTAGCTATTGAATTGATGGCTCTCAAGAAGCATATGTCCCAAATTTTTTCTATTCCCTCCTATAAGGACATTCCATGGAGGACATACCAAAATGTTTCTAACTATCCAAATAATGTTGCAAGGATTCAAAACTAGAATAGACTTCCCCCACCACAAGGAAGGATCGTGCTGGAGGCACCGCCTATAAATGCAGTAGTGGGTTTTTATGAATCTGAACAAGATGATATTCTACAATTAGAATATGTCTCAAAAGGTCGTGCTAATCTCTTCATGGAAGAGGAAGCAGAGATAGGTAGTGAATCTAACATTAGGTTTCTAAATGCAAAGAAGAGGTTGAATAAGAAGAAAAGAAATACAGTGAGTCTTATGCCATTTTCACCCACTAGTAAAATAATTTGAATCATAAATAGTAGGTTAATGAAACTAAGCTAAAGGAAAATCCATGCTAAATGATCACAATTGTTAAGAGGGGGTCCCTTTACCAGTTCAACTAAAGGGAATAGTAGGAAATAAATAAGTACACAAAATTCTCTTGCTTCTTTTGTATCCAGAAACAATACACCACACCCAAAATCCCAAAGTGAAAACCCCTTGTCTTCTTTAGTGAACCCTTACCAAGCCTTTGATAATATAGATCATGCTAAGAAGACTAAAATCCAAAATTTTGAGGTTGAGTATCTCCAAGATAACTGAGAACAATTTGATAGACTAGCCAAGTTTATCAAAAGAAAATTAGCTCATTCTAGTCAAGACTCTTTCAAAAATGCACCCATTTCTCCTAAACCAATGCCTTCACAAAGCAACCTTGTTTAGCTTCTTCATCTATTCTTGGGAAAATAGAAAATTTGTATATTACCTTACTAGTAAATGGTCATAAACTTAGTATATTGATTCAGGTGCTTCCAATGATGTGATGCTAGCCAAAGTAGTTAATGCTTTGGGATTAACTTTGATAGACTTTTGGTTGGTTCTTTTCTATGGAAACCAAGAAATTTCCCCTCAAAGGGAAAATCAAAGATGCTTAGATTGAATTTGCTACTTTCCCTGATAAGAAGATAAAGATAATGGTTCTTTTAGTTGATGTCCTAGCTTCATATGGAATATTGTTGGGACAAAATTTATGTAAGGATGTTGGTAGTGACATCAAGATGGATTGGTCTAAAATTAGGATACTTGTCAAGGGTTTTATGCAAAAACTTCTTCTAGAAAGGGAAGATAAGTAAACCATGACAAAATTTGAGCATCCAAAAGCTCAAATTATTTTGAGTCCTTTAGAGTATGCACCTATTTCCTAATGACTAATGAAATTCCTAAGTCGTTGAATGATGATTCAAGTGAAGGTCAAGTAACTGATGACTCATCCCCTTGAAGTGAGGAGATTCTATATTTTGAAACTATTAATGAATGAAGTTCAAATGATGTTTGGACTTTGGACTTTAATGGAAGTTGTTCTTCAACTGGATCTAGAGTAGGGATAGTTCTCATATCCCTAGAAGGAGAGATCTTCCCCTTTTTCTTTCAAGTTACAATTTAACAACACTAAAAATACTACTCAATATGAGGCCTTACAACAATATTTTTTGGGATTGCGTATAAGATTTTTATTTTTTTGACATATTGTGGTTGCAAGGGAATATAATGACATGGCAGATTCTTTGGCTATATCATCCACTCTCATGATCCCTCATAAATATTTTCAAGGAGATAAGTATACCATTGAGTTGGTGTTTTAACCTAGTGTTCCTTTTGATTCTAACCATTGGAAAATATTCAATGATGATGATAAAATTATTTCCTTTCTAGAAAAGGAAAAAAAAATCAGTGATCTATACTTCAAAGGAAGTGACTTTACTCCTTGAGAATCAATCTCTAAAGTAGATGAGGAAATTGTTGAGGAGATCCTTCAACTGGAAGGGAATAAAATTCCCAAAGGATTGTTCTCCCTATAGAAATTTTTTTATAAGCATGATTGCTATATCAAACTTCAACAACAATATTGATTAGACTCATTAATGGACTTTAAGAAAATTAATTTGGTAACAAAAGGTAATCCTAAAATGGTGAATATTGGGAAATATTGTTTGCTGGAGGAAAGGAAAAAGTTTGTAACACTTTTGCAATAGCACATTGATATTCTAGAATATTCATATGATGACTTGAAGTCTTTTTATCCAAAAGAAGTTCAACATGATATTCCTCTCAAGTTAGGTTCTCTAGCTCATAAGCAAAAACAAAGGTAGTATAGCTCAAAAAACATAGGTACCATTCTTGCTGAGATCTAAAAAATGTTGAATGCTAGAATTTATTTTCCTATCCATCATTCAACATGGATAGCTAATATTGTTTTGGTTAGGAAAAATAATGGATAAATCTGCATTTGTGTGGATTTTTTTAATCTAAATCAATCATTTTTGAAAGATAATTACCTACTATCGATAATGGATCAAGTTCAATACAAAAAATGACAAGTTCATGAATTTTTTCTATGTGAGACAGTTTCTTAGGATATAACCAAGAGGAAGTGAATAATACCAATAGAATACCACCTTCACTACTCCATGGGATAGTTTTTCATATCACAAAATTCATTTTGGATTGATCAATTTCAGTGCCACTTTTAAAAGGGTGATGGACCTAGCTTTCTGTGATGAACATTTGGGTAAGTTTATTGTAGTTTACCTTGATGATTTGAATTTATTTTCTAAGGGGTAAGTGCACCAAGATGGTTCCCAAAAAGGGGGCTTAAGTGGCCACTTTTTTTTCTAAAATTAGGAAATGCTGACCTTGGACGTGAAATTGAGGATAGTTACACTCAAAATTTTGAGATGGAACAAAAACAAGGATTGAAGTGCTCCAAATCTACTTTCTAAACTACTAATTTATTTTGAAAATGGTTGATATTAAGGGGTTCAAAAGAGGGATGTACACAAATTTGTGTTGTTTTTGTCAAAAAAACATAACATAGCAACTCTTGTACAACCTGAGCACGGTGAACTTTTTTGTAGTATTTTTAAAATTGCTAAGGTCAAAAGTTAGCTAACAACATCTAGTTGATGCATAATTTTTCTGATAATTTTTTAATGAATATTTGATTTTTTACTAATTTTCTAAGTAGAAACTTCTTGAAAAGCAGAATTTTGGCCATGCTTCCCCTAATTTTTTTTTTCTTTTTTTTTTTAAGTTTGTAGAATGGAGTCTAGTTTCTAAAAATGTAATTTATTTGAAATTTTGATGAACGGTTAATTTATAACCAAAAAAACACCAAGCAATGCTTTTTTGGCCAAAAAAAACATACAAACAAAATAAATTATGGACGAAAGGCTTAACATTTTCAAAAAGTGAAAAACATTACATCGTTGGATAGCTAAGAGAGAACCTAATATTACCCATGTTTTCAATTTTTTCGATTTTGAACTAGATGCAATCTTGATGGTGAGCACGGACCCGATTATGTGAAAAATTGTAGAATTTGAAAAAACACGTCTCTGGCCTTGTTGGGAATTCCCTCCAAGCCTTTGGGTTGGTATTCCAAGGCAAATAATTTCAATTTTTTCTTTGTTTTTAACGTGAAAAAACTCTCATGTTATAACGCGAGCGCGTTTTGTAAATTTTTTTTCAAAAGTGGCCAAAAAATTGGTACCCAACTTGATGCACCTGCCCTAAGGATCATCAAGATCATTATCATCATTTATGACAAGGACTTGAAAGGTGCCACTAGCATGGTATCTCACTTAATCCCAAGAAATCCATATTTGGAGTTACCAAAGGTAAGCTTCTTGGGAACATAGTGTATGAGGAAGGGATCAAGATCAATCCTGAGTGGGTCAAATCCATCTAGAATCTTACCCAACCTTAAAGTAAGACAATAGTACATTCCTCATTTAAGAAAGTAAAGTTATTGCAAATATTCATTCTAGATTTTACAAAGAAGACCAGTCATATCTTGGATATCATGAAAAGAAAATCAAGCTTTTTCTAGATTGTGAAAGAGAAAGAATCTTTCCATGACATAAAAGAGGCTATTGCTCATGCTCTAGTCTTAGTTTTTCTAGGCTTTACCAAAGACTTTATCATGTATATTTATGCCTCAAAGCATAATCTTGTTGGAACCTCTGGAACCTTCAAATTTTGGAAAAAATTGAGGTGCCTACGGGAAACAAACAAGATATGTGTAAGGGGTAAAGTCATTTATTAGGTGGATTATGAAAGGAGGGGTCTTATTGCTCCCAATAATACTTTTACTCACATGTTAAACTGTACATTGAAGGAAGTACTTGTTAATCACATTGATTGGAAAGAATCCTCGGTAACTCTAGATGAGTTGCAGTTTGACTTCTCACATGGAAGACCTATTAATGCTGATACTTTAAAGCCAATGGAGATAGGAACTTAAAAGAGGAAAAGCCCAAGTAGAGAGGTGAAATGGTGGATCTTGGTTGAGACATGGGTAGGATCAGAGATGAAAAAAATGTGACACCATCAAAGAGACTGATCCATATCAATGGGCTTGCTTCAATGTCCCTTCGAAGCTCTAAACGAACACCATTAGAGAGATTATAACATATCGACATGAGTTACCTTGGGGGTCTCATCAATAAAATAGTTCACATGAAATAAATTCCATCAAGGAAACTACACCATATTGAAAGAAGAAACTTTAGTGTCCATCCAATGGAATGATTTGCATTAACATCGAGTTTAACAATACAAAGGGAAGTATTACATCAACATAAATCGAACACACAATTTAATGTAAGGTGGGTCTATGTATACATCAGAGTAACAATGGAGAATCAGAGAGACAATTCATGACTCTTCTAGTGGATGGATCGAAGGGACCTCTAGATATTGAAGGGAATCATTTCAAATTCCCTTTGATGTTTTGACACAAGAAAAGCATACAATTGAAATTTTATCAAGGGAACTTTGGAATATTAGCGTGACTAGTTTTTAAGTCCCTTTAATATCCCAAACAAGCACAACATTGCAATGCACATGACGGCGCTAGAGGTTCTATTGAAGGAAGGTGTGAATATCAATAGGAACATAAAATCAGTCCCTTCAAAACCTCAAAGGATAAAGAAAACAAAATATTGAGGAGGCTATTCGGGATACATATAGATATCAGTAAGATAGAATGTTGGTCCTTTGGATGGAAGGAAAGGGGTGTGATTAACTTGAGAAATTCGTCGGGAGGTTAGACTTGAGTTTTCAATGAAGATGAAACATAGCAAAGGAACATCAAGCCAACATCTATAGTCATCAGGTCACCTTGTATATTCTACCTTTGTCTCTTTCTTTTATATGTGACAGACTTATATGGAATTACTAATAGTGAAATATTACAAAACATCGTACTAAAGGGTAGGCATATGAATAGTTAATTTTTAGAATGTGAATGGTCTAAAACTTGTTGCTTCCTTCATTCCTATAAGAAGGAAACCAAGACCATGGGGAATTCTTTTTTAGAAGGGGGAAATTAGATTATGGAATAGGATATTGTAAAGGCTTGTTTTCTGAAGCATATCAATTGAGTGTTGCTTTCTTTGGTGTCTAAATTATGGTTGTCAATTACCTGTTGAGTATCATTGATAAAATTCTACTTGGTTGTCTCCATTTTGTTTTCTCAATATTATTTAAATTAGCATATCAAAGCATATTTCTAGTTTATCAAACCACAATTCATGTTTTGTGCTATTTTCTTAATAGGGTTTCTTCAAGAAAGAATTAAATTCCTTTGAAGAGGTCACAGTAATCTAGAGGATTAAATTGGATAAATAAGAATAGCCTAATAAAATATAATTTTACACATTTATGCAAGTCATAAACAACACAATGCCAAGTAATTCAAGTTATACCCAGAAGGAAGAAACATATCATTTTGAATTTTGACTCTATTACCCATAAAAGGCACTGATCAATTCATTTTCCAAAACCATCTCTTGTATCACATTCTAAAATCCAATTTAGATTTATTGTTGTAGGATTAGGAGTAGAAGTTAGTAATAGATTATCTATTTCAAACCATCATGCTAGTGTGAAATAGATTATGTGTGGATGAATGAATTGATGAATATTGGAATTAAACAAACCCTCTAAATTGGTGTGAGGTCATAATCTACTTAATTGTGACCACTTTTATCTTTGAAATTTTGCATTCAGTGGTGAACACAAGGTAATACCCACCTAGGTGAACCAAAGCCTAAAGAGTAGGGAATCCCAACCATCTTGGTTGATTTAGTTCATTGGAAAAATCCTTGTTAAGGTTGAAGAAAAATATTTCCATACTTTTAGAGTTTGGAAATCTACAGATTTGGGAACTGACAACTCTATCTACCATCTTGGTGCACCAAAATAGAGAAGGGATTGAATCTCCAATATCTTTCATGAGTTTTTATTTGAAAAATCATGAACTCAAGTACTCACCAATGGAGAAACATGCTTATGGTGTGGTAAAAGTAGTTAAGCAGTTCAAATATATTACATTCTCAATTCCCATATTATTGTATTGGTTCCTGATTTAATGGTCAATTCCATCTTGAATCAATAGGAATTTGGGAGTAAGAGAGGTAATTAGATTACTAAGATCCAAGAGTATAGCATGTAGATTAAGACCACCAAGATAGTTTGTGGGAAGGGTTTATGCCAGTAGATTGCTGACAACAAACTAGAAGAGATATGTGATGATGAGGAAGCGAACACCAAAGAACTTCCCATAGTCTTGTTTGTATTCTAACATTGCTTACTTCCTCACATATGGAGAGTATCTTGAGCATTTTTCATATAAAGAGAAAATGACAATCAATCTTAAATCCACAAACTCTTTTCTTTGGGATAATGATTTGTACAATAGAAGCATTAACAAAACGTTTATGTCATGTGTGGACAAAGAAAAATGAGGAAAACTACTGGAATATTTTCATAGTTTAGCATGTGGTCGACATTTCTCAAGTCTAGTTTATAGCTCACAAAATTTTGAGAGCAATTTACTAATGGCCCACAATTTTTTAGAATGCATACAACTAGGTACGTAATTGTGAATTATGCCACCAGTTTGTGGGGAAACCTAAACTAACAGCTCTACCCCTCAAGCTAGTGGTGATTAATGAAACCTTACAACAATGGGGTATTGATTTCATTGGCATAGTGAGTTCATAATCAAGTCTAGGACATAGTTATATCCTCACAACTACTGATTATTTCACCAAGTGGGTGGAATCCATTCCTTTAAAGCATGCTACATTAGAAGTGGTTTGTAATTTCCTCAAGGAAAATATTATCTCAAGGTTTGGGGTTCTTAACAAGATAGTAGCAAAAAAAGGTACTTGTTTCTCATCTCATGAGATAACTGAATTTTGTTTCTAGTATGGAATCATTCTTGCTCTTTCTTCTAACTAATACCCCTAAGGGAATGATTAAGCTGAGTCAAGCAACAAGAATTTGGTCACCATAATTAGAAAGTTTGTTGATGGAAATCAAAGATCCTGGCATAAGGAATTGTATGATGCGTTATGGGAAGATCATATCACTCCTAAATGGGAAATTGGAATGTCTCCATTTCATCTCTTGTATGGTCTAAATGCTAAGATACAAATCACATTGGAGCTACCTACTCTAAGATTGGCCAAGGAAATTGAGGATGAGACTTTTGATAGTTCCATTAATAGGTGTGTTATGTTTTTTACACAACTTGAACAAAAATGTGTAAAAGTGGTGGAATATATTGCAAAACACCAAAGACAAGTCAACAATCTATTTGAAAAGAAAGCAACATCCTGAGATTTCTAAATTGGAGATCAAGTTCTGTTATGGGATAAGATCTAAGAGAGCCAAAATGGATGCATGGAAAATTTGATTCTTTGTGGAGAGGACCTTTCACAATTCATCAACTTTGTGGTGAAATATTTTTCTTTTGAAATATCAAGATGGAACACCTTTTTCCCTACCCCATAGTGGACAACATTTGAAGTTGTTCACTTGGTGAAGTAACAAATAAGTTTGTGCATTTTATTATAGTTTTGTGTTTTTCGATTTGTCATCCTTTTTTGTCTCCTGACTCTATAGCCCAATGGATGGATGAAGGAACTTAGAGTTTTTTTATTCTTCTTCCTTAAATTGTTTCAAAGGATGATTGAAGGAATCTCCCTGGTCACAGCTAGTTTTTATCCTCAAATGTTATCTTGCTCAATTCATGGGATAACCACTATAAAACTTGTCTATTTTGTTTCCCACATCCTCTAAGCATGCATATCAAGAAAAAAAATTATTAGTCTCATTTGTAGCCTGGACCCTTGAATTTTTTTTGAGTTGGGTCACATTTTTTCCTTCCAAAAAAATTTCAAAAGTCAAATTTTGTGACTTAGCTATTTTTTCCCTTTAGTGTAGTGTCGCTAAATTTTAGCGTACATGTATATTTTAGTTTTTGTTGCATGCTTTATGTAGTTGTGGAGAAATTATCTGTAACTACACTCATGCTCTCACATGCATGACCATTAATGAATTTTAATGTCACTTTTTTTAATGTCTAAACTCATTTTATTTTCATTCTTGTTCGTTTTTCCTCATTTCTTCAACCAGTTCACATCCTTCATGCTCTCTATTGATCTTTGTCATGATTGTGCTTCCTCCTGTGAAGGTTTGATTAGGTTTTGCACCTTTTGATTTTGCAGGTATGTCATTCTTACGTTTTTTGGTTTACTACTGGTTTTCACAAGTTTTATTTAATTTTTTAAGCACTTGTTAGGTTTTTGATTTATATCTATTTTATGTTTTGGTTATTAGTTTTTTTGTTTCTTTTTGGCTCCATTTTTAGTTTCTACCCATGTTCTTGTAACCTAGGTTTTGTTCATATTTTAGACTCCAAACAACCCTTTACTCTACTATAAGATGTCATTCAAATAATTTTGTCTAAACAACATCCTGGTTTGGGTGTTCCCCATGCCTAAACTCCGATTTCTAAACCTATAAAATATGTGTCATACGAATAATTTTATCTTAACAACACTCATGTTGAAAGGTGTTGTTCAGATAAAATTCCCCACACAACACCTTGCTCTTTCCATGCATGACTTCCCATGTGCTTTGGAGAAAATTATCTTAACTACATTAAGATGAATTACCCCCATGTATTTTAGACAATTCTCTTTGAAGTGCATGTCCTTTGCATATACAACACATGAAAGTCAAATAATTTTCTCTTATTTGCACCAAGTCAATTTACCCTTAAAAAAATGCAAATCAGTGAAAATTATTTGAATTGCATCTTTTATTGGACCTACCCTAAGTGTATTTCAAAAAAAATTATCCAAAATACATATAAAACCGTACTATCATGTAAAGGCAAGAAATTTTTCCACCTTTGCACCTAGAGAGAAATTCCCATGTAGTTAGGAGAATTTTCTCTGAACTACACTTAAAATACTTTAGAGATGTAAAAGTGCAGTTTTTTTCCTCAACTACATGAGCCTTGGAACTTGAAATTTTTCTAACTCTAGAAGGTTTTAAAATTCATTTTTGCAGTCTCTTGCCAAATGACTAATCCCTCTCCTAAGAAGAAAAATATGAAGTACAAGTACCAAGGGTGTTCCCGATGACTTCCATGGAGTCTAATGTGGAAAATAGCAGAGATACAGAGACCAAGAATGTAGAAATGTCAAAATTCTAAGAGAGGGTGAGAAAAAAACCTCTTGCATTAGGCATGAAAGCTGTTCTTAATAGTAGCATTCATTTGGCTTCTCCCTTTTCTATGTCAACTCAGAATCTAGAGTTTGTGTTAGCAATAGCTACCAGTTTGAATAAGCAGAGTAAGAGCATAATAGATGCCTATGGAAAGGTAGTAATAAAGTTGGATGAGGAGTTCTTTGACAAGTTTTCATGTGCCCAGATATTGATAATTATGTTGATATCACCATGGAGTCAACACAAGATCATTATGATAGGAATTTAGATAAGTGCAAAAAAAATCAACACCTAGTGGCTCAAGACTTCTATGCCTACAATTGCAATTTGTCCAAAGAACATATTTGAAAGTGAGTTCATTGAAGAAGTGGGTGATATGATAACTCTCTTGAGTAGAGTTAAAGGGATTTCCATATCTAATACTTTTCAATAATGGATGTAACAGTATATTTATATCATAAGGAAGGGTAATCAAAAGATTTATTGGGGTAACAAAATTAGTAACTCAATTTGTAAACAAATCTCAAAAGAGGGAACATTTATTTAGGAAGATCTAGAAGAAGAATACATTGGGGATGAAGAGGATGAACAAGAACCTCCTAATACCTATCAAATAGAGTCAACATAGGAAAAAATTCCCTCCTCTTCTCTTGCAATTTCTACAGTTCAAATTCCTACTCCTCTTGTTACTTCAAGTGTATAGTACTTACCTACTATTCTTATTATTTCTATTACACTATGTTAATACATTTTTTTTTATTCATCCCCTTCCTCACCCACCAATGAATCATTATTTCAAAGCCCTCATGGTAACATAAAGAATTTTTTTAGCCTACTTTCTTCATTTTCTAGTTTATCTAATGTATCCTCACCTATACATGATATATTTACACAATCGAACTTTGATAAGTTTATATCTGCGTCTACATCTAAAGTGTTAAGTGTGGAGGTTACTACTATAGTGTTAACTCAAACCTCAATTTTTACCATTTCTATCACTTTTCCTAATATCCCATCTACTTCATAAGTCATAGGTCCAACCCCATCATCACAAAAATTGGTGAAAAAAATAGAAGATTCTTCTATCCTTCCTCCTTGACTGGTATCACAAAAACCAAAGATAAAGAAACAAGTCATCTCCTAAAATGACTTTGAATTTTTCCAGCATGTTCTAGTGAAACCCAAGATAGCTAAGAAGGCCAAAATACTTTCAAAGGTTCTTGTTGATAAATCAAGGAACAAGTATACTGAAGTGGTAAAGCCACCAATAGACAAAGTTGTTGAAGAAATTCAAGCTATTGATTATGCAATCACAAGGATTGAACTTGTAAAATAGATGCATGAAAGTGCTAAGGAGGACATACAAGTATCATTGGCTACTTTGATTGAGAGATATTATAGAGATATAGTTATCAAAGATCAACTTAAGCTTATGGTAGAAAAAATTACTTTTGTGTTATTAAGGATAAGTCAATATTCTGAGTCAATTGAACTTGTTATAGCATGTGTTGATGATGGTGCAATTCAAAAGGCTTAAAGGATTGAGGCACAAAGTCAAGCTATGAATGCATGTATAATTTCACAAGGAGCTCAACTTTAAAAGTCTTCTATATAATTATTTAACAATATTAATGATATAGAGATAGAGTTGAATCTAACACTTGACATGTTATCATAAAATTTATAGTTGGTGGAAAAGGACCTTGAGAATTGGATAAAGTTGAAATACTTCAAGGGTAATTGCAGGGATCAGTGACACAATTTTGTCTCTTAAGATGCCAGTTTTTTTTTCAAATCAGCAAAATCTGATTTACATGAGAAAATGAAGATAGTTATGCTCAAAATTTCAAGATGCAGCAAGAACAAAAGTTGAAGTGCTCCGAGTCTAGTTTCTAAGCTGCTAATTATTTTTCAAATTAATGAAGATTAAGGGTCTCAAAAAGGGGGAGGCCAAAATAGGTCCTATTTTTATCAAAAAAATGTAGCATAGTGCCTGAGGGCTGCCCCCTTTTTTATTAAGTTTTTTTTAGAATTTCAAAAAACTTAATGGTGAGAAATTAGCTAACACCATGTAGTTTATCCTCATTCTTTTGGATTTCTTTTTTTAATGAATATATAATATTTTATGAATTTTGAAAGTGAACACATCTTGAAAATTTGAAATTTGAGTGTGCTCCCACCTAATTTTTTTGAAAACTAAACAAAAATTAAAAATAATTTCATCATGTGTAGAATGGAGTCTATTTTTAAAAAATGTAATTAGTTTCAAATTCTGATGAACGAATAAAAATCTATCCTAAAACTAAGACATGTTGGTTTTTGACAAAAAAACGAAGGAATTTACAATAGAAGCTATGGATCAAAACCTTAACTAAATCAAAACAAAAAAATAATTATATATTTAGATAGCTAAAAGAGAGTGTAACGCTATCACAATTTTCTTATAAACTTTCATTGAAAGACATGCGCATGTGATGGGGAGCACAGAGGAAAATATGAGGAAATTTGGAAAATCCTATCAATTAACACATCCAAAGCAGGTAATTTGGGGAGCACCAAATTTAGTGCTCACCAAATGACACATCCCATTTTGTGCACACAAAATTTGGCGCTCACCAAATTTGGTGTGCACAAAATTTGTCATGCGCCAAATGGAATGTGTCATTTGGTGTGCGTCAAATTTGGTGCTCGCTAAATGACTTGATTTGAAAAAAATGTAACTTTCCCCTCTTTGGTCAACCACTTTAATAATGTTGAGAGAGCGTGGTTTATGATTGTAGTTGGATAGTTTCAAGGTTTTACCTTTCATATGCTCTTTACCTCATTACCCTAATTGGACAAGTCTTTATCCCTCTGAAGTCTCTCTCTCTTTCTTAGGTCTCACTCCCTCCCATGCTATCTATACTAGTCTCTCTCACTCAAAATTTATCTCTTAGGTCTCGTTCCCTCCCACCCTACCTAGATAAATCTATCTCACTCCAAACCCCCTTCTCACTCTCCCTCTCTCTCCCCCCTCTAGTCTTTTTCTGCCTCTCACTCTATCTCCCTCTCTTAGGTTGTTATCTTTCTCTTTGTCTCTCTATCTCAAGTCTCTCCCTCCTACCCCATCTCCTTCTCTTAGGTCTCTCATCCACTCCCTCTATCTATCTCCCACTCCTCTCTGTCACTACCTCCATCTCTCTCCCTTCATCTCTCTCACTCTCACTCTCTCTTAGGTATCTCCCTCCCCCCTCTCTCTTTCTCT
>VDFB02252616.1:191314619-191402060 GCA_007258455.2 Sequoia sempervirens | reverse complement strand
TGGGTAGAGGGTTTAATGGTTTAAGGGTTTTAGGATAGAGGGTTGAGGGTTGAGGGTTTTAGGGTTTAAGGGTTTAAGGGTTGAGAGTTTATGGTTTAAGGGTTGAGGGTTGAGGGTAGAGGGTAGAGGGAAAAGGGTAGAGGATTTAAGAGTTTAGGGTTTAGGTTTAAGGTCTCCCATGATCCCTCTATCTCCCACTCCCTCTCTCTCTCACTACCTCTCTCAAGTCTCCCCCCACCCTAACTAAATAACTCTCTCTCTCTCTCTCTCTCTCTCTCTCTCTCTCTCTCTCTCTCTCTCTCTCTCGTCTCACTCCCTCCCACGGTACCTAGTCTAATCTATCTCACTCCAATCCCCTCTCTTGCACTCCCTCTCTATTAGGTCTCATATACCTCCCACCCTACCTAGAAAAATCTATTTCACTCCAACCCCTCTCCTATTTTTAGGTCTTTCCCCCTACCCTAACTCAATAACTCTCTATCCGTGTCAAGTCTCTATCGCTCTCAGGCTTCAGTCCCTACCACACTACTTAGACTAATCTCTCACTCCTATCCCCTCTCCCTCTATCTCAAGTCTCACTCCCTTCCTCTCTATATTGTGAAAACATTTCAAAGCAACACATTTGGTGCTCACCAAATTTGGTGAGCGCCAAATTCAACCCTCTCCAAATTTGGCGAGCACCAAATTCGACACTCTCCAAATTTGGAGAAGACCGAATTAAGCGCTCTCGCTCCAAATTTTGTGAGCACAAAATTCAAATTTGACACTCTCCAAATTTGGTGGGTGCCGAATTTGGTGCTCTCCAAATTTGGTGAGCACCAAATTCAATGCTTTCCAAATTTGGCAAGCGTCGAATTCGACACTCTCCAAATTGGGTGAGTGTCCAATTCGGTGCTCTCCAAATTTGGTGAGAACCAAATTCAACGAGCACCAAATTCAGTGCTCTCCAATTTTGGCACTCTCCAAATTTGGCGAGCACCAAATTCGGCATTCTCCCAATTTGGCGAGCACCAAATTCGACACTCTCCAAATTTGGCAAGCATCAAATTTGGCGCTCTCCAAATTTGGCGAGCATCAAATTTGGCGAGCATCAAATTTGGCAAGCACCAAATGTGTTTTACCTTGAAATGGTAAAATAGGGGTTGACCCCATGATTCAAGCCCACATACTTTTGAATTTGTCTGGTTTAGCGCTTTATCCAACTCAAAAACACCTTTTTTATGTAGGTGACTCCCTATTGTACCAATCTATGCTTGATCCATCACCTTTTTACCAACAATTTGCATGATAGACAACATATATGAATACATTTTGAAGTTTCTACATCATTTTACATTGTCTTAGGTAATATATTCATTTTGGTAATATTGAAATGTTTATATTTAGCATATTTGTTTGTTTTTGACAATAAACTAAATTCCTTTAATGATTTTATTATTCAAAATAATTGGACATAGAATTCAACATTGAATTAGATGGGAGTTGCATAAAAAAGTTTAATTTTTATGAGTTTGAAGAAAAAAATGAAAAACATGACATAATTTAGATGAATTCATGTTTAAACTTATATAAATGACATCAAATTATCATGAATTTTTTTATGAATTCTATTTGAATTGCTTATAGTAGTCCATTTCCAGCATGGCTAGTGGAATTCAATCTATTTCATTTTAGGTAGATTTTTATGACATAATAGATTCAAATTCATTATTAGTGATGGTTGTGGGAAAACTTTTATTTTCAACTAATTTGGAAAACCTAAGAGCTTTCATCAATGTTAATGCAAGTTTCCATTAATTTTTTTGTGCCATAAAAAATTCACCTTCATCATGTGCTTAGATAAATTCAAGTGACTCAAGGCATAGTTGGTTTAATACAAGTTTCCACTCATTCATACCATTTACCTTTCTAAGAAATAAAAAAGGGAAAATTTTGTGCAATTGAAAATGCTTTTTGTCTTTCTAAGTTACCTTATTGCCAAAGAAATACTGAATAATTCCAAGATATAGCATCACAAACCCTTCTTTGAATTCATGTTCTTCATGCATTACTTACTTTTGTTCTATGTGTGTCTATGAACATGTAGAATTCAATGTCATGCCGAGGAAATGAGCAAAGCCTCTAACACTGGAAGAACATGCAGTTAAAAATGCAAGGATAAGAGAATAAAAAATTGTAGCTCATGAAGCAAATGTATTACAACCCATATAGCTAGAAATTGCCATGCAATCTAAGAGAGATGTTCAATTGGAAAAAAAAAGGGCACAAATGAACAAAGTTCGTCAAAGGACACAAATGGATCCACAAGTTTGGAGCACATCATCAACCATAGGTGAAGTTCAATGCACATCTCCAATTGAAAACACACCAACAACAACATGTGGTCTTCCAAGTATGTTAAAAAACACATCTACAGTTGAAGACACACCATCAACAACATTGCATTTTGAAATTACATCAGCAAACACATCTCTATTTGAAGGCACTCCACAAATGACATCTCAAGTTGGAGTTACATCATTTACATGTCAATATCAAGGTATTTAATCAATTGCACCTCCAATTGAAGGTACATGATCTATCGTCGATCTTGTTGATATTCCTAAGATTGAAACAAATTTACTTTTGAGAACTCCTCCTAGAGTTTTGCATAGAAAACCTAGATTTTTTATTGATATTGATTCCAATTTTTTGAAATGGATACCTGATAAGATTCCAAAACATACATGTCAAAGATATGCACAAAGGATATGGAGTTTATTTTTTGAGAAGCTAAGTGAGGGTGGAAAGTGCCAACTATTTGTTGAAATGATGAGGCAACTCAAATTTAGGCCTACCATGAAGGATATTAGGCTAAGGGTTTTGAATGAATCAAGTGAAAATTCTATTGTAAAGAACTTGATGAGTGCATACGAGTGTGGATTCTACCTCACGCACGAAGGATTGTTGTGCCACACGATGTGTGATTACAAAAACATCGTTAAGTAGTCAAACAAGGAACAAGGTGAACCTTAAAAAGACAAGTAAGTCTTTGAAAATATGTAGATCATCTCTAATGAGATCCAAAGGAAGGCATGAAAGAGTGGAGGATCCAAATATCAATGAGTTATGGGCATTCTCGGGTAGAGTGCCATGGAAAGAAAAGAATTTCTCAAGGCTTTAGATTTTTAATAGTAGATTATTGGAAGGATAACACAATGAACTCTCCTAATAAAAAAGATGTTTTAAGAAGCAGAATTGGTAGTAAATCACATCAAAAGCATTATTTGGATACCACTCAAACCCAATTTTTTTGCTGATTTTGTATAAAAGTTTCCTAAAATTAAAATATGTCAAATGCATTTTGAAATGCTAGAGAATTTTTATGTCAAAATAAATCATGCATGCACTACTTGTTGTAGAGTGCATATTGATTTTTCTAACCATTATGATGTTTATTGATGTATATGTGTAGATATGCATACTGACAATTTTTTGCAGGAATGTAACATAAGGCCTCCACCTGAATCCTCAAGGGAATTCTTATCTTCCATTTTATGTGAAAGAGAGGATGGTCAATTTTTTTACAAAAATTCATGTTTGTATGGCACATGTGATCATTTTGGTGGCATGCAACAGTTTCCAATTTTACAACACATGGCTAGTACACACATGATTGGAGACAAAATTATGGAATTTGGAAAATACAAGACAGTGGCCTATAGTCTAAAAGATGGGAAAGAAGCAAAGAAGTGTGAATTGATCAGTGATAAGATTCTAGTGTATTAGTTTATGGGCATTTTCTATGATCAGGTGGTCTATGAGAATGCAAGGAATACACATAGATCTCAATGGTTGGACTCACAATTCAAGTTATGCAAGGACATGTTTCCACTTTATAGCATCATTTTAGTTGTCAACTTCATGGAGAACTACACACTACAACCACAAAATAAGGTTCAATAATAGTACTGCAACTCCACATAGGTTGCTATATTTGTGCATATAGCATTCATTCATGCAAATGATAGTACAGAGGATAACATGAAAGTATTGAGGGAGTATCACTTTTACATAAGTGATGATTGCACACATTCTTCGGAGTTTGTGCAAGGTTGCTTTCAAGTGTTCTATGTTGATTTGGCTAGTAGGGGCATATCATTCAGTTAGCATATCATATGGTCAAATAATTGTACATCACAATTCAAGAACACCATAATCTTTTACTAGTTGAGTAGGATGCATAGGATCAGTGGTGTTCAACATATGTGGAACTTCTCAGTGGCCGAGCATGGAAATAAGGAGCATGATGGAGCAGGTGCATGTATCAAAATATCCCTAGCATGAGAAGATTTAAAGTACAAAGACAATGTAAAGTTGATATATGCAAGATCAATTGTTGAGTGGTGCAATCATGCAATGGGTCTAGGTAGTGAAGGTAATTCTTTAGTTCATAGATTTTTTCATTTAGTAGATGATACTAACATTGCAAAATATGAGGATTGTTGTACACTAATAGGATCGAGCGAGCTATAATATTTTAGAAGCTCCAATGCAGGTACATAGACTAGATCCATACATAGAAGATGACATGCTTTTTTTCTACATGTACACTTCAGGTATGGAATGATTGCAAATCAACAGAGTGGGTTGATGAATGGTCTATAAGAAGTCTAACCCCACTTGACACTTAATAGGTCCCAATGGCTCTACAAATCATAGAGATGCAATCATCCATTGACTTTGATCATGTATCAGACCTACTAGAACCAAGTAATATATCTTACTTGCAGGTTTTATTTTGATGTTCATTAAATACATCTAATAAGATGGACAAAGCAATGTAGAGCACATTTATGAGGTGATTGTAGATAAAAATAATGAAGAGGGTACAAATTATTAGTTGTGTCATTGTATCAAGGCCAAAAAATAAATTGGAGGCCTCAGTTATACATGAAGAAAACATAGAATATCCTACAGGTTCGGTGGTTGTTACTAGAACATGGCTTAGAAGCTACCCAGTTAAGAATGTTGCAATTTGGTTGTTTGATGACTTCGACATGCATTAGAAGATTCTTCACTACTTGAACCTTTTTTTTGCCACCGACATTCATTTGATCAAATATAAGGGTAGACTTGGGTTTGTGTAGGATCATGATGGGCCAAAAAGTGGCAATATGATGGGTATGTGGCTGATGACTATTTTTTTACCAAAAAATGATGAAACAAAAAGAGTTTTTAAAGGATATTTTCAACTTTCCACCGATATAAATTATTCTTTATTTTGAATTTAATAAGTAATTATTATTCATTTTCTATTCAAATTATTACTAAAGTCTTGATTGATAGGCTGATTGAAAAACATCTATAGCTTTCAAACAGTATCGCATTTTTTGAATCCAAAACATGTGTCACATTCTATGCTTTTCATACTATAGGATTAAAAAAAAGAAAAATTGAATTTTATGAAGTTTTGACCAAGTTAAGGTGGTTAGACATACGAGTTTTTATATTTTTTTTAAAGTTGTAATAAAAATTCATAATTAATTATTTACTTGGAAAAAAATTACAAAAATGTGCATCACATCGGGGCATGAGTCCTCTACTTATATCTAAAATATTATAAAAAAATATTATCATTTTATTGTGGTTAGGAGGTCATTAAACACCTACTTATTTTTCCTAAAATTTAAGTACTATTGCATTGAAATTTCAAATTTTCACCAAATAGATTTGTTTTTCTTTAAACAAACCTAGTAGTTGAGAAACTACATTCAATTTGCTACAGATTCTATTCTTACACATTTTTGAAATAATATAGATAACTTATTCAAATTTTTATGTCAAGTTTCTGAACTCTAATTTTTCTAAATTTTTTGCCACTTAAGGGCCTGTTTTTTCCATGATGATCCTGCACATACCCACCTATAAACAAGAACTTGTGGAAAGTGTGTGAGTCTGACCATGAGTAAATACTTGACATAATAAAGAGTAGAGCAGACCCAGAGGGTTCCCTAGATTGATTTATAAGTACATGCACATTGAATTTGTAAAGTCGTGTTATTGATCACTACTTTCTTTCAAGCATTTAAGTTTGATTGTACAAGGGTTTGCAAAATTTCATTATTGTTAATCTACAAAATTATAATTATATGTTTCTCTCTATTGACTACCTTTAAGTGAGGGTATTCTCCATTGGTGTTTGATGTCATATGCATTTAGGACTATCATTGATACATTTGTGACTGTAGGTTATACTTAAGATTGGTAACTTAAAGAACAACATTGGTTGTTGGTGAATTTTATGGTTCTCAATCTTCTCTTTCTTTTCCATTTCATAGATTTCTCATATTCTTATATGCTACATGTTTTATGTTAATTATGTCGATGATATATTTGAAATTTATACATAGGATCATCGAGAGATGAGAAAGTAGAAAAATATGGGCCACATCACTATTGTAGGACCTTCAATCAATCTAATTATAGCATGCATGAAGGTGATAATAGATCTTGTCAAAAGGTGTATGTCTAAAATTATTCAGTTATTGTTATTTCAATGAATTTTATGTGAGTCCACAGTGTCTGAAATTGTTAGGATTTTGCAATTATTTTGTGGACCAAATTCTAGTGAGAGTACGCAACCATGGAGAGGCTACTACCCATGTGTTTCCAAGGGAGGGGATGTACATGTTTTGAAGAACTTTGGAATGCAAATAAATGGGCCACCTGAGGTGGATTGGAGAAAAGAAACTGGGCAGAAGCTCCTTTTGTTTCTTCTTGTACAATAAATTTCATGATCTAGGCTGAAAATGGGAGGATTATCTCCTTGCATGTATGTCTACAAGTATTGATAAATGGGAGAATTTTCAAGATGTTCTCCCATCACTATTGTAATATTTGTTATTGAATTAGTGTATTTTTTGATATACAAAAATTCTGAGAAATTAATACATGCAAATGTGTATATTTCTTAATATATGCCTCAATTAAATATTTATATTACATTTAAAGTTAGTTGTAATGGTTTATGGTTTACATTTAAATTTTTCTTGAAGAAAAAACATGCGGATTTATGAAAAAATATGAAACAATGTATTATATTGTACAAAGGAATATTTTCTTGCTCTTCTATAAACCCTAGAACTCCTTCCATCATTATTATTTGACATTAAAAATTGATCAACTCTTCCTCATTTAGTATGCTTCAACTCAAGGATAAAGTTTGCATTAGGAGGCTATAAACTCACCTCTCCAATTAATATGTCCCAACTATATTACGATGATTCTCAACCATTTTTCTATGTCTCAGGTTATTACATCATCGTGAGACCCCATTTCTATGAGGCATACACTGTCCCTACCTTGTCAACCCTACTGAGTTGGCAAGCTAGTGAGTGAGCTCACTGGCTTGCCAATTTGGTAGGGTTGACAAGGTAGGGACAGTGCATGCCACATAGAAATGGGGTGTCATAGTGACACCCCATTTCTATGTGGCATGCACTATCCCTACCTTGTTAACCCTATTGAATTGGCAAGCCAGTGAGCTCGCTCATTAGCTTTCCAATTTGGTAGGGTTGAAAAGCTAGGGGTAGCATATGCCTCATAGAAATGGGGGGTCACAGTGATTAGTCTCATGGTGATTTACATCATTATGAGACCTCAATTCTATGAGGCATACACTACCCCTACCTTGTCAACCCTATCAAATTGGCAAGCTAGTGAGCTCACTAGCTTGCCAATTCGATAAGGTTGACAAGGTAGGGGTAGTGTATGCCTCATGTAAATGGGGTCTCACGGTGATGTATGGGTGAAATTTTTAACCTACAAATTCATGGATTTCTTCCTATATTTTGATGCCAAATTCTGTTTGGGGTTTTTGGGTATATATTTTAAATCTAATGTACTTTTGGTTGGTCTAGGAGCCATTTTTGGGTTGTTATTCCTCTACAACTCCTTCATTAAAAAAGCTTACGAGTGCAACTCATTTTAGGAGGGAAAAGACTTGTTATTTCATGCATGGGAAAGTTGATTTAGTGAAAGATGCTCACAAAAATGTCTCCATGTAGTTTGTAACTATCTTACAAGGTGACTTGTTTTCATTTTCCCTATCACATTTGTTGATATGGATTTAATAGATGATTAGAGAGATATGTGATAGTGTCTTAATTCATTGCAATGTTTTGTGACACTCTTCTCATTTTTTTCATGTGGATGGTTGTAGTTCTATTAGGATTATTAAAGAATATTTGTTGTGAGAGATGAGATAAATACATCATGATGAAGATTCTCATTTGAATCCTTTATACATTCATTCCCTACACTTCTTTCTTCCTTATAAATCAATGACTCTATTGCCCAATGGAGAAGGAACCAATTTGATTGGTAAAGGCTAACACACATTTAATAT
This sequence comes from Sequoia sempervirens, assembly GCA_007258455.2. Classification (NCBI taxonomy): domain Eukaryota; kingdom Viridiplantae; phylum Streptophyta; class Pinopsida; order Cupressales; family Cupressaceae; genus Sequoia; species Sequoia sempervirens. The sequence continues at coordinate 191,393,671 of VDFB02252616.1, read as the reverse complement.
ATTGAAAACCATTCTTCTTGTCATCTCCATGATCATGCATGTAACACCTTCCCTCTTATCCCTGTGTATGCCAAGTTAAGTGGATTAATTTTTTGGGGGATATATTGTTGTTATCATTTGTAGGTGTGGGGTAAGAGTAGGATAAAATCAGCTCTATTAGAGGTCCTTTTGTGGCTAATTCCTCTTCACTCAGTGACAATATTTGGATTCAAGGGAGTGAGTTGGGTCTAGACAACATTTTTAGTTGTTCATCTAGTTTACATACCTATAGGATACCCCTCCTAAGTTTAGTTGAGCTCAAAGTGTAGGAGATAAGACCCACTCTCATTTAGTTGGCCTTAATCCATTCATTACTTGATGACAAATCACTTCTCAACATCCTTGTTGACATCCCTGGCTTAGGTGGTTGATGTAATGTTTCAAATTAGTGGATTGCAGTGAGTTTGTACACAAAAAAACTAGCTTCTTCTCCACCTTTCACTCCACCTTGTCAATGTAGGAGGAACATCTTCCTAGTTTATCTCCCTCATCCAAACCAATCCAATCCTCATCGTACATGACACAAGACCAATTCTCCAACCATTGATCTTGTGCCATATGCATGTACAGTTGCTTAGCCTATAAAAGGAAGCTCATCACCTACTTTTTTAACATGCACAAGAGCTATCATACTTACATGCTACTGAAATCTCATATCAATTATCCAAAAGCATGCCTTTGAAAAACCATCACCATTATCATAGAATTAGCATTATCATTATCATTTCATTATCATTAGCATAGCATATCAATATCCATAGCATTGTATTTGCAACTGCTTCATTGTAGAATCATATCCTCATCTCCATCTTAGTATCATCAATAGCTTCATCAATCTCATATCCATAGCTTGCATTGTAGAAACAATTCACATTACATATCAAAATCTACCACAAAATCCATTCTACTTATAGCAATCTTGGAAAAAAGGAAGCGCTATTATGAGAGAATCATTATCATAAAGAATGAGATCACAAGTTATGGGAGACCCCATTAATATGAGGGATACGATTCCCCTAAATTGTTAAGGCTACCAAATTGGAAAGCTAGTGAGCTCACTAGCTTGAAAATTCAGTAGGGTTGACAAGGTAGGGGCAGTGTATGCCTCATAGAAATGGGGTCTCTCAGTGATGTTAATCATTGAGAGACCCCATTTCTATGATTCATACACTGCCCCTACCTTGTCAATCCTATTGAATTGGAAAGCTAGTGAGCTTGGAAAGCTAGTGAGCTCACTAGATTGCTAATTCGGTAGGGTTGACAAGGTAGGGGAAACGTATGTCTCATAGAAATGGGGTCTCACAGTGATGTACATCACTGTGAGACCCCATTTCTATGAGGAATATGCTACCCCTACCTTGTCATCTAATCCAACAAGACAAATTTTAATGGGATAAAACCTTTTCCCATCTCAAATAAATCTATAAATCTATCCTTCTAGTTGATTGAGATAACAAATAAATGAGTAGGTAGAAGGAATAGAAGATTTGTAATGTACAAGGAATCTAATAGAATGATGGGAATGTAATATTAGTTATATCAATATATGAAAGTTGAATAATGACCACTTAATATATTATGAATGCGGTCTAATTTTTGTTTAAATTTATTCTTTTATCTTGTTTTATTTTGTAACATAGATTAATTTCTAATCCCTCTCCTACTAGCGAGCCTAGTGTATAGATACAACACCTAGAGAACACTAAAGACACAAAACTCTAATTTTTTATTCCCCACTTTATTTTTAAAATAGAGGTTGGTACATTTGTCTTACTCAAAATATTTGAGATGTAAGTTCAAGCACAATTATTTTATTGACACCTAGCTCATAATTGATTGGTGTAGAAAGCTTCTTTTTGGTAGCATCCACATCGATAGTGTTTAAGGGTCCCAAATATCCATTGTAGACATAATTTTCTCCTAATTAAAGGAATTAAATCTCTTGAAAAGGCATGGAATGAATAATATTCATTTTTTGAGAAAAAGGGTCTTCCTAACAGTAGGTTTTACCTTGTGTCCTTGTCAATTATATGAAATATCATTAAGACCATTTTGTGTCTAGGAGAATTTGGAAGCATGATTTTCTTGACAAATATAGTGTTAAGGTTATCATAAACTTTTATGGTGTCCCTTTAGGCTATGATATTCATATTCTCATACCCCATTATAACTCTTTGATAGTGTAATAACTATTGATGGTTACTAATAATTCTTTTTCTTCTTTTATTCTCTCCCTATTATAACTAGCACCAATTGACTAACTTATTATAAAAACTTCATTTATTAAAATGAATCAACCAAATTATTTTATATCAATATCAATATAGCATATGGTCTATTAAAATAAACACTTATACTCAAAATTTGAAATTTATTGCTGCCCTCAAACATGTATAATTCATGCAATGTAATCCCTTAATAGTCTAAATTGCAAAAGGGAAACAATATTTGATGGTCTGTTAGCTGGATACCATGTCAGTTATGATCATTTCATTTGAGGCATCAAGATCATGTAGGGAACATCTACAATAACCTCTCTCAATTTTTGTTATCTTGGAGTTATTTTTTTGTGGTGTCCAATTTTGACTTGATGGAAAAAGTGTCAATTGCAAGCAATTTAAAGTTACAAAGTGATGCAACTTTCATTCTGCAACTTGTGTAACCAAATGGACTATTCCAGCATATTTAGATGAGTAAATTTACACAAAGCATGGTCCTCTTTTGCACCAAAACACAATGAATTTCTCTAAGCCACGTTCAACCAGCTCGATCCCTAAAGGGTCCAAAGTTCAAAAGGGAAATAATTTTTATGGGCTATTACTCAAAAATATGATGCTTACGAACTATCCACCTAATCATAAGAGATCATTTTGGGCCCCTCTATAATAACCTTTCTTATTTTTTGTTATCTCAGAGTCATTTTTCTGTGGTGTCCCGTTTTCACTTGATGGAAAAAGTGTCAAATGCAAATAGTGTAAAGTTGCAAAGTGGCACAACTTTTGTTCTGCAACTCATGTGACCAAACAAACTGTTCCAACACATTTGGATGGGTATTTTTATGGTAGGCATGGTCATCTTTTGTACACAAACATGTTGAATCACTCTGAGCTACATTCAACTAGTTGAATCCCTTATGCGTGTGAACTGCAAAATGGTTGCAATCTTTAGCATATTTTTACTCCGACACCATGATGCTTAGAAACTTCTCATCTAAGCCTATGGGATCACATTGAAACTCTCTACAATAACCTCTCTATATTTTTTCTATATCAGAGGCCTTTTCCTATGGTGGTGAATTTTCACTTGGGGAAAAAGTTGTCAAATGCAAGTTGTTGAAAGTTGCAAGGTGGTGCAACTTTTGTTCAACTCGTGTGACCAAAAGAATTAATTTTACGTATTTGGGTGGGTAATTTTACACTAGTAATGCTCCTCTTTCACACCCAAATATGTGAAATCTCTTTGAGCTACATTCAATCAACATAATCCCTTAAGAGTCCAAAGTGCAAAATGACTGCAAACTTCAACATGATGTTACTTGGATATCATAGTGCTTATAAACATCTCATCTGATCCTATGGGATCATGTTGGGCCCCTCTACAATAATCTCTCTCATTTTTCACCATCTCAAAGGAATTTTCCAATAGTGGAAAATTTTCACTTGGGGAAAAAGTTGTCAAATGCAAGTAGTTGAAAGTTGCAAAGTGGTTCAACTTTCATTTTGAAACTCGTGTGACCAAATGAAATTTTCTAACACATCCAGGTGGGTACACTTATGTTAGGAATAGTCCTTTGTTGCATCCAAATGTGTTGAATCACTTCGAGCTACATTTAATTGTCATAATCCCTTTAAAGTCCAAAGTGCAAAATGGTTGCAAACTTCAACATGTTGTTACTTGGATACCGTGAGGCTTAGAAACTTTCCATCGTAAGCCTATGAGATTGTTTTAGGACCCTCTACAATAACCTCTCTTAGTTTTTAATATCTCGACGGTCTTTTCCCATGGTGAAAAATTTTTATTTAGGGAAAAAGTTGTCAAATGCAAGTAGTTGAAAGTTGCAAAGTGGTGCAATTTTCATTCTGCAACTCATGTGACCAAATAAACTATTCTGACACATATGGTTGGGTATGTTTATGCTAGAAATGGTCCTTTTTTGCACCCAAACATGCTAAATCACTCTGATCTACATTCAACCTACATAATCTCTTAAGAGTCCAAAGTGCAAAATGGCTACAAACTTCATGTTGTTACTCAAATATCGTGAAACTTAGAAACTTTTCGTTTGAGCCTATGGGATCATGTTGGGCTCCTCTACAATAACCTCTCTATTTTTTCTATCTCATAGGCCTTTTTCCCATGGTGGTGAACTTTCACTTGGGGAAAAACTTGTCAAATGCAAGTAGTTGAAAGATGTAAAGTGCTACAACTTTCGTTCTACAACTAGTGTGAGGAAAAGAACCATTTTGATGCATCCAGGTGGGTACATTTATGATAGGAATGGTCCTCTTTCACACCCAAAAACGTTGAATCGCTCCAAGCTACATTCAACTAGTAGAATACCTTAAGAGTCCAAAGTGAAAAATGTCTACAAACTTCAGCATATTGTTACTTGGATACTATGATACTTAGAAACTTCTCGTTTGAGTCTATGGGTTTGTGTTGAGCCCCTCTACAATAACCTCTCTTTTTTTTCTCTATCTTGGAGGCATTTTCCTGTGGTGGCAACTTTTCACTTGGGAAAAATGTTGTCAAATGAAAATAGTTGAAAGTTGCAAAGCAATGCAACTTTCATTTTGTAACTCTTGTGACTAAATGAACTATTCTTATGTGTTTAGGTTGGTACATTTACATTAGGTATGGTCCTCGTTTACACCCAGACATGTTGAATCACTCTGAGCTACACTCAATTGATAGAATCCTTTAAGAGTCCAAAGTACAAAATAACTACAAACTTTAGCATGCTATTACTCAGATACCGTGATGCTTAGAAACTTCTCGTCTGAGCCTATGGGTTCACATTGTGCCCCTCTACAATAACCTTTTTTAGTTTTCACTATGTCAAAGGAATTTTCTCGTGGTGACAAATTTTCACTTGGGAAAAAAGTTGTCAAATGCAAGTAGAGCAAAGTTACAAAGTGGTGCAACTTTTGTGTTGCAACTCGTGTTACCAAATGAACTATTCTGACATGTCTAAGTGGATATTTTTACACTAGGAATAGTCCTCTTTCACACCCAAACATGTGGAATCGCTCCAAGCTATGTTCAACCGATTGAATCCCTTAAGAGTATGAAGTGCATTTATTGTCACCGAATAATGCACCCTCTCTAATATGCTGATGTAGGTAGGGGGACCCACTCACAACAAAATTAACAAAAAACAACTAGGGTTTCAATACAAATTGTAAAAATGTGCATTTTTGTTTGTTCTTGACAATTTACTTTTAAAGCCTAAAACATGGGGGCAAAAATTTAGGATTTTTTACCTTAAATTTCATTGTAGACCTTATATTAAAAATGTAAGACCTATTTGGAATATCCTTTTGGATGTTCTTAAAAATATCCTAAAACTAGGCGGGGTTACTTTGAGATGATAGGGTCAAAATTTGACTGTCTCATTTGCAACTAGGCCTAAAACATGAAAAGATTAGACCTATGGCATCACCAAAACATTGGAGCCTACACTTTTAAGGAATGAAGATATATACAATTACAAGCCATTCCACCAATTTTTAAGAATTTCTACCATGGGAATGTCAAGAAATGCAATTTACAAGTCCACTATGAGCCCTAGGTAGGGTTTCTAACTAGTTTCACTAAAATGTTAATATCTTTTCACAAAATTCATAAAAATTGATCTCACAAAAAAGAAAGAAAGTTAAGAGTTCCATTTACATGCTTCAAACAAATTTTATACTATACAGTGCACTAGCAATATGTACAATTCCCTGTAGCAACAAAGAACATTTAGAAAACTGTAGAAAATAGGATTTTCATTGCTCAAAACTTGAAATATCAACAACCCAACCTTATGGTCGATGAGACAATGCCTTTTAAGTAATTTCCAACCATATTCCAATTGGTTACAAAAAAATTTTTAGGTTACAACTATTCATTTTTCATGTGACACCAAAAAATGCAAAAGTTGTTATGACAACATTTAGGCAACTTGACAATATTTTGCAACTGCATACTAACTCACCCCCTAATGATTCAAACAAAATAAAACATCTAAGAAATGGTATTATAAGACCTTATTACATGAAATGAACTCAAGTAAAAAAAATTTAAACATTTGACCTCTCTTCGGGCATGCAAGCCTTGGTACCCCTGCACTAGATGCAAAACTCAACCTACTAGTGAAATATTGGATCAAAATATTCAATATCCATGACATATGGTTTTTTGTGCTCTAGATTTTTAAAACATGACATGGAAATAGTTATAGGAAAATGTTTCTCAATGATTTTTCATGTTATTTCACACATAGAAAATGAAAGGAGTTTTCTTAACTTATTTAAATGATGAGTATGGGAGAAAAGTGATAACTACACATGGGTGATGCATCCAAAAGTCAAGCTTATATTGTTGTTCATACACATCTAATATCTTTAAAATATCATTAAAAATAACCTATGCATTGATTTCATTTAATGAGATGTCAAGTGTTGTGATATTAGCATATGAAAATGAACTTTTTTGGTTGGATCAACAACTATAATGTGTTTTGATGCATGTTCATACAAGTTCATAGAGGTATATATATATATGCCCTTGAGGTTTGAAACATGCACTTGCTCTATTGATGCAAATGAAATGATTGCTAAGCTTTAGAATTAGAACCATTTTTGTTGGATGCCAGCCTTAGCCATGAATTAAAAGCAATACATTTTTCTATGATATTTTTTTATGGGAAGGAGCTCTTATAGTTCATTTAAAACCTTTTGGTATTAAAGTCCTTGCCACTAGACAACAATAGAACTCAAGAAGCATGGAGCAATCACACAAGTACATGAATTATACACATGAATCATGAAGAATACACATGAACACATGAATTATACATTGGAAGCATGAAGCATAAATGTTGTGTGAGTGCAAGGGAGGTTGAATGATGTGTTGGGCATGAAGCCCTAGGTATGGAAATTAAGTTTTCCAAGTGAAATAGTTTGGTTTTTGCATGGTAAAGAGTGAAATAGTTTGGGGAAGCATTATTTATTGATGGAATAAGCATATATAGAGGTAATTGAGCCTATTTGAGGTGGTGGAAAGTTTAGATAAGGTCTACAAAAGTGTTTTTCATTAAAACCCTATTTTTGGCAATAAAAGAGGGTTTTAGCCTTTAGTACTTTCGAGAGTGATTTTTTGATAAATATTTGTGAAATCATAGGTTAAGACACCTATAGATTGCTTCTCACATGATTTTGGAGGTTTAGGAAAAGATTTGTGAGAAGTTTCTTTGTAAAATAGACCTAATTTGGGGCCTAGTTGGCATAGAAAACCTGTCTTGAGAAAGATGTTTCAAAGAAACCTATTGTGGCTTGTTGATGTGTTTATGCACTGTAATGGGTCCCTAAAAATTTGTTGGTATTGAATTAAGAAGACCTTCTTTGGAATATATACTTGATTCAAGGAGATTGAAATGCTATAATGAATGGTGAATGATTGTTGTGATAGAGAGAAATTGAAGGCTTGGTGACTTGAAAAGTTGTTGTATAGTTTGAAATTGTGTTGTGTGGTTGTAGGACCTCCCCTGATTAGCATCAAGTGGTATCAAAGCAAAGATACTAGATCTTTGTGGAAGAAGATTGCAGTTTGTGAAAGAAAGGTTGGAAGGTGAAAAGGGAAAACTTAGAAGATGCCTCAAGAAGGAAAGAATGTGGCAAAGTAAGTGAATGACTTGAAGGCTTAGTATATTAGAGATATTAGAGAATTTAAAGAGAGTTTGGAAACCTTAGAGACAAACAAGAGAAGAGAAGAAGTTGAAAATAGTGATTCAGATGATGAAGATGAAGAAGAGTTTGAAGATGTTGAGGAAGAACTTGATCCAGAAGATTAGAGAATGGAAAAATTGTTGAAGGAAGTCAAAAGTGACAAGCATAAGGTGAAAATTGGTGTTGAAAAGTTTTGTGGAGACATGAATGAAGAAGAGTTACTAGATTGGATAACATCTTTGGACAACTATTTTGAGTGTGAAGACATCCCTAAAGAATAGAGAGTCAAGATTGCAAAAACAAAACTAAAAGGTCATGCACCTTTTTGGTGGGATTATTTGTATTTAGAAAGAAGGAAGCAAGGAAAATCCAAGATTGTATCATGGGGCAAGATGGTAGCCAAGATGAAAGGTAAATTTTTCCCTTTCAATTATTCTATTCAGATGTTTAAGAGGTTACAAAGGTTAAGGACAAAGGAAATGGATGTAAAAACATACACTAAAGAGTTTTACAAATTAATTATGAGGTCTAAAAATAATGAGAATGAGGATGAGAAGATTGCTAAGTACTTGGGTGGTTTGAGGTTGAATATATAGGATGAATTGGCTTTAACAAATCCTAGGAGTGTAGAAGAATGTTATCAAATGCAATTGAAGGCTGAAGAAAAAGTAAAAAGAAGACAAGAAAAGATAGTTAGAGGAAGAGGATCTTTCTCTACTCCAAGACAAACAAGTGAGAACCAAGAAGATGTGCACAAAAAGGAAGAGCAAGTTGAAGATTACAGAGGTGGTTTTAGAGGCACAAGGGACAGATTTGGTGGTGGAAGGAATCCTAACATTTTTTCAAGTAGCTATTACAATTGCAATGAATTTGGTCATCCTTCATATAAATACCCTAAAAATTTTGGTTCAACAACTAGTGGAGGAGAAAGGAAGAATGAAAGAAGAGCACAAATTGTTCAAGAGGATGAAGCTAAGAGTTCAAACTCCAATAGTATTCATGCTACTCCTGAAGTAGGTGAAATTTTGATGATGAAGTGAAAACTCCTAAAGAAATCTAAGGAGAAAGAGTCGATTTAGAGAAGAGCATTTTTTAGGACAACTTGTAGATGTAAAAACAAGGTATGTAAGGTGACAGTTGATTCTAGATGTATTGATAACATGATATCTAGTGAAATCATGGATAAATTGAATTTGGAAAGATTACCTAGAGAAAATCCATACAAAGTGTCTTGGTTTAGTGATAACCGGTCCATTGTGGTGAGTGAACAAGCTTTAGTTGAATTTCAAATTGGAAGATACAGGGATAAGGTTGTTTGTGACATTTTTCCTATTAGTTGTTTCCATGTGTTGCTAGGAAGGCCCTAGTAGTTTGATAGGTCACCAATGTATAATGGGAGAAAAAAAACTTATACAATTGAAAAGGATGGGAGAACATTAATGGGTATGTGCAGGATCATGGTGCGCCAAAAAGTGGCAATATTATGGGGGTATGTGGCTGACGACTTTTTTTCACCCAAAATTAATGAAACAAAAAGGGTTTTTAGAGGAGATTCTCAGCTTTCCAAAAATATAAATTATGATTTAATTTGAATTTAATAAATAATTATTATTCATTTTCTATTAGAATTAACTAAAGTCCTGATCGATAGGCTGATTGAAAACATCTATAACTTTCAACCGGTATCATATTTTTTGAATCCAAAACATGGCCACATTCTATGCTTCACATACTATAGGATTAAAAAAGAAAAATTAAATTTCATGAAGTTTTGACCAAGTTAAGGTGGTCGTATTGCATGAGTTTTATATTTTCTAAAAGTTGTAATAAAAATTCATAATTAATTATTTACTTGGAAAAAATTACAAAAAATATGCATCACATCCGACATGAGTCCTCTACTTATATTCAAAATATTACAAAAAATATTATCATTTTATTATGGTTAGGTGGTCATTGCATTACACCTACTTCTTATTTTTTCCTGAAAAATTTAAGTACTATCAGCATTGAAATTTCAAATTTTCACCAAATATATTTTATTTATTTTAAATAAACCTAGTATTTTAGAAACTACATTCAATTTTCTACAAATTCTATTCTTACATATTTTTGAAATAATATAGATAACTTATTCAAATATTTACGTCAAGTTTCCTAACACTGATTTTTCTGAATTTTTTGCCACTTAAGGGCCTGTTTTTTGCATGATGATCCTGCACATACCCTAATTTTAACTTCATTGAATGAAGAAAATAAAGAGCAAGGTGAGATCATCATGATAGGGAGAATATAGTTTGTAAGTATTGATGAAGGTAAGAGTAAGATTTTGGCATCCATTTCAAGGAGTGATACTATTGGGATAGTAGATGTGAAGAATAAAGATAATGTGCAGGAAGTTGGCATAAAAGATGCTTCCATGTGAAAGAGAAGTAGATGAAAATGTGTCTCAGGTTGATACAGTAAAGAGTAAGTGTGAAATGTTTGTGGAAAGGCAAGAAAACAATGAAGGAATACTAGTTGGGACAATTATGTGCCTTGTAACAGTGAAAGAAGTGAAGAGGAAGTTAGAGGTTGATACCACAAAGGTTTGTAAGGTTGTTGAGATAGTGAAAAAGATGATTGTAGGTCTAACAGAGGTACCTAAGAGTGATGGTACATAAAATTGCAAATCTGATACAAAAAAGAATGAAGTTAAGAAGGGTATTGAGCAGGGATCTAAGTAAGAAGAAAAGAGGGAAGTGATGGTATTTGGTAAAATTTTGTATACAGATGTAAAGGAGAATGTGATATCAGTGTTTGATGCTGGAAAAGATGAAGAACACCTCACAGGACAGTATGCATAGTTGGAGCATGACAAGGCCAAGAAGAACAAGCATGCCAAGTATAGTGAAGAAAAAAGGAAAGGTGAACCTGTTGAAAGTAAACAAGAAGGTCAGAGACATGAAGATCACAAAGTAGGAAAAGTTACAACAACCTTTCCAAGAGACTTGGAAAAATTCAAAGTTGGGGTGTATGGTGTAGGGGCACCTTCGAAAATTTTTTGTCAATTCAAGATGTTGATGAGTAGGCTTTAGTATTTTGGGAAATATGCAATAAATAAGATCACTTAGACCATTTTAATGTTGTAATAAGCCATTTTATATGGTTCTTAGGTGTTTAGGAGGCTCAAAATGCAAAAAAATTGAAAAGTTGTTATTTGTGCAAAAATGCAAAATTGAAAAAGTTCTAAAAGGGCATATTAGGAAGTCCAACGATCACTAGGATTTGAATGGCCATTTGAGAAAGTTGGAGCAGATGGTTTTGGTGGGAAAACACTTTAAATATGTGAAGAATTTTTATGTAATGGTTGTTGAGACACTTTTGAAGATTGACACATTAATAATACTTTGTTTTCTCCACTTTTTCTGCATTTTCTATAGTTGCAGGGTCACTATGGCTTGTACAACATCTTAGTGATTCAAATTGAATTGGTTTGCATATTATCCTATCCTATCTCTCATTTGAATCCACTCTTGAGAAGTTTCATTCAATTTAGTGCATTTTATCATTGAATTTCTAAGACCGGGTCTGAAGTTGCAGGTTTAAGGGTTTTGTAAGTCTCCAAAATGCAAATCTGACCCATTCCACTCTTTGTGGCTATTGTAGCTTGTGGAATGGGTCTGAAATAATTAAAAATAGATGTGTACATGTTGTGTGAGTACAACGAAGGTTGAATGATGTGTTGGGCTTGAATCCCTAGGTATGGAAATTGAGTTTTCCAAGTGAAATAGTGAGGTTTTGGCATGCTAAAGAGTTAAATACTTTGGGGAAGTGTTATTTCTTGATGGAATAAGCATGTGCAGAGGTAATTGAGCCTATTTGAGGTGGTGGAAATTTTATATAAGGTCTGGAAAAGTGTTTTTCATTAAAACCCTAGGTTTTTGGCAATAAAAGAGGGTTTTTGGCTTTGGTACTTTGGAGAGTGAGTTTATAATTCATAGTTTTGAAATCATAGGTTATGACACTTGTATATTTCTATCTACATGAGTTTGGAGGTTTAGGAAAATATTTGTGAGAATTTTGTTTGTAAAATAGACCTAATTTGGGGTCTAGCTGGCATAGAAAACCTGTCTTGAGAAATATTTTTTAAAGAAACCTATTGTGGCTTATTGATATGTGTTTGTGCACAATAATGGGTCCCTGAAAAGCTATTGGCCTTGAATTGAGAAGACCTTCTCTAAAAGATATACCTAATTCAAGGATATTGAAATGCTACAAGGAATGGTTACTGATTGTTGTGATAGAGAGAAATTGAAGGCTTGTTGACTTGACAAGTTGTTGTATAGTTTGAAATTGTGTTGTGTGGTTGCAAGACCTCTATTGGTTGGCATCACAAATATCCTCCACCTCAGGCTCTACTAGAGGCCTCACACACTATATAATGGTCTAGGTGAGCAAGCTAATAGACTCAAATGTGTCCACCTCTACACTATCCTTAACAATGGAAGGAACAACGACATGCTCCACCATGGGTCTGGTCAAGGGTCTCGGTGCCAACTATGGATGACATCGTGTAGCAGGTCTATCATGTGTGGAGCACCCACCTCTACCCTAAAATTCTAAGATGTCAAAATAATTTTTCATCTTATTGAGGACAAACTCACAATAGAGTTTCCTCAAAAAGTATTGTGGTACCTCATGGTTATTGCATGGAGGTTAGTCAACTACCATCCATCACCAATCCCAAAATTTATTTTAAATTAATTCATGGTGGCACCAATGAATGGGGAACTTGCTACATGCATGAGAAAAAGGTGTGTTGGTTCTCAGGTCTGTAAATAGGGCACACAAGTCCGCTTTGCTAATTTTTTGGTTTTTCACATCCGCCTATGACAAACCACTAGCATAAAATTGTCTAATCTCATGCCTCTTATTTAACCAAAACTTTATTTTCTCGCTCATTTCTCCTACATGAGATACAATTAACTTCAATGATTCGACAATCCCTCTCCTATAAGGGTGGATTTTGACATGCTCAGTTAATCTTCCAATTAATTGTTAAATGTCTCTTTTCTTGTTTTCAATTTGATTAAGGATATTTTCTTGTGTTCCTTGAGGATGCCTATGAATTGATGGAGAGTTTTTAGGTTGTTCCTGTATAGGAGGCTCTTCGTGAGGGGGTGATTGTGAATTCTCAATGTTTGGAGGTGGAGATTCATTCCCTAAGAATAATAACAAAGTTTTATTAAAAAAACTATTTCAATCTACATTCTAAATCAAAATCAAAATAAAAATAATAAAAGTAAATACCTCTTCACAATATTCGACCTCTTTGATGTGTTGGCAGCATCCTCATGAAAAATTACAAGCTAAGAGTGCAAAAAATGGTTGAAATTTGGCAAGCGTGAGTTTCAAAGCTCAAAATTGGACTTATTTTTGTGAATTTTTTCAATTTGGCATCAAAATTGTGTCACAAATTGGTGCACTTTCTCCCAAGCTAGAATTGTTAGTTGAGAATGGATTGATCCCCACAAGGAAAATGTTTATTGAGTATTGAGAAGCAATGAAGCATAAGAGAGATATTCTCAAGGAATACATAAAATACTTATAGGAAACCTAAGATACAAGAATTGATAAAGAATTAGACATCACTATCAAGATAGGAGACCTTCCATATTAGATACTTGTTGATAGTCAAAACCTCTCCCCGTTGATATAGTTATTTAGGAATCTACTACACTTATTCATATTGAGATAGAATTAGAAGATTTCTCACTATCTTCTATTGAAAAATTAGTGGACTTTCAAGTAATTTTGGACAAGTTATAGATGATTTTGGATAGGCACCGAAAGGTGGATATCAACATAAAGGACTCTATCACATGAGTTCTAGCCATCTCCAATTACACACCAGGGCCAAACAACGTTGAATCTCAAGCGGAATTGAAAATATATGAATACTTTCTAGAGAAAAAGAATGAAGAAGAAGAGAATGGGTTTGTGGAAACTTAGTTTATTTTCTTTTTTTTAATTATGCAATTTGGAGTTTGTAAATAGCTTTTTACATATCTTTTTGTAATATGCAATTACATGTATAAAGTGTAAAGTGCCAAATCAAATTGGACTCTACTATTGAATAAGTCAAAGTAGTTATGGATTTCTCATTTTTGGTTATAGCTTCTCTCTATAAATAACATGGGGCTCTTTGGTAATTATCATCTTTTAGTTATTGAAGTGAAAAGCTGCCAAATTGAGGAGTACATTGAAATTTTGTGTTCAAAGTGTAAATCATATTCATTCAATATAAAGAAATCAAGTTGGCATTCAATATTTGTCTTGAATGATCAAGTTTGTGATACACTGGAATTATTCTCATGTATTTTCTATTGAATTATCTTATGTATGTGATTGAATCATTGCATGAAATTAAATATTCTATAAGGTATTCTAAATTTGATTTTTTAGTCTTTGAGTTGTGATATCATATTTGGAGTTGTGTTTATATTTATGAAATCTTGAGAAGTAACTTGGAGACTTTGGATTGCAAGTTATTGTTTTATCTTATCTTGGCATGCAGTGAAGATGTTGGGTTGCATCATATTCAATACCTTTTCTTTATCCAATTGACATAGGAAGCAACAAAATATTTTTTGTTGTTGTGGATTTCTTGGTGTTACACTTGCTAGTATCATTTCAGTTACTCTTTTGTTTAACTAAATTGAGTATTGGTTGTTATTGCTCTAATTATTAGTTTGTCATTCATTACACATTGTAAGCATCATTTATTATATATTTGTAAGAGAACATCTATTTTGAAATATGAGAATTATATGATATGGAAATTCCCTATAGATAATTTTAGTGTAAATATTCTTAGTGAATTACTAGTTGATTATAGTTAACAATAAGAAGGTAGCCTCCCCTTTTTGAGAGGAGAGATTTTATCTTATCATACTATGGTTGATACAACCATTTTTCTGTCAGTTAGTTGATAACAAAATATTCACCCAACAATGATGTGTCAAGATACAACTAGATTTATTTTATGTATGTAAAATTTTAGGTTTTCACTAAGTTTAAGGAATTTAAAGCCTTAGTTGAGAAGATAATGGACTTTAAGATAAGGGTATTGAGATTTCAAAATTAGAGTGAATATTGTTTAGGAGAATTTGATGAGTTATGTGAGAATGTAGGTATTGTTTGAAAAAATACTAATCCTTATACAACTAAAAAAAATGGGGTAGCAAAAAGAAAGAACCAAACCTTGATTGAAAGAGCTAGGAGCATGTTTTATGGTGCTAATATTGATATGTTCTTTTGGGTAGAAGTTGTAAGCATTGCATGTTATTTGTATATTAGATCTCCTTGTTCAAGTCTTGTTGATAAAAATCCTTATGAAGGATATTAGATCTTCTTTTTCAACTCTTGTTGATAAAAATACTTATGAAGCTCTAATCATTGCATGTTATTTGGATATTAGATATCCTTGTAAGCATTGCATGTTATTTCGATATTAGATCTCTTTTTTCAAATCTTGTTGATAAAAATCCTTATGACGTGTTGATAAAAGCCTTTTGTTTCACATTTAAGTGCCTTTGGTTGTGATGAATTTTTTAATGTGCCTCAAGAGAAGCATTATAAGTTGGACCCAAAAGTTTATAAATGTATCTTTTCTAGTTATGATGAGAATGCAAAAGGTTATAAGCTTTGGAATCCATTAACTCATAAATTGGTTTTCTCTAGAGATGTTATTTTCAAGGAGTTTAGAGCTTACTGAGGTGAAGAACAAACAAAGCAGAAAGATAAGAAAAAACTCATCCACTTCGACCTAAAGGTTGAAAAGAAAGAAGATGCACATGTAGAAGAATAACTGGATGGATTAGAGGATGGAGAAGAAGAAGATGGCTCATATAGTTCAAATGATATGCATGATAAGCATGTAGTAGAAGAAGAGCAATAAGAACCCCTCACTCCTACCTTGAGAAGATCCAAAATACAATGAAATATAGTCAACATGTATAACACATCTAATTTTTGTTGTGTATTTACTTTGTTGACTACTAATGATGAACCTAGATCTTACATGGAGGCTCTTTCTTTAGAAGAGAGTGAGTCATGGATATAGTCCATGGAAGAGAAGATGATGACTTTGTATATTTTTGATACCTGAGATCTTGTGAGTTTTCCCAATAGAAGGAATCCCATTGGCTATAAGTGGGCATTTAAAAACAAATTTGGAGTAGATGGTCAATTAGAGTGAAAAAAGGATAGATTTGTGACCAAGGGATACTCCTAGAGAGATTGAGTTGATTTTGATGAAATTATCTCTCCTGTTGCTAATTAACTTCTATTAGATTCCTATTATCAGTCGTTGCTAACTCTTCACATTTGTTCAAATTTCCTTCATCATTTTACATGATCCTATTATTTCTACTTCCATTGTGATCCCCATGATTATTTTGAGTTTCCATATGGGGGAGTTTTCTTCTTCCCTTCCTCTTTCCTCCATCCCTTAATTTATTTCACCAAAAATGAGCACTCACTTTGGTAGCTACCACCTCTTGTTCCTCGTGGGGGAAATTATTTATTTATTTTGGTTTCCTATTATCTCTCATTCATTAATGTATCTTGTTCTTGTGGTAAAGCTTCTTGCATCTCTTGATTATCTTTTTTTTGGAATTCCTCCTTTACATGCCCTAGTTTATTGAAAATATTGCATATATCTATTGCTTCTTCTATTTCAATTTGTTGATGTCAGAATCTAGAGATTGATAAGATATATATCTCCTCTTATAGTGGAGGGGTTTTAATAATATTGAAATAGATTCTAGCATACATAATGTAGTCTCTTTCCTCTAAGTATTTGTTGCATTTCACAAAGGTTTCCAAATTATTTTCTATTTCCCTTAGGGTTTCCTCCAAATAATATTCCAAGGGAACTTTAGAAAGCCTTGTCCATACTAGATTTCTTAAATATATTCCTTTAGATGATTAAAATTTCTCTCTAGTCCTTTATTTACAACCCATGCTTGCCCATCGTATATGACACTCAATTTAAAATTTGCCTCTTTTCCCTTCCCAATGAGCACTCTTATAAATAAAATCCATTCAACATGGTTTTAATGGAGATTCCTTGGCCCTAATTCTATTCATACCACTTCCTTACCCTATTCAAGGTCAGTCATTCTGTAGACCATTTCATGAAGAAATATTTTTCTTTTAAATCTACTATCTTCCTAGCTATTTCTTTTCCATATGAAGAAATTACACAACATTGATTTTCTACTATAGGTTTATAAGGGGTATTATTCTCATCTATTGTGAGGGATACATATTTTTCCTATAGGAATCACTCATGCTTGAATCCATTCTACTTATGCCTTAAATTGATCCACTTTTCGTTGGAGTCATTCGTGTGATATTCCTTGTATTTATCACTCCAACCTTTTTGAGAAGACCGTGGGTTCCTTATGTCTTTATCTTTCCAATGATCCGCCAATCTTGATTGATTTCTAGAGAAACTTCTCTAGTGGTCTCTCCCATTACTCCTCTCTTTCTCTTACCTTTGTCATTCTTTCTCCATCCAACTCTTCATTGGTCCAAACTAGTGGTTTTGTCTATTTTTTCTATGTTGGTTTGAACTACATATTTTGATGATTTTTCTCCATCATGATCCCATATATTTCACTTGATATTTGATCAATGGTGAATATTAATTGAAAAATCAATGGATAAGAAAAAAATGAGATAGGGTGGGAGGTAAAATTTCAATTAAGGAGGTTGGATAGTTGAAAGAATTAAATTAATTTATTTTATTCATAAAAGATGGTCAGAGAAAAAATAAAACATTAATTATATTTATTTTGAAGGGAAAGATAATTTAAATTTAAATAACTTATTTTAATATATTTAATTACTAAGAGGAGTGTTAACCAATTAAATAGATTTTGAAAATAATTCAATTATTATGGACCAATGATAATTTGAATTTGATTAATATTGGAGAAAACATAAAAATTGAAAAATTAATTAATAGATATGATAAAAAGATTAATATAATTAAATAATAAAAGATTATTTAATTATTATAAATGAAAAGAGGGGATATTAGCTTAATAAAATGATTAAAAATTATTTAATTAATATAAATAAAAGAATTACTAAGACCATGATAACATGACACGGTGAAAATGCACTAGTCATTTTTGGTGTCTATAGATGACATGATGAAAATGCATTAATAAATGGTACTAAATAATTATATATTTTTAATTTATTTTATATTTACTTTTAATCACTGTTATAGGGAGGGATACATGCATTGAATTTATTTGATTAGTCTAGTCAAAAGCCATATAGAATTAATAAATTTGAGTAACAATCCTATAATCTACATTTAATTTTTTCTTTTAAATAATTGTAAACATGTCATTTATCTTTCTTTTTATTGGTTCATGGAATAGTAGTATATATTTATTTTTTTGATGAATAGGCAGGTATCTATATTAATTTAAATATAAACATACATATTCACAAAAAAAGGGTGGGTGGTAGAGAGGCACACCCCAAGAGTCACATGGGCAATGCCCAAAAAATTAACAGATAACGTGGGCTAAGCCCAGAAGTCCAAAAGAACAAAGATAAAAAGGCCATTAAGTGGCCAAAGAAGTGCCAGCAGAGCCAGGAGGTTCTTTGTCATCCAAATTTCTCCCCCATACATTAGTGGGGTCTAGAGTGACGTCGGGAGGAGGACCCTAACCATCATCAGCATATTTTTTTTCTTTATCTTCTTCTTGCGTTGGGGTGAGATTGCAAGTGCTATACACAAGAATGCTTTATCAGAACCTAGCCACCCAGTGCCATAAGCAGGACGATCAGTATAGGGCCACCCACTACCACCACCGCTCACTAAAGCTCTGTTAGAAGGTCACCCCTGAGTAGCCCGCGATGGAGGAGAACGGTTTCGTTGAGGAGTGCGAGAATCCAGTCGAGGCGGGGGCTAGGAACGGGGATGCACAGAGCCACTCCACTGCTATCCCCTGGAGGCCGACCGGGCATGGGAAGAGATGGATGAGGCGGGGACCTGAGCAACAGTATAAGGGGCATTGCCCCAGTTATCTAGAAGAACCTGGAGGTGAGAAACCTCAAGTGCAACTTTGTTAGCTTGCACTTGAACCTGAAAAAGCACATTAGAGAAAATCATAGCTTTAGCATATAGAGAAATATGAATATCCATTTGAGAATGTAAAAAAATGCAAGAATTTCTGTATTTCCAAATACTGAAAAGAATTTCCACCCGAAAAGTGTGCCAGAGTTGGGTGAATTTTGTAGGAATTCTAGGAGAATCTCCAAGCAACACCATATGCCAGGAGAAAGGTTCTGGCCAAAAAGGCCGAAAAAAGTCATGAATCCAAGTCCAAAGCTACTGAGCTTTGGGACAAAACTAGAAAAGATGCTTAAAATTATTAGCTTTCCCAACAAAAGGGCAGCGAGGGTCCCGGACCCCCACGTGAACCAGCCAAGAGCCCACAGGCAAGCCCTGGAAAAGAATACACCAAGCAAAGTGGGAGAGCTTCGGCTCAACACTTGCAAACCAAGTGGAAGCAAATCTTTTATGCTAGACATGAGCAGGAGATTGAAGAAGCCACATCTGGTTCAAAATTTGAATCATAGGAAAATGTGGTGAGAGCCACCTATAACCAAGCCGAGGCTTGTAGTTCCTGAAAGGGGTGTCTAGAAACCACTTCTAGTCTTTCCACCAAGGTTTGGTCCCACGAATTCCAACCTTATGAAGCATCTCAATAGGAATGGCATTCACCAGACCATCATAAGTAGCATGGTCTTGGTTTTGAAGCTTGTGTTGGGCACGGAAAACATCCCACGACATGATACGCATGGTGGGTCTGGAAAAATCTGATGCAGGGCTTGAATACCCTTCTTGTGAAATCTGAGCGCCTTAATCCCTGACAACTTAGCCAGTGGTTGAACATTACTAGCAAAAAGAGGTGACCACCAAACATTATGCTGGTTGAGAGAAATCCCATCTCAAAAACCAGAGCTGGCCCAGTGGAGCCAGGGTTTGACAGTTTCCTAGGCCCGCTAGATGCTTTTGGCAACAAAAGTCCCAACAATCTAGATTGGTTCTCTCATGACCAGAAGGGTTTGAAAACCAATCCCCTTCCAGGTAGTTCTATGAACAGGGAAACCAGATTGAATACTATGCCTAAGAAGAATTTTCTAGGCCTCGTTCCCATTAAGGGCACAAATAATCCATTTAACACATAGAGAAGTCCCTTTCCGTTGAGTAGAAAGAAGCTCAAGGCCTCCCAAATCTCTGGGAAGACAAAAAAATTCTCAAGCCAGCCAATGAAACCCTCTGTGAGTTTTAGAGGAGGCCTAGAGAAAATCACGAAGTAACTTCTCAAGCTTGTCATAGGCAGCTTTGGAGGGGGCCCAACAAGAAGAATAATAAACATGGGTGGCTGCCAAGATTTTGGAACACACTTGGAATTTCCTTGCTAAAGAAATGGGCTTAGTAATCCACTATGTAAGCTTTTTCTCAACTTTGGAGAGCACGACTTGCCAAAGCTCAGCCGGAGATGCCTAAAAAGAAAAAGGAATGCTGAGAAACTAAAAAACTTTGCCAGGCCCAATCCACTTCCAACCATACTATTGTAGCCACGGCGAGGAGGACAAGATAGATTGCCAGTAACACAGTTTTATGCCACTAGATGGTAGAGCCGGAGGTAAGACATAAAGTATTAAGACACTCAAGAGTCGCCGCAACAGAGTCTTCATCTTCCAGAATGGTGAGAAATGAGTCATCAACAAAATAGCCATTAACAAGCTGAGCCTAAGAATTGGGCAAAGAAATGCCCTTGACTTGCCGCTGGGAAACAACATTGGCCAAAAGATAACCAAAACCCTCAATTGCAAGCACATATAAAGAGGGGGCCAGTGGGCACCATTTCCTATTGGAACGAAAGATTCCAAAGGCAGAGGATTGATGACCATTGATAGTGATACAAGCTAAGGCATCCGCAAAGAGCATTCAAATAGATTGAATGAAATTGGGCCCAAAACCTAGGGCTTGCAGCATAGCCAGAAGAAACAGCCATTGAATGCGATCATAAGCCTTGGCAAAGTCAATCTTAATGAACACAATTTTCTAGTTTGAGCATCTGGCCCATTCCATGCCCTCCCAGATGACAATGATATTATCGAGAATAAATCTGGATTTGATGAACCCAGTTTGCTCTGGGCACACAATCTGAGGCAGAAGATGGTGGATCTTAAGAGCTAAGGCCTTGGTGATAATCTTGTAGGAAAAATTAAGAAGCGTGATAGGTAACCAGTTACAGATGTCTTATGGGTCACTTGGTTTAGGTATGAATTTTATGTTACCTTTATTGATTAAATTACCCAGGGAATTAGAGTGAAACACTTTTGAGTAAACTTGATGCAAATCATGCCCAATATCGTCCCACATGGCTTTGTAGAATTCACAAGGGAATCCATCAATCCCTTGGGATTTGTCATCAGCCATGGAATACACAGCCTCTTTGAGATCATCAACTGATAAAAGTTGATCACAAAATATTTTCTGAGCTGAAGAAAGCTTATTTGGAACGACAACAAGGCAATCTTGGAGGGCTTGCTGTCACACAGGCGTGACTTCCTGTGCAATGAAAACTTTCTCATAATGATGCATAAAGGCTTGGAGAATGTCAGGTAGCTCAGAGATCACTTGAGTACCATCTTTAAGTTTTTTAATGCCCGGGGATGTGTGCTTGGTACATAGAGCCAAGAAAAACTCTTTGTAGGCATGATCACCAACTTTTAGCGAGTGCAACTGAGCTTTGATTTGTACTCCTCGAGTAGCATAACTGTCAGCAATTTTCCTTTTTTTCCTTAGCTCCGCCACCCTGACTTGTAAAGAGGGGGAAAAGGGGTTGGCTGCCAAATCGTCAGAGGTAGTACGGAGGTCAGCGGTGGTAGCCTCATAAGATTTCTGGTGAAAAATAGCTAGCTGGCACCCATAAATGCACAAAAATCTAGTGGTACGAATGATAGCCTCATTCCACCAAGAAATCCAACTTGTATGATGAGCTGGCTTGCACTCAAAATTCCAAACTCTATGAATGTGGGTCAAGGTAGGCTTGTGGTAGAGTAAAGATGTGTTTAAAAAAATGAGTTTTACATGTACTAGCTGTGGAATCTCCCATTCAATGCAGAAGGAAATGGGGAAATGATCTGACAGAGTCACATCCACTAATGGCTTAACCAGGAGAGAGGAGTTGTCAAAGGAGAAAACAGATTGCGCTGAGATCATGGCATAATCAAGGCACTTAAATATTCTATCAGAACCAGCTTAGAAATTGCACTAAGTGTGCAAGAGAGAATGAGAATGGTGGCGACCAATATTGGGATCAAAAAGCCTCAATTTATTGCACATGTAAAACCACGCCTCTCATTCCCTAGTTGTCCATCTGAATGGAAGAATGCCATCTTTTTCAGATGCCATTTCTACCATATTGAAATTCCCACAAAGTAACCAGGTAGCAACAGGTAAAGAATCAACAATCCAACACCATAGCAAAGAGTGTTCCACAACATCATTAGAAGCATAGACATTAATAATCCCAAAGGAATGATTATCAATGTTGAGAAGGATCCATACGAGCCGATGAGTGGGGTCAGACCCGTGGTCGACCACAGAAGAGTGCCACCATGGGGCCAAAATGGTGACAACTCCACCATGCCCAACATCATGGGTAGTAAAAAACATTTTATTGGTTGGCCAAATAGAGCGACATGTCATAGCAAGCAAAAAACTAGAGATTTTAACTTCTTGGAGACAAAGCACTTCAACACCAAAGTACTTACACAAGGTATCCCTGACAGAATAATTTCTTGAGAGGTCTGTCATACCTCGAACATTCCATGAAAGGAACTTCATGAGTGAAACTCCTCCATATTGTTGAAATCTGATTCCTCTTCATTGAGAGAAGAGAAACAATTCTGTAAAAATTTTGGTGGAACTGATCCAATCTGAATGGATGGGGAGGACATCCTCCATTTTTCATGGACATATTCCCCTTCTTCCCTAGGAGGGGAAGGGTTATGAGAATGCCTGTGAGCTCCTGTTATAGGAGAAGCCACATTTGGCTACAAAGCCACATTTGGCTATGAGACCACATTCGGCTGTGTAACCATGATAGCAGCCGGCTGAGGTCTAGCCTTTGGCCTAGGCTGCTGTGAAACATAATCAGCTCCAACCAAAGCTTCTTTCTCCTTCACAGAAAGGTTTGAAACATCTTTCCCTGGCTCAAAGGTCATGGGACCCGACTCAGAACCAGTGGACTTATTCTTTATGTTTGTAACCGTAGTCCATTTTGCCTCAGGTTTGGCAGTAGATGCAACCACTGAACGAGGCTTTTCATCATCTCATGGTAGAGAAGTTGTACGAGGCACTGCTAAAGGGTAGTCCTTTATCTTGTGGTCCGCAGACTGACACCTATAATAGGTGTTGGGAAAATTAAATAGGTGACCTTCTGGTTGTGGCAGAAAGCTCCAATCTGGATATCAATGGAGTCATTTAAATATTTTGAAAGGTCAACTTCCATACAAACCCTCTTTTGGGGATAGGCCTGAAAGAATCTATTTGGATAAATGCAGATGACCCTCCCTAATGAGAAGGCTATACTATTCAAGAAAGGCACACAAGGCAGGGGAAGACCAATAAATTTAATCCAGATTGGGACTTGCAACTTGGTGTCATCCAAGACAAAAAAATTCACAAGTCCATGCTTGAAAAACTAGCAGAGAGGACCTAACATACTAGGGCCCATGGCTTAAGATGGCCTACACATGATTGACCTCTGCAAAGCGGAACAAAAAGAAACCCTTGGTCAAGTTTTGGACCATATCAAGGCGGACCCCATGAGGGACCCAAGCCTTGTTAACCCAATCTTTAAGCACACTTTTAGGGGGAGTTCTCCCAACAAAATACCCAACAAGGGTGTACTACTCAAGTCATTGACAGACATAATAAAATTTTGGTAAAGGAAAAACCACATCAGCTGGTGAATCAGAATACTTACCTTGTGAAAGACTTTCAAAACAAATTTTCAAGGACATTTGTTTGGAGGAGCCATTGATTATCGCCGTCGAACCGTTAACACCAGCAAGAATGACTAGGTTAGATTCGGTTGAAGGCATATTAAAACAATAAACTACAATAAATGCGGCCATACACACAATGAAGGAGGGTTTTCCTGCACAGGAGGCGCAGTATGACACAAGGGTGACCGTAAAAAACACAAAACCCTAGCAGAGCTCATACACTGTCGCAACCCCGTTCAATCTAATAAAACAAATATGTATATATATATTTTTTAATTTATTTTAAAGTGCATGTCTAATTCAATGTATTTAATTTAATTAATGAAAATTTAAGTTTATTAATTCCTTGAATACATCATAATAGTCATTTTGTATATGACAAGGTAAAATAGTATAAAATAAATTTTCACCTTAATACAACTAGCTATAAAATTATTGTCTCAAATGATATTTCTACCATCACTCAATTTATTAGGCACAACAAAATTTCTAAAATTATTTTGTCTCAAATGATATTTCTACCATCACTTGATTTATTACACACAACTAAATTTAATGGACAAAAATAATGCATCTATTGTTACAAATTCTTTTACTTTCCAAAAGACTACAATATTAGACACAATATCTATCACATAACAATCATAATCAAATTTACAAAAAAAATAAAAATTCAAAAAATTGTAAATTATCTCTTAAGAAAAAAGTAATGGTTTTATGTTTTTAAAAAGATTGATTTGATTTTTTATTTATTGTTGTCACAAGCATCATGTCTTTTTGAAAAGAAACAATAAAATGGAAATCATGTGTATCAAACTCTCCCTCAATTTTAATTATTGTTTACTCAAGAATAAGGATTTTGTGTGGAAAACCCTAAACCACATCTTTCTTGTACAACCACTAGTCTTTTATAATTTGGTTTTGCACTTTGGTATGCAAAAATCACATGTACAAACATGTTTATGCATTTTATCCACTCAATAAATATTCTTTTCTTACAATACGTGTTAGTTCTATCTTCCTTCCCAAAGATTTCCTCCTTAAATCACACCCATCACATATCACTTTGACACAATTGTTACTGATGATTACTATAACGGTCAACCTACTTGATATTTCTACTATCACTCAATTCATTCGACACAAAAAAATTTACTGCACTCACTACAACATTGGTAGAAATAATGCATCTATTGTTATAAATTATTTTAATTTCCAAAAGAGTACACTATTATACATAATATCTATCACATAAAAATCATAATCAAATTTACAAAAAACTAAATTTTCCTAAAAAAAATGTAAATTATATATTTTTAAATAATATTTAATTTGATTTTTTCTTTATTGTTGTCGCAAGAATTGTTTATTTTTGGAAAGGAACACTAAAGTGAAAATCATGGCTATCATACTCTCCCTCAATTTTAATTATTATGTACTCTAGGATAATGATTCTGCATGTACTCCATGATAGTGATTATGCATGGATGATGAAGGGGGTCATCCCCTTTCCTTAAGAATCTTACCACATGCACAGAAAATGCAACTAGATTCAAGAAGAGAAAAAATATTTTATTTTAATACTGGAATTGTGTTACAAATTACATGCCATCCTATGGGATACTTGTTACATGCATCTGCTGATTTACAGATCTAATTTCACCCTTTCTTATTCACTGCATCCTTTTCGCACCTTCTATAACTCCAAAACTCCCTAGCTCTGCCTATGCTTGTATTCCATTAGCTTCATATATTGTTCTAATTCTCTAGGTTTTCTTTGCCTTCTGTTAGCCTCGTGTCATAGTAGTCATTATCCTCCAATAAGCTTTTAAAACCACCAAACTGTTATCTCATTATCAGAAGCTCCACCAAGTTGGCCAATGAATATTTATTTTACAACGATGTGGAATACATCAAATACTGCTCTACCAGGTATCATGACCGAGCTCATCATCCACTGCCATTGACCATCTTTGTTTATCTATCACTATTGGAATGTCAGCAATAATTCAGATCATCTCCCTCGGAAACCATCATGTCACACTGATAAAGCTCTTATCGGAACATCATTAGAATGTTAAACAAACTTTGGAAGATCTCTTACCGAACCACGTATGTCTCCCTGACATCGCCATCACCACATCATCAATGAGACTCACCTTTTCGAAGAGACTCGAGAGTATCTCATGCAAAAACCATAAGGTCACCCTAACACAATGAACAACTAAGCACACAGTCCATCAAAATGTCAAAGATACATTCCATATTGTCACACTGTTCTAGCATGAATCTCACTGACATAGTTCCATTGCATCCTATCGGCCATCTGTATGGTAGTGGAACATGAAACAAGGTCCTGTCAAAGTCACCCAATCACAATGATGAACCACCCTAGTGAGCATAACATACAAGAAGGAAACTATAGTGTAAACACCATAGTGTGATGCTGACTATGCATGTGTAATCAGATTAGCCCTTATTGAAAATAAAATAACTCAGATTGTTTTGTCGATGCTAGATTTCTCTCTAACCCCTAAATGCTCTTGCATCAGACACCTGGGGTAATTTGAAAAGTGACCCTGTCACTTCTCAGGATTTAGAGGAAAACCAAGACAGCTAACCTCCAACTTAGACAACCAAGTTGAATCTTCACCTGGCCTTCCCTTCCACTTTTCTAGGTATTCATTGTACTACCTATTCCTGGTGCTTCTCCCCACATGACTATCCAAGATCTCTTTAATTTCTTGTTTTTCTATTTTTGTTTGTTGGAACACTCTAGTAGAGCTACTAAATATTTTTTGAAAATTTGAGATGGTTCTTCCTTTATCATAATTTTGATCCTTTGTGTCCAAGGATAGAACTATGGTTTTGGTCTTAAAACCCTCATTTTAAATTTGTACCATCATAAACCCCTGGGAATTCTATTTTTGCATTGATTTGTTACTCCCAGTCGTCAGTCACTTAAGTCATGATTTAGGCCATTAAATGCATATTCCCACTAGCCCTTTTGATCTAGGCTGTCAGTCACCAAGTATTTGGTCATTTGATTCATATTTCTTAGATCAGAAGATTAATTATTCTTAGGTCAGATGATTAATTTTATGTTAAAGCAACTTAATTTTAAATGTATGCCATCCTAAGGATCAAGTATCGTCGATCTAGTCAGGACCCCATCTTTAAGACTAACATTTTTGCACATCTAGATTGCTCACCATCAGATCATTAGATTTGATCTAGACCATTTGCTGCCAACCCTATGCAATTAAAATATTCCTTTAATAAAAGCTATATGGTCAACAAGCGGTGGTCACATGTCCCTTGGCAAGTGTGGTTCATTGCCTCTACTATCAAGCCCGATGCAAAGAAGATTCAAATCAAAGGCCACAATGGAATACTAGGAGGTGATCTCAGCCATTCCCCACCAACCCCATAGGATTTAAATATTTCTTTAATAAAAGTTACGGGATCAACGGGCTTGTGACACATGGAGTTGTCCTGCGCTTGGAGATGAATGGTGCAACCCGCAAATGGATGTAATAGCATCTAGCTAGCCAAATGACATTGGCCGAGAATTGGAAAGAAATTGAGGTGGAATTTCAAACATGATTGACTAATTCTAAGTCATCCAATGCACCATTTCACTAGGAGATCAATGTCCATTATTTAAAACAAGAGATGTGAGCATGATAGCCATTTTTTCACATGAGAGAACATTGATGGTAGAAGACACTTGTAGGATTAATAAAATTCAATCTTGATGCATGCGAATGACTACTCTCCTATAATCATTGATGATAATAAACAAATTTTCATGTACCTAGGAGATTAATGGTCATGATGCAACATCCAACGATTGATTGTTTGATCACTAGTGTGGTTTTCACTAAGCATTAATGATCGAAATGATCAAATTGCTTGATAAATGGGAGTTGATAGCTTTGCATTTTCACCATTACAATCAGAAGATAAAATTTTCTAGGTCTACAAAGAGAGTGGTGATAGCTTTTATTCTACAATTGTTTCTAGAAACTAGTAAAGGATCGGTTTGTAGTTGTGAAGTTTTGTTGTTCTCAGCTTGCTTTCAATGAAAATGAGTAATTCCACTATTTTTTCTTCCACAATATGGAGGTCTCAAAGACTCAGCTTGTAGGAGTCACATGATGGCATTCCATAAAATGAACAAAGCACACCTAGAGTTATCCTATATCCAAAGGAGGAGGGAAAGAAGGGTGCCCGTGGCAAGAAATAAGTGCAGGTTAGTGTGAAGAGAAACTATCAATTTAGGATTTGAGTTATCATGGGAGGGTAGACCGAGCTTGAAGAAAAGAAATATGATAATCCTGAGAGGGAAGCATCGAGGAAGAACATATACCACTGAGCTTATTTGGGCAAGCATCATTCTCCTATTGAAGTCTCAAGTGATCCTTCAGATAGTGAGACTGAGATTGATTTAGGTTACCACTAGTATCTTATGGCTATGACTGAAGTTCCAAACTTGGATGATGAGGTGGTAGCGATTTCCCTAATTTTAGTAAAGACACCAAGCAGGTTTACTCACTTTGTTGCTGACAAGGACACTAATGAAGAAGTGGTGGCTTCTCTAGCCTCTTCTAGGACATGAAGTGGGCATGTGTATTTTGGTTTTGATTGAGTTGGCTTGTATCATGGTCCTAGTTTTTATGTTTTGGTGATAATATTTCTATGGTAAATTTTCTAGCTTTCTACATATGTGGGTTTTTATTTTTTGTGCTAACAGGGGTGCTTGTTGGTTGGTATCATGAATAATTTGTTTGCTTAATGTGGATGTGGAGTGTTGAAGCTCAACAATAACTAACGGTGCTTTTGGCAGTATCGGTTGGTTCTGCTTTAGAAAATGGTGTAAAGTTTTGTTTTCCCTTATATTACAAATGATTACATACAACCATCGAGGAATACCTCAAATTTAAATTAAATTAATTTTGAAATGAAATTGTAACTGTAATTGAGTTGGATGCTTGTTGCTCCCTTGTTCTATAAAACATGATTTCAAGGCACATTACAAGGGTTCAATTTTTGAGTCTCATTATGGTATGATTGGAAGGCTAAGATCAAGAAGCAGCATATTGTAGAAAATATCAATGAATAGAACAAAAGGAAATCTAGGGTATGATTCTTGTATGTAATGATCTTAAAATAGTTTTATAGAGACCATAGATATGGAAGATAATCTTAGTTCTGACATGTATACTTTCCTATATAATTATCTTACAAATTATAAATAAAATTATCAATGGTATTATTGTTTATCTTTAGTTGCTTTGATTGATGTGTGTTTCCATCTTTGCTTCAATTCAAGGAATTGACTAGATGCTTGAATGGATTCATAGGTTTTTGAGGAAGACTATGGGATTTGGTAAGAAGTTACATTTTAGAAATTGTGAGTTGTCATATTACAAAGTATTATGATAATTTTCCACCAAGTTCTTAGTAAAATGGCCAATATATTACTGGTTGTTACAAATTTGACTCCATTTTCCCAATAGATCAAGCACTGGTCTCTTCATTAAGATATCGTAAAGATAAGTGAGATAAAAATGCACCTAGAAAGGGATTTAGAGTGAGAATAAAAATCATTAAAAATATTTCAATTACAAAGTATGAATTTGAAGTATCACATAATTCCTAATAAATAAATAGTAATCTACTCACAGGTCTTCCAAATCTTTAGTGAATTATGTTTATTTTATTTAATAGGAATTTATCTATGTGTAGAAGTGTTCTCAAATGATTATATATCACATGAGCATGATAAGGAATACCGTCCTAGGTCTCACAGAGCCTAAAGAGTGAGAATAAGGTCCTTAAAATACTTATTCATTAGTTTGCCACTAACTTTGAAGATTCTTGAACATAAGGGTTGGCTACCCTTTAGAGGATTTCAAGGTTCTATTGGAAAAAATGCTAATAGAATTGGAAACTCTATTGGGGAAAATTTTCATTCTCCAGTTGTAGATTGTTGTATCATACAGTCAATTATTTAGTGAATCTAAACATCTTGTTTAGATGTTGAAAGTTCTTAGACTTGGAAAAGGTTTGGTTGTAGCAAAGTTCAAAGGATTTGAGTGTAACTTTGTTGTTGGAGAAGACCCAAAATAAGATTTACCTTTGAAAGAACTTCATTTTGCATGAATTTTAATACTCTATGAGGAGAGGTGGTGACTCTATCAAAAGAACCTAATAAAAAATATAGAAAAATTTCATATCTGTAAATTCTCAATGAAGAAGAAAGGTTAACAGTTGCTACAAATTTCAAGGTATTCTCATAAATCTACAAAAATTATTATCATGTTTGCAAGTAATTTATGGGAAGTTTTCAAGGCTTAAGATGTAAATGGTTCCCAATTAGGTGAAATAGCACTAAGGGAGGACATAGTAGTGGTAAGTTTTACATGCTTCAAAAGGGTAAATTGAAATTCATGCATTATGACAGAGAAGCATGTTATATTTTAGGATCTTAAGCAAAATAGATAGAATATTTACATTGTAAAGGCTTTTGTGGAATTGTGAGGTAAATGTCAAAGGGCTTCTAAAGGTGTGAGAAAATGCATTTTCAAATTGTGCATCCTGGTGTAGACCTAAATGTAATAATGCATAATGGGCAACCTCTGTCATGTCAAAGAAGTTTCATTATTGAAAGGTATAGAGCTATAAATTTTAGTAGAATTTGTAGTTACCCTAATGTCATTCCATCTAAAGTCGGAGATAAAGTACCAAAGTTTAGAGATGAGACATTTGAATCAACAAATAAGCATCTACAGGAGTTTGTTGATATGTTGGGAGATTATGAACTAGACTTTGAGGATGTTGCCATGGAATTATTTGTCCAGTCTCTAAAAGGGGATCCAAGAGATTAGTTTTCCTATTTACTAGCATCCTCAATACATTCCTAGGATGAGTTTAATGTGGTGTTTATGGAGTAGTTTGGTGAAATAATTGATCCAGTTTTAGTAAGACAAAAGTTTATGAACATTGAGAAAGAAGAGGATGAGCTAGTCCTAGCTTTTAATCTAAGATTTTCAAACACAATAAGGGATATTCTAGAGAGCATAAGAAAAAATGATGCAAAGTGTTTTGTTATCTACTTAGGTGCATTTGATGAAGAAATGAGTTATTTTTTAAGAGACAAAGGGCCCATAACATTGCATCAAGCATATCAAATGGCAATGGATATTGAGAGAGATCTAAATTACTCAATGATGAAAGGTTATTTGGCTACTAATGTTGGTTATCCTAGTACATCTCATGAAAATGGAGCCAGTAGATTAGGCAATAGAGATTTTTATCAAGATGATAATACCTCTGCTATCCTGATTTCCCCATCACCACAATATGAGAATTATGGCGAGTTCCAAGATGTGCATCAACAAAATTTGCACAAAGTTGATGAAATGTCTTCTGTTAAAAAATTGTATGAAATGAAAAGACATGAGGCATAATTTCCCTATGAATTCTTCTCAAGGTTCTTGGATTCCTTGATAGAAATGGCTAACAGTGTCAAACCTGAAGTTTCAATGTGTATTGATTTGTTTTGTGAAATTTACAAGTCAAGGCTAAGTACCTTGCCAAAGGAATTGAAGCCTCATAGCTTGGACCAAGTATTTGATTGGATAAAGATTGTGGAGAGAGCTAATTGTAATTATGCACAACATATGATGCCTCATAATGTTAATGATAGCTCTCCTTTTTAGGAAAGATAAAAAAATGAAAACAAGTGAAGAAAGTGTATCAGAATATGAACATCCATCTTGTAGTATGGGAGAATGTAATGACTGTAATCAATTCACAAGTAACAAACATGCAATTCAAGACAAAAATGATGAGAATGAGGATACATAGTGTGATGACAAAGTAGATGTGCATAATTTCATCCCTGGGATGTCTTGGATACTGAAGATGTAGGAGAGATGCAAGAGGTCATCCCATGCCATGATTTGATCAATGACAGTGGTGCAAATGTTGTTGATACTTTGTCACAAATTAATGAGCAAGGTATTGAAGATGAAAATCAAGAAATAAACTTGAGGAATATGAATGTAGCCTCAATATTGGTGAGTTTTTTGGCTATGATAATTGTGATGACATTTAGTGTAGTCATTCCTCTATTGATTATTATTCTTCTTATGAAGTAGAAAAATGACTCTTTTGCTACAAGTAGGGGATATGTTGATAACAATGGGAATGTATGTTTCCTTGAGAGTGAAAAATGTTCTTCATGTGAAGAGTTTTTAGAATGTGAGTCAATGATATTAATTACAAATGATGACAATGAAGTTGAAAATGTTTCTATATTCTCCTCAAGTGATTACAATGATTTTGAGTGCATTGATGACTCAAAGGATTTAGTTTTTTATACTAAGGAGGTAGGAATTTGTGTGACCACAATGAAAGTAAGGTAGAATCCCTTATATGATGAGCATCCATCAATATTTGAGGTGAGAAATGGTGACCCTTATTACTATAGAGACAACTCACTCTCCGTTGAGAACTGTGATGATACATCTAACACAGGGTTAGAAGGTGGCAATGAGAAAACAAGGCAACACAATGATGAATTCCTTGGGAGCATTACCTATGAACATCTTACATTTGATACAAATGTTGTTGGTAAGATTAAGGATCGTGATGAGATTGAATTTTTTTATTTTCTCTCCAAGGATTGTAACTACTCTTATTGGGATGATCCAAAAGTACGTTAGTCCCATGAAGGATGCAATAATACAAATATTCATGAAGTCACTTGTTCACAAGTGAACAAAAAAAATGCATGTGATGAATACCGTGAGTGTGATTTTGGTCTGCCATTAGTGGAACATGTTAATTGTGTGGATAATGAGAAACAGTTTGATGAATCTCCAAATTGTGTTGATACTACAAGACCTATTGACCTATGTGTAGAGTAGCCAAGTGATGCGAGTAAAAATGGGGGTGATGTTGGTAAATATGAAATGGAGTTCTTTATTTATGTTCCTTATCTTAATAGTATGATTATGGAAATTTTTTCATCCAATGAGGAGAGCACTTATGTGGAAGAGAGCAAGGATGATGATTCAATTGTTAATGAAAAAATTTCAGAATATAATGAGTCTCCCACTTTTGGGTTAGTATGCTCATCAATTGATTGTGCACATGAAATTACTAATGCATACAAGTTCCCTTGTGTTGATATTGATAGTTTTGAATTGTTTAAGCCTAATTTTGAAGAATTTTGTATTCAACTAAATGAGGGTATGAAAAATGAATCAGAGTATATTATCTAGCCTGAGATGAGTGCATTTACTCAATTCAGGGATGGTGATAATGAATATGATGCCCTCCTCTTGGATACTAAGATGTGATTTGGTATATATTATAAATCAAAGTGATTAGAAATATGCTTATGTCATGATGTCCATTTTAATGAAGCTCTTGAAGATGAAATGTTTCCTTTCGATGCATCTAGGGGTTGTTTGTGTGACATACACCAAAGGATTTATGAATTTTTTTAGTTTGATGTGTAAATTGAATATGATGTCAAAGTTACTAATATTGATGATCAAATAGAATATGAATATTTCACCTTTTCAAATCAATCAAATAAGGTAGCAAGCTAATGAACAAAGCAGTTTTGGAAATATGGCATATGGGGTTGATTTTGTTAATCATAATGGAGCTAATTGTTTGGAAATGCTTATTGCAAATGTCGATCCATTACAAGTAGCACATGATTTTTTTTTTGACAGAGGTAAGAGTTGGTTCCAAGTTTTTGGGGGGCCTAGGGCCACCAATTTGAATAATGAAGCCTATGGAATTGCATGAGGCAGGCTTAATGATTTATACAATAGCATAGGCTTCTATAAAGGAAGGCAAAATGTATAGTTATGTAAATATTGTATATAGGTTTGGTTGTTTTCTTTTTGTTGTGTCTGATTTCCTTGTCCGAGCAAGCTCCTAGGTTTTTGGTCCTTCCTTGTTGGTCTACTTCAACTTGAGATCTAGATTTTCCCCATACCCACCAGGGGTATGTGTCCTTGAGCATGAGCCACTAGTAGAGCTACTATTTTTAAAAAAAAATTTGAGACAGTTCTTACTTTTTCATAATTTTGAGCCCTTGTGTCCAAGGATAGAGTTAGGGTTTTGGTCTAAAAGCGTTCATTTTAAATTTGCACCATCATAAACCCCTGGGCATTCTATTTCTACATTTTAATGCACATGGGAGGTTAATGGTTGTGATGCAACATCCAATGATTGATTGCTTTCTCACTCATGTTGTTTTTACTACCATTGATGATCGACATGATCAAATTTCTTGATAAATGGGAGTTAATAGCTTTCTCTTTTCACCACTGCAATTAGAAGCTAAAATTTCCTAGGTCTACAAAGAGAGTGGTGATAGCTTTTATTTTACATTTTTTTCTAGAAACCAGTAAAGGGTCGCTTTGCAATTGTGAAGTCTTGTTGTTATCATATTTCTTTCAGTGAAAATGAGTAAGTCCATTATTTTTGCTTCCTCAGTATGGAGGTCTCAATGACTCAACTTGTAGGAGTCACATGATGACGTTCTAGAAAATGAACAAAGCACACCTAGAGTTATGCTAACTCCAAAGGAGGAGGCTAATAAGGGTGCCTACAATAAGAAATCAATGCATGTTAGTTTGAAAAGAAACTATCATTTGTGGAGCTAAGTTTTCGTGGGAGGAGAGATTGAACCTGAAGAAAAGAAGTCTATTAAGCCTCATAGGGAAGCAACAAGGAAGAAAAAATACCATCGAGCTTATCTGGGTAAGCATCATTATCCTATTGAAGTCTCAAGTAATCCTTTGGATAGTGAGACTGAGACTGATTCAGGTTACCACTAGTATCTTATGGCTATGACTAAAGTTCCAAACTTTGATGATGAGGTGGTAGCGGTTACCCCAATTTCAGTAAAGACACCAAGTGGGTGTACTCATTTTGTTGCTGACAAGGACACTAATGAAGAAGAAGTGGTGTCTTCTCTAGCCTTTGCTAGGACAGGAAGTGGCCATGTGTATTCTGGTTCTGATTGAGTTGGCTTGTAACATGGTCCTATTTTTTGTATTTTAGTGATAATATTGTTGTGGTAACATTTCTGCCTTTCTATGTATGTGGGTTTTTGTCCTTTGTGCTAATTGGGGTACTTGTTGGTTGGTATCATGAAGAATTTTTTTGATTAATGTGGACATGGAATGTGGAAGCTCGACAACAATTAATGGTGCTTTTGGTGGTATCGGCTAGTTTTTCTTCAACAAATGGTGTAAAGTTTTGTTTTCCCTTGTATTGCAAATGATTACATACAATTGTCAAGGAATATCTCAAATGCAGATTAAATTAATTTTGAAATGAAATTGTAATTGTAATTGATTTGGATGCTTGTTGAGCTCCCTTTTCTATAAAATGGGATTTTAAGGCTCATTACAAGGGCTCAATTTTTGAGTCTCATTATGGTCTGAGTGGAAGGCTTAGCTAAGGAAGAAGCATATTATAGAAAATACTGATGAATTGTATAGTAGGAAATCTAGGGTATGAGTCTTGTATGTAATGATCTTAAAATAGTTTTATAGAAACCACAAATATGGAAGATAATATTAGTTCTAAGATGTATACTCTCCTATGTAATTCTCTTGCAAATTATAAATGAAATTACCAATGGTATCTTCATTTATCTTTAGTTTCTTTGATTGATGTGTGTTTCTAGATCTTTTCTTCAATTCAAAGAATTGACTAGATGCTTGAATGGATTCATATGTTTTTGAGGAAGAGTGTAGGATTTGGTAAGAAGTTACATTTTAGACACTGTGAGTTGTCATATTACAAAGTATTATGGTAATAGCCCACCAAGTTCTGAGTAAAATGACCAATATATTACTGTTTGTTACGAATTTGACTCCATTTTCCCAATAGATTAAGCACTGGTCTCTTCATTAGGATATCTTAAAGATAAGTGAGATAGCAATGCACCCAGCTAAGGATTCAAAGTGAGAATAAAAATCATTAAAAATATTTCAATTATGAAGTATGAATTTGAAGTATCACATAATTCCTAATAAATAAATAGTAATATGCTCAAAGGTATGCCAAATCTTTAGTGAATTACATTTATTTGCATTTAATAGGAATTGATATGTGTGTTGAAGTGTTCTCAAATGATTAGATATCACATGAACATGATAAGGAATACCCTCCTAGCTCTCACAAAGCCTAAAGAGAAGGAATAAGGGCTTTAAAATCCTTATTCATTTGTTGGAAACTAACTTTGAAGATTCTTGAACATAAGAGTTGGCTATTGTTTAGAGGATTTCAAGTTTCAGCTGGAAAAAATACAAATACACTCCAGAGTGCCTCTACCAACTCATGCTCCTTATCTCCTTTAGGATACTCTGTTAGATCTGAAATGTTAAATATAGGTGAGACATGAATCCAACTTGAAAAATCAACCTTGTACATGTTCCTTGAGTCATGTTTCTTGAAAATATTTCATGGTCCAAACTTCTTCATCTTCAGCTTACTGTATGTAACAACTGGGAACCTTTCCTCCCACAAATGAACCATGACTTCATCCCCTACAACAAAATCCTTATGCATTATTTTCTAATCTTCCTTCACCTTATACTATGTATTCATCCTATTAATATGCTCCTTAACTTCTTCATGCACATTTTTTATATGTTCAACAAAATCCTCAGCTTCAACACCACGTTTTCCTTACTTATCAATCTTCCTCAATATAGTAGCAATTCTAGGACTACTCCCGTACATAATCTAGAATGGTGATCTACCAATGTTCCTATTGATAGAATTCTTGTAAGAAAATTCCACTTGGAGTAAAATCAAATCCTATCCCTTGGGTCTATCTCCTACTAAGCATCTCAACAAGTTACCCAAACTCCTATTCACTACCTCCATTTTTCCATCTATCTGTGGATGATGTGTTGAGATAAACTTCAAGTCATTTTTTAACTTCTTTCACAAAATCCTCTAGAAATACCCAACAAACTTGGTATCTTGGTCTAAAATCATGCTCTTGGGTAGACCATATAGTCTTACTACCTCCTTGAAGAATAGTTCTGCAACATGAATAGCAACAAAAGTCTTATGACACAGAATGAAGTGTACCATCTTTGAGAATCTGTCCACCACCAAAAATATTGAGTCATGGCCATTATGCATCCTTGGAAAAGAAAGAATAAAGTCCATGTTGATATCTTCCCATGACCTTTATGGTATAGGTAATGGATGGTATAACCCTATATTCTAACTTGTTCCTTTCTCCATTTGACATATTCTGCAGTTATGTACAAACTTCTTCATGTCCTGCTACAACTGAGACCAATAATAATGTTCACCAATAATGGCAATGGTCTTGTCCTGACTAA
Organism: Sequoia sempervirens; assembly: GCA_007258455.2. Taxonomy (NCBI): domain Eukaryota; kingdom Viridiplantae; phylum Streptophyta; class Pinopsida; order Cupressales; family Cupressaceae; genus Sequoia; species Sequoia sempervirens. The sequence goes on along the minus strand of VDFB02252616.1, from coordinate 191,356,185 downwards.
AGTGTCCTGCCAATCCACTACTATGCTTCTCTTTGACCAAATTCTCTCTCATGGAACTTCTAGGAATGAATAATTGATTCCTTCTAAATAGCATATCATCTTGGACTATAAAATCCAACCATCTCATCCTATCTAATGTGATAGGCTCCATGCAAGCTTTCCAAGCCTCTGCAAAATTAGGATCTCCTAGATATAGACTTTTGAGTTCATTGAACCCAACTACTTACACCTACAATTCCATTAAAAAATGTATAACTCTGCAGAAATTCCACCCACTTCAAATGCCTTTGGTTTAGTTTTCCTTGTCTATTCAAATACTATAAAGCCTAATGACAAGTAAACAAAACAAATTCTTTTAACAAAAAATAATGCCTCCACTTTTTTAAATCCTGAACTATGGCGTAGAATTCCTAATCATAAAATAAATATTTCTTCTTTGCATCATTCAACTTCTCACTAAAATAAGTAATAGGTTTAATTTCCTAACTTAAAATAGCTCCAATGGCATTGCCACTGGCATAACAGTCCACCTAAAACACTTTATTGAAAACTAGGAGCTCCAAAATAGGCTACTCCATGACATTCTTCTTCAAAAATTTGAGAATTTTTGTTGCTCCTATACTCCATTTGAATTCTTTTATATCCCCTCTCATTGCTTCAGTTAGGGGTGCACAAATACTACAAAATCCCATAATGAACTTTCGGTAAAAACTAGCTAGACCATGAAAAGATCTTACCTCGGTAGTGTTCCTTGGTGTTGGGCACTCCACAATGGCTCTCACCTTTTTGGATCTATTTTCAGACCCTCTAATGAGATAAAAAAACCTAGATACACTAGTTCACGCTTCAAAAAATTGTACTTCTTCAAGTTGATCAACAACTTTTCATTTCTTAGCTTCTCAAAAACTTCTTGAATATGCATCAGGTGCTCCTCCAACATCTTATGAAAAATCAAATGTCATCCAACTAAACAATGAAAAACTTAATAAAAAAATATTTCAATACCTCGTTCATGAGTCTCATTAATGTGTTGGGTACATTGGTTAGCCCAAAAGGCATGACTAACCACTTGTACAAGCCTTCTTTGGTCTTGAAAGTTGTCTTCCATTTGTCTCCTCTAATTCAAATTTGGTGGTAACCACTCTTTAGATCAATCTTTGTGAAACACTCATCCCCACTCAAGCAATCCATAATATCGTCCATCCTTGGCAAGGGAAACCAATACTTGATGGTAATCTAATTAATGGCTCTCGACTCAGTAAATATTTTCCATTCTCCATCCTTCTTAGGTGCTAGTACTACAGGTATTGCACATGGACTCAAACTCTCCCTAATCAATCCCTTTTACAACAACTCTTGCACTTTTCTATTCAACTCTTCATTCTTTGCTAGAGTCATTCAATGGACTTTCTTATTTGAAAAACTAGCTCAAGGAATCAGATCCATTTGATGACTAATCTTCCTTACTGGTGGTAATCCTTCAGGCACATTATCAGAAATAATACTCTAGAATTCATCTAGCAAAAAACACACTTCTACAGGAACTTCGTTGCTAACTTCCTTTTCAGTTCTTGGAATTAATGAAAAACACATGTGTTAATGTCTCATACCTTCCAGGAATTTCCTTTTGTCAACCAAACAAATTCATGCATTTTTGTGCATACTTTTTAGTCTGCTTCCTTCAGAGGCTTCAACTTATGTCGAACTCCATCCTTCATTAGTGAATAAGTGTTTTTGTTCCCATCATGCACTGCTCGTTAATCAAACTGCCATGGTTGACCCAACCGCATGTGACAAGCACCCATGGGTATCACATCACACAAAACCTCATCCCTATAGTTACCAATTTTGAATTTTATTTGGCCATATTCATTCACCAGGACCCTTTGGTCCTTCTACAACCATGCAATCCGATATGGACTCGAGTTCCTTTTCCTCTCTAGTTGGAATTTTGTGACCATTTATTCAGACACTAGAGTGTCAATGCTACATCCATCAATGATGACATTGTAGACTTTTCCTTCACACTTACAGTGGGTGTGAAAGAAATTATTTTTTTGGTTGGGCTCCTTCTCTTCATTCATCAAGGCCCTTTTGATAACAAGGGACTCACCCCTTTCTACATCTTTAGACTATGAGGATCAAGTGTCTTCATCTACATCAGATATAGGTGCCTTTCCTTTAGGCCTCTTGTTTTTCTTCTCTTGGCGTTACAGACACTCATATGCCCTATGTCCCTCTTCACCACATTGGAAGCATGTTCCTATGAAACCTCCTCTTCCTGGTCCATACCCAAACCTTCCTCTACCTCTTCGATCTCCACTATTTTGATCATGAGGCTAATATGAGTCATCTCTTTGCTAATCTTGACTAGTACTGGATCCTTCACCCTTCTTATGATCGCCACTTCGACCTCCATATGGTCATTTAATAATATTTCCACCTCGACCTCCACCTCTTCGCTTTCTTTCAAACCTCTTATTTAGTCTTTCTTCAACCTTTAGAGAGAACTAATAAGCATTCTCATTGGTAGTCATTCTTACTAGTGTCAATTCTTCTTGTATGCTAGGTTTCAGACCATTAATGTAGCAAGCAACTTTCTCCTTGTTTTCCTTAGAATGTCTTATCTGAATTAGGACCTTTTGAAACTACTCTATGTACTCCTTCACTATCGTCATTCCTTTTCATAGGCTTTGCATCTTCTTGAGCAATTCCAATTCATAATCCACAGGAATGAACTATTTCTTCAATCTTGACAGTGCCATTATGTCCCATCTGGAAATTTTATACTTCCCTTGTCTCGCCCTTTCTAGTTGGATCTCTTTCGACCAAATACTGGCATGGCCCTTTAACTTGGTCTTTGTAAATTTTACTCGGTGAGGATCTTCAATATCCTCAAATTCAAAAAATTATTCCATATCATTGATCCAATCGATCAATTCTTCTGGGTTTAGGCTCCCACTAAAAGTTGAAACTTCCATTTTCAATTTCTTTCCTAGACTAGATATTGCTCATAGAAATATCATCTCTCTAGGATCTACTTGATCATCTCCTTCCTCTTTCAATTCTTCTTTTGTTTCATCATCATTTCCATCTCTTTCTTGATGTACTCCTCTCTCTCTTCAAACCTCTTCTTGCAAGGCTTGCATCTTCCTTTTGAGGGATCTGATTTCACCTTTCAGTGGATCTCTTACTCCACCACCTCTACTTCTACCTCTACCAAGTTGGGTAGGTCTTGGAAGCATCTTGATCTCAACCCACACTCATAGGTCCTACTACAACTGCATTACATTTGGTGCTCTATTACAGACTCAGGAACTCTTGCTCTGATACCACCTGATGAGGGGGTTCCTCCCCTTTCCTTTAGAATCTCACCAGATACACACAAAAAATGTAACTAGATGCAAGAATCTAGAACGAATATTTTCTTTTAATACTGGAATGATGTTAAAAATTACATGCCATCCTATGGGTTGCTTGTTACATGCATCTGCTGATTTGCATATCTCAGTTTTCCCTTAATTTGTCACTACATGTTATTCACACCTTTTGTAACTCCAACACTCCTTGGCTCTCCCTATGCTTGTATTCCTTAAACTTCATATATTGTTCTAATTCTCTAGGTTGACCATTCCTTCCATTACCCTTGTGTCGTAGTAGTCATTATCACCCAATAAGCTTTCAAAACCATGAAATTGTTATCGTGTTATCAAAAACTCCACCAAGTTGACCAATGAATATGTATTTCACAACAATGATGTGGAATACATTGAATACTACTATGCCAGGTGTGATGACCGAACTCATCATCCACCATTGTTGACTATCTCTATTTACCTACCACTATTGGAATGTCATCGAGACTCCATCTCATCTCCCTCCAATACCATCATGTCACACTGATAAAGCTCTTATCGGAACATCATCAAAATGTTGAATAGACGTTTGAAGATCTCTCATCGAACCACTTATGTCTCCCTGACATCACCACCACCACATCATTGATGGGACTCACCTTGTTGAAGATACTCGAGAGTATCTCTCATCGAAACCCTAAGGTCACCCTAACACAATGAACAACTAAGCGCATAATCCATTAGAATGTCGAAGAGACATTCAAGATTGTCATGCTAACTAGCATGAATCTTGCCAACATAGCTCCATCGCATCCTACCTGCCATCGGTATGTTAATGGAATATGAAACAAGGTCCTACCAAAATCACCCAATCACAATGATGAACTACCCAATTGAGCATAACATACGGGAAGGAAACTACAATGTAAATGTTGTAGCCCAATGTTGACTATGCATATGTAATTAGACTAGCCCTTATTGAAAATAAAATAACTCAAATTTTTTTGTTGATGCAAGATTTTTCTTTGACCCCTAGATGCTACTACATTAGTGGAGCACCCCAAACCACATATTTATTGTACAACCTCTAGTCTTATATAATTTTGGTTTGCACTTTTTTACCCACATATCATATGTGCCAACATGTTTTTTTATTTTATCAACTCATTGAACACACTTTTCTTACAATCTGTGTCATTGATAGTGTAATTAATATTTAATTACACTTGCATAACTTTACTTAGGTAATATTTAATTCCTAGGTTTATTATTCTCATCCTTTTCTTGTTGAGCTATCTTGTTGCTCAAGATAAGATTAGGGTTATGCATCTTTTCTTTTATAAAGAAAATCATATCTTGTAATTATTGAACTTCGAATATATCAATTTGCACATCTTTATGTAGTCTCTCTCTTCTTCTTTTTTCTCTTTGTGGAAGGTTATTTTCTGGTTTGCATTTCAGATCTTCATTTCTAACATGGTATCAGAGCCTCGATTTGTAGCCCCTTCTCATATTTTTTGAGAAAATCATTGCAGAGTTCGTTCGGGATTCCTCTAGGGTATCATGCCTTGAGTTCATCTATGCAGCATTTTGGATCAAATCAGGCTTCACCATTGGATTCAAAGTGCTATAAAAAGTTAGGATTGACTTTTATTTTATAGATTTTGGTCATCATTCTCTAGATTTGTGAGGGTTTCAAGCTCAGAGAATTTTTGCAAGCTCTAGGGGTAGCCGATTTTTTGGAGCAGTTTGGGCACAAACGGAGGTCACCATTGCGTTTGCAATGGCCAAAAACCCTAAAATCGCCCTTTGTTTCGTCAATTTTGGAGAAGTTGGTCCGGAAGGAAAAAACATTTGCCAGTGAGGCCATACGACCTCCCCAGCATGCTTCCCAATGCACAAAAATTTAAAAAAAAATTTAAAATGACATATTTTTTGGATCTGCACCGCACCTACAATGCAAAAGGATTTCACCACCGGGCAGCCACCAGGGGGCCGCTGGTTCACCACCACCACTAGCATCCACTGCCACAGCGCTGCTCAGCCAAATCTAGCCCCTGGCTGGCCCCCTACAATGGCGGTCCTATTGGGGACCAAGGGCTTGCACCCATCTCCGACAGCAAGCAGAATATTCTAGCAGGAACGAATATACCAAGGACCGCAAAAAAATTTCTGGTAAGGGGCACTTTTTTTCCTTGATAGCCTGTAGGCCGTTAAATTTTTGCTCATAAAATGTTGATGTCAGCATGACGTTAGTAGACATATGACACTTTGAGCCCCCTTCCTAGCCCCCATTTTCCCTAAAGGAGTACTTTTTTTTTTTTGGCATAACTTGGGCATACAAAGTCAAAATTGGGCAAACGAGATATCGCTGGAAAGCTGGTTCTGAGTAATTTCTAGTGGTGGAGTTTATTTTTCAGTATTGTTCTGTTTGCTACATTTATTGCAGTTTGAAGTCAGATGTTCATTTATGGCTTCCAAGCTCATAAATTTTTGCCATGATCTCTGATTTTCATTTTCTTTGCGGCGTTGGAAAGGTATTAAGGAGCTCTATTTTTCCGTCCATGCACTTTTTATGTATCTGTCTCAAGTTGATCATTATTCCAGATTTTTCCCGATGGGTGTTTTGGAGATTACTTGGATGTTTTGGCAGTTGGAAAGGTGAAACTTGAATATTTGTACTTCATTTCAGTACCACATGATTTTATTTTCTATTTATGCACATTAGCATTCTCTCCTTTTGCAATCATTGGGTTATTGTAATAAATGAACTGAGATAAAGTTTCATCAGGAGGGTTTCTTGCATAATAATCTGATTAGAGTGTGCGTGCACTTTGATCTCCATCTCCATCTTGATTTGTTGATAGCTCGCATGGGCTATCTAGCTTCTTAGTTTCTTTTGGCCACATTCTTGTCTTGCTTGACACATATCAAATTCACATTGGTTCACACTTTAGATTGGGAGTTTATGTTTCTTGATCCGCATTGGTTCATATCCTTCTCAGTTTGAGGGCCATGTCTTTATGGTTAATGTTCCAAAGTCTTTATGGTACTCCTTTCCATGGAAGAGTTTTAGTCTCAGTTTGGCATCAACATCGAGATACATGGTTTCTAGATTCTGTCATCATTTCATTTACTATTGCTTCACAGATTCCAAGGTTGTTCCAGTTTGTGAGTTTTCTAGTGTTCCATGGCATCGGGTCTGCTATCACATTATTATGATTTTTCATTTGGTTTCTTGTAGATAGAAGTATCTTTCCTTTCTTGTTAGATTGCGGTTCCAGTGTTACTCTAGAGCGTTCTTCCAGTGGTTCTTTGCAACAGTCATCTCATTGTAGGGGGTTTTGACTCACTGGGTTTTCCTTCTCTACCTCATTATTGCATTTGTACATGGGTACCTGATTAGGCCTTGTTGTCGGGACCCATTCATGCTTTTTTGCATTCATCTTAGTTTTAGGTGCATGCTTTGTTAGTCTCCCTAAGTTGCACTTATGGGGGGGTGTTAGTGTAATTAATATTTAATTACACTTGCATAACTTTACTTAGGTAATATTTAATTCCTAGGTTTATTATTCTCATCCTTATCTTGTTGAGCTATCTTGTTGCTCAAGATAAGATTAGGGTTATGCATCTTTTCTTTTATAAAGAAAATCATATCTTGTAATTATTGAACTTCGAATATATCAATTTGCACATCTTTATGCAATCTCTCTGCTTTTTTGTTTTTCTCTTTATGGAAGGTTATTTTCTGGTTTGCATTTCAAATCTTGGTTTCTAACAGTCACTTCTAGATCTTCCTTCCACAAATTCCATCCATCACTTATCACTTTGACACAACTATTACAAATGTTTACTATCATTCTCAACCTACCACGAGTGGGTCAAGAAGAATCAATGTATGCTAATGCTTGTTTCGAGCATCAGTTTGATACAACTTAGAACTATTTTTTAGGATGTTTTTAATGTCACTCATATCAAGGAAAACTGCTATTTTTTATTTATTTATGAAGCTCGTAATATGAGCTTCCATACATCCATGCACATCTATCATACATTTTTTCAATTGAACTTTAAAACATCAAAATGAGGGCATATGTTATGTTTTGAACAAAACTAAACCCTTTGTTGTGAATATCTAGTCCTATTTCCTCATCCATAATACATTGGCTCCAAATTTTGTATTCACAATATTAGTTTCTTCTATAAAATCTTGCATTATTTTTAATAATGAAGAACAAATTATTTTTTTCTTATCAAAGTTTTTGACCGAGCTTTTAAGGCCAATGAAATAAAATAATGTCAAACCTAATTTTAACATAGATATCTTCATGAAGGTTTGTGAATCTTTGTGAATTTCAATGTTAATCTCCATTTCAATGGATTTTCCAAGTTGACAAGAAGTAGTAAAGCATTGATGTAGGCACAACTACAATAGAGTGAAACCAACCAAAGGAGTATTCTCATCTTGCTAGTTTATTCCCTCCTATACCAGGGAATTTAACTATTTTCCCCTATAAAATAATATTTATTTATATGAAAATATAAAATAATTTTCATACGATTGAAATGGTTTGCCTCGCGATTAGTGAGTTAATATTTTTTTGTCCTATATATTACTTTGAAAAATATCAAAATAATTTTATATTTATTGTTGTAGATTCAACAAAAATAAAATAAAAATAAATTAAAAAAATTCAAAAGTTGTTGAAGCATATTTTAAATACATATAGTTTATGAAATTATAAATTTAATATTCAACACTATTTTTTACTATTCAAATTGAAAAATTTGGAAGTTTTTGTAGAGGCACATCAACCATCAACCAAAATTTTGTTAAGTGTTCTTGTGCCTAAATTGATTAAAAAATATATAAATTATGGAATTGCATGAAAAGTAGAAGTTGTAGTAGACAAAAGTAAGACATGAATTTTGAATTTCTAATATTGGAGTTAAGAATGCATGTAATCTTTTGTAATGATAAGGCAATGATAATTGAAATGTGGAGGTGAAACATGGGGGCTCAAATGTGATTTAAAAGATGCACTTGCATAAGCTCATGGTTAAACTATAATAATCAAGCATAGCCTTTATTGGTTTGATATATTCATGTAATAATTGATAATGTGTATCATTCAAATAAATAAACATGAAAGAATACATGTTAATGAAATATGGTTGTATGTGAAATTGAATATTTTTCTATGAAGAAGCTATCATAGTTTCTAAATGATAACCCAATAAATGTGTATGGAACATAGAATAAATGATAAAATTGATCAGAAATTAGCACATGTTATCTTAGAATATTTTGATTTGTGTATAGTTATGTCTTATAGAACAATGTGTAATAATACACCCAGGCAAGTATGAAGGTATAAATAAGTAATATATAAGAATGAAATCATCCTTAGATGAAGTGATAATATAATGAAGGTCATAAATAATATAGATAACGGATGATGCTCCTAATGTATACATATAAAAATTTAAATGAATAAGATGCATTGAAGGAAACCCTGATATATCCCCCAAGAATAATAGAAACCGAGAGCTCATAGCATCATATTTAAAATAAAAATGACATAGGAACACATAAGGCATGAGGGGGGAGGTATTATTCCCCCGAGTGTAAATGTGTGGTAACAAAAGTAAAACATGAGATGGGGAAGGCGAGATCACCCTAGTATAAAAATCTGTTAAAGTAAGATTAATGTGTCATGGATGATTTCGTGCTATTTCCTTGAAATACTTGTCTCTAAAAGAATGATACAATAATAGATGTGCAGCAAGTAACTCTAGGGGGTAAGATATAATGATAAATACGCTCAATGTGTAAAGTTATAGAAATAAAGTTGTATTGATATAATACTATACTATTGGCTCTAGTAGTATAACATGATGCATCAAAGATGAAAAACTATGTATTCTCTAGAAAGTGAGATATAATCATATAAAATCAATAAGAAACATCTTTAAGAAATATGATTCGATTATGTAGAATCAATGAGTCATGATCGTAGGTGTGACATTGAAAAAAAGACAAATGATACCACTAAAGTAAATATGTAACTTGAAAGTATATTAGTGTATTGTAGAAAAAATGTATCCCTTTACATTTTCACACTTGTTTGGGCCCTCGCTAAAATTGGACTTCTTTATGCCTTATTTGGTCTTATTTTGCATCCATAAACCTTATTTAATGCATCATTCTAAGGATAATTCTGACAAATCAAATGACCAATCATGATTTAATGTTCTTGGTTTATATGGCCCAAATTTAGTGGTTTGGTACTCATATGACACCTTTTGCATAAAAGTCTCATGAAGGTTTTGAGGCCTGATCTTGAATTTGGCATAAAACTTAATATTTCTTGAAATTTTTGTCCCAAGCCTAGGCTACTGGGACTCCTATTCCCCAACTAGTGCATGATTCCCGCTTAGCTTGGACCTAATTTAAATTAAGATTCTTGGCAGGATTTTATTTTCCTAGATTTGATGTCAGCTGGGTATGTGCAGGATCATCATGGAAAAAATAGGCCCTTAAGTGGCAAAAAATTTAGAAAAATCAAAGTTAGGAAACTTGAAGTAAACATTTGAATAATTTATCTATATTATTTCAAAAATATGTAAGAATAAAATTTGTAGAAAATTGAATGTAGTTTCTAAACTACTAGGTTTATTTTAAAAAAATTCTATTTCGGTGAAAATTTAAAATTTCAATGTAGTAGTACTTAAATTTCGGGAAAAAATAAGAAGTAGGTGTCTGTCCAACCACCCTAACCACAATAAAATGATAATATTTTTTATAATATTTTAGATATAAGTAGAGGAATCATATCCCGATGTGATGCATATTTTTTTGTAATTTTTTTCCAAGTAAATAATTAGTTATGATTTTTTTACTATAACTTTTAAAAAATATAAAACTCATATTTTTGACAACCTTAACTTGGTCAAACTTCATGAAATTCAATTTTGTTTTTTTAATCCTATAGTATGCGAAGTATAGAATGTGATGCATGTTTTAGATTCAAAAATTGTGATACCGTTTGAAAGATATAGATGTTTTTCAATCAACCTATCAATCAGGAATTTAGTCATAATTCAAATAGAAAATCAATAATAATTATTTATTAAATTCAAATTAAAGCATAATTTATATTGGTGGAAAGTTGAGAATATCCTTTAAAAACCCTTTTCATTTCATCAATTTTGGGTAAAAAAAGTCGTCAGCCACATACCCCACATATACCCACCATATCAACACCTTTTGGCCCATCATGATCCTACACATACCCAGCTTGTAGTGTTGTAATTTCGAGAAATTTTGCATAAACAAGTATAAATACAATCTTATTTCACATAATTTCACCTAATATTTTCAAGAGAGAATTCCTATAACAAATTTATGATCAAGATAGTTTACAAGAGCATTCAAGAGTTTATTATAAAGCATTTTGGAGCTATATTTAAGAATCAAGCATCATATCAAAGTCATCATGCATCATTTTTATTTTTGAACTAGAATTTGTGATCTAGGTTCTTATGATTCAAGAAAGCATTCAATTCAAGATCTACATTCATGGTATCCATTGTATACAAGATTGCAACCTTTATTCCAAGGGTTTGGTGACTTGCAACATAGCATATTTGTTCATTCATTATTGCTTCATTCTATTTGATTTCATTTCAAGGTTTGATTACAAAAATGGGGTTTGACCAAGGAAGACCCCTATCCACTAACCAAAAAATAGTTTTCCCTCTCTTTGATGTGTGCTTTACAGGCTTAGGTTGAAGATCCATTGAAGAGAAAGATTGGATATATTTTTCAAAGTTGGAAAGTTGTCAAAGTTGTCATCTTTCTTGCAAGATCATGGAAAGTCATGTACAAGCCATAATTCAAAGTTTTTGATTCATAGATTAGAGAGGAGAGAAGTTACAAAAGATCACTAGGGGATTCTAGAGTTTCAAATCAACCATGATACTAGGACTAAATCATCACTTTTGGTGTATGAGTCTCAGTATACCATATTTCAAGCATTTTCTCTAGGTCTCATTTTATCAGTTCTAGATTCCAATTTCGGCCCAAAACCCTAAACTAGGACTAAATAACCCCTAATAGCATATGAGTCCTAGTGTACGTATTAAAATTTATATTTTCTGGAGTACAGACCTTGTTTCAATCATCTTCAATTTCTAGGTTCCCTTCTCTTCTTTTTCAATTCATTACTTTGATTTTTAGTTTCATATCTTAGGTTGCTTAGTTAAATTTGCATATCATTTGTATCTTCTTCTTTCCAAGCCTTTTCTTGGTGGTGAACCCCCTTTCTATCTTTAATCGCGCCTAAGCAAACCACCCTAGTAGCCCCGTACCTTAATTGAGTTCCTTGATTGAGGGATCTTTAGGGTTCCTTGAATGAAACATAAGTGAAATAGGAGGATGACCCATAAAACCTCTTTGGTTCCATCTCCCAAAAGGTGGAACCCTATTTTCAAGTTTTGATTGTGGTGAACCCAACCTTTGAACACTTTATTTTTGATTTGGAGTTCATGATAGTCCTAGATAGATAGATTCACTTTGCATTTAGGATCTATAAATCTTGCATTAGTGGAAAAGTGCATATAGGTTACATTTTTGCATCTTAGATCATTTAATTTCACTGAAATTTAGAAATTATATATAGTCAGGTCAACATAGAAGTTAGAAACCTTAGAATCCCCTTAGAATTTGTTGAATTTGGTGCAAAAACTCTAATTAGGACACATTCGCTCATCTGGGCAATTTAGTCCCTGTACAGTTGTTTTTCCTAGATTTTTATGAATTCTATGATGTTCTTTTTCACTATTCAAACCCTCAAAAAACCCTAACTATGACTCATATTCCCCTCTAAGAGGTTTAATCCCAAATCATAGTGAAAATTTCCATTTACAACATTAAAAACATCAATTCTATATTTCTATTTGTTGTTGTTATATAACTGTTTCAACTTGTTGAGTTTTTGTTTCTTTCATTTTAGTAGATATAGCTTGATTAGATTCGTTTCTTGCATAGCTTAATTCAAATTTATATTTAAAAAAATTCATTTTTAGAATGTTGCATAGTGTAATAAACAAATTACCTTGTTTAGAATATGAAAATTACATTTACACATTTCATTCTAAGTCATTAAGTTTCTATAGATTACTTTTCATAGATGTTAGAATCGTTCCTTGACAAGTTTGAAATGAAAAGTTAGTCAATAAGCATGTTATTCATTCATTCAATATATTTCTTAGTTATGAGAGTCTCTTAGTTCAAGAGAGTGAAATTTTTGACACCTTCCTTAATTCCACACCCCCTCTTATCTCTCCTATTTGTGGGAATGATGTGATAGAAGAAGATGAAAGAATATAAAATCATGATAATCATAGTTTCTCTTCTCCTAATACCTCTCCTATATGTGACAAAGGTATTTCAGTGTTAGAAGATGAACTCATTGAGAATCAAGACAATGTTGAAATCTCCTCTTCTATAAACTCTCCTACATTGGAAGATATTATAGAACAAGAGAATGAGACCATAGACACATTTCTAAACATCACCTTACCTAATTTCCATTCATCTCTTTCTTGTGAGAATTTTTTAGTGAAAGAGGATGCAATTGTAAGAAATCATGACAATCATATTGTAAGTAAGGAGGATATGTTGGTGTTATATGATCAAATCTTTAATATCTATGACAACCCTATTTATTTTCCTTCCCCTACCTATCATATTTTGAAAGACATTATGGGATAAAGGAATGCAATCATATATGACCATGATAATCATACTTGTTCTTCCCCTAGTATCTCCCCTATTTTCAAGCAAGATATTTTAGTGTTAGAAGATCAAACCAATGAGAGTCATGAGAATCCTATTTTACTCTCTCCCCCTAGGGAAAACATTATTGAACAAGATAATATCATCATTGATAAACAATAAAATCCAACCATTGATAACTCCCTTACTTGTGATGAAGTCATTTTCAAAGAACTAGCCTTTGAGTTTCATGAACATCTAGTTTGAATTTCTCCTAAAAACTCTCCTACTAGGAACATTGACACATGTCTTTTAAGCAATGGTGATGTGACTTACTTAAAGATGAAGATTATGGAGTGACATTAGACTCTCCTTAACTAAAATAAGTTAATGTGATCCAACCTCAACTCATCCTTTACCCACTGTCACACAAACCATAAACTCAAAACAAACCTCAACTTATCCTCTATCCACGCTTACAACAACCTCAAACTCAAAACAAACCTGTCCTCATCCTCGAACTGCTTATGAATAATGTTTCATAGAAATTGAATTATAATACTGTTGCTCATACATATAACACTAGAAACAATATGCAACCAAGAAAAACACCTTCAAGATCTCTCCCATTGCCTAACCCTATCTTACCTAGTGCCCCTCATTTTCCTTTACATAATGGAAAGGAGTATGATCTTGTTGAATGAATAAAGAAAACTCATGCTAGGATATCATTATGGGACCTTATTCAAGCCTCCCCTCATTATCACAAAATGATTCAAAGTACTTCACAACAAGTTCCTACCTCACCTAATGTGCAATCAAATGATTTGGTAGCCCAAATTCAAGCTATAACTTCATTCAACCTAGACATTAATTTCCATCAAGATGAGTTACCTCCTTTAGAAGTGCAAAAACAAAATGAAGCTTTCATGGTAATAGTTCAATACAATAGAACAGGGATAAAGTGAACCCTTATTGACAATGTCTCTAGCCTTAATATGTGTAGTGTAACCCTTTTGGATAGGCTTGGCGTGGATAAATCAGGAATTTGACCTACCTATTTATCTATTAGTGGGTTCGATAACCTAGGAAAACAACTACTTGTTGTAATCACTTTGCCTATTACAGCTGGAAAGGCCACATTACAAACCTCGATCCATGTTACACCTTGTGATAATTAATATAATCTTATTTTTGGAAGACCATGGATTCATGAGATGAATGGAGGGCCTTCGACTCTTCATCTTCTCTTTAAATATGTCTACAACAACAAAGTATATACAATTGAAGCCAACTTTGAACCAAACAATTTTTTGAACATTAAGAAAGGAAAGGAAAATCCTTTGAAAAAATTGACACAAAATATACAAGTAGAACCTTTGAAATACAAAGAAAAGCATATTGAGGAAGTCATGAAGCTATTAGAAGATGATAAGAGTTCCTTGGATTTTACACCAACATTCATGGAAGAATACAAGATCATAACAAAAGGTCTTGTAAAGGGAAAAAAAAGAGTGGTAATGTCAACACAAGATTCGAAAGCATCCACCTCAACCACTTTAGAAGAAGAAAAAAAATACACAACAAAATTTGATGAAGTTAATTATGAGCAACCACCGAATCCAAAAGAAATGAAAAATATTTATGGAAAAGGTTATGAACTTATGAAACAACTTGTTTTTAGTGGAAAAGGATGTGGTGCTAGAGAGCAAGGTATTTGCATCCCTATAGAGCCTAACACATGAGAAAAGACTAGTGGTCTTGGTTATTATACCTCAAACAAAACAAACAAACCAACTCAATATCAACACTCTTACAAAAGATCCTTCTAATCCAACCTTAACATTAGTGCATCCTAAACTGATAGACATTAGTGGTCTTGATTATTATCCTTTGAAAGAAATAAAAGAAACAAAGAAATCTTCGCTTGATATGAATGTCATCACACAAAACACTAACGATTGGAGTTCATTAGATTTTACACCCTCCTTTCAAGAAAAGAACAAAATATCACAATCTAAAGAGCCTTGTGTAAGTATGGCACCTTGTACTAAGCAAGAGATTCCTTTTTCGTAAAATAAAGGAAAATCTACTATTGATCAAGAGAGTATCTTTTCGAGACTCCTCCAAGATTGTTTGATATCTCTCCCTCCAAGAACATGAAATTTTTTTACTACAAGAGTTCATTTAGTGCATATCATAGAGTTCATGGTCATTCTACTAATGAATGTAAGGCTTTGAGTAATAAAATTAAACATATTAAGGATTTTTGTACTCTTCCTTGTGTTGTAACACCTTGTTCCTCTAATTGATACTGATTTTCATGTTTCTCATCAATCACCTTGGTTCATCCTTGTCCTACACTAAGTGAGGGAAAGGGGCTTATGTATCCTTGTCCTCATATGGAAATTTTCATTGTCTCTTTTGGTTATTTGACCTCCTTGCATGTGTATATAAGAGAAATCTTGGGATGTGGATGACATGGTTTAAGTTGGATCACATGTGACATACTAAGTTATCTTTAGTTGTTGCATTTTTGGGGAAACATCTTATCTATTATGTAGTTTCATTCGAGAACATGTGACTTGGCATTAGGCTTTCTGAATAGGCTCTCATGTATTCTTCTACTTTAAAGAAATTTCTCATAGAAATGGTGTTAGCAACCGCTTTAAATTGGGGGCATATATTGACAGTCATACTTCTTGTGATGCATCCTTGGTGGTGTCATTGGGTTTGATTTCCTCTGAGAGAATGATATTTATTTGAATTGTCCTCTCTTTGAGACATTAGGCATGATGCTCCCTAAGAAGAGACCTTACATGAACTAAGACAAATCCTTTTGAACACACCTTAGACTATTTGGCATTTACAATATCTATTATATGGCCACCTTGAATAATACACTTTGCTTTCCTATGAAACCATTATGTTTGTTCATGGGTGCCAAGTATACAAAGTTTTTCTTGCCTCATGAATATTTTCATTCATGTTTTGTGGCACCCTATTGAAGTTATTAAAGGGATAGCTTTGGCATGGTTAGTATGATGAGAAGCCTAAATATGGGCATGACTCTCATTATACGGTGAGAATCCAATACAAAGGCATGAATTTATCACTAAACCACCCACTTTGGATACTCATCCAATGGAAAACCTAAAGTTGTGTTGCCTCAAAGTGAGTGCACATTTTTGGAAAAGCAACTTAGATCTGATCCACATCACATTGGACAAAAAATAGAAGCTTGATCCACTCCTTTTTTTAATTTTTTGTTTCTTCTTTATGTCTTTGGAAGTGTATGCTTGTGCCTTATTGTTTCTTCATACATCATTCTCATGTGTGTTCCTTTGTGCCCATGATGGTTTTTTATAAGATCTTGATCTTGGGGGCTTGTTCATCCCTCTTGATCATTGTCATCCTATCTCACTAGCATTGGTACACTCGGACCCCTCTTGATGTGAGTTTTGTATACTTAAGTGTGAGTTTGAAGGAGTTTCCTCCTCTCACTAAAGTGGCGGCTACATTTAGTGAATAAAAATGAATCTCTTTACATTTTCACACTTGTGTTGGGCCCTCCCTACTAATATTGGGCTTCTTTATGCCTTATTTGGTGTTATTTTGCATCCACAAGCCTTATTTAATGCATATTTCCAAGGATAATTATGACACATATCAAATGACCAATCATGATTTAATTTTTTAGTTTGTATGTCACAGATTTAGTGATTTGGGACTCAAATGCCACCTTGGGCATATGATTCCCACCTAGGTTTTGAAGCTTGATCTTGAATTTGGCATAGAACTTAATATTTCTTGAAATTTGTGTCCCAAGCCTACGCTACTAGGAATGATATACCCCAACTAGTGTATGAGTTATCTTGGACCTAATTTAATTTAAGATTTGTGGCGGGATTTTATTCTCCTAGATCTAATGTTGGCTTGTAGTGTTGTAATTTTGAGAAATTTGGCATAAACAAGTATAAATACAAGCTTATTTCACAAAATTTCACCTAATGTTTTCAAGACAACATTCCTATAGAAAATTTATGATCAAGATAGTTTACAAGAGCATTCAAGAGTTTATTATCAATAATTTTGGATCTATATTCAAGAACTAAACATCATGTAAAAGTCATCATGCATCATGTTTTTTTTTTAGCTAACATTTATGATTTAGGTTCTTATGATTCAAGCAAGCATTCAAGTCAAGATCTACAACATTCAATCAAGATTCAAGATATACATTCATGCTAGCCATTGCATACAAGATTATAGCCTCTATTGCAAGGGTTTGGTGAGTTGCAACATAGCATAGTTTTTCATTCATCATTCTTTTATTCTATTTGATTTCATTTCAAGGTTTGATTACCAAAATGGGGTTTGACTAAGGAAAACCCCTATCCACTAAGGAAACAAAATTTTTCCCTCTCTTCAATGTGTGATTTGTAGGATTAGGATGAAGATCCATTGAAGAGAAAGATTGGAAAAAGTTGTCAAAGTTGCAAAGTTTTCAAAGTTATCATCTTTCTTGCAAGATCACAGAATGTCATCTACAGGCCATAATTCAGAGTTTTGGATTCAGAGATCAGAGAGGAGAGAAGTTATAGAAGATCACTAGGGAATTCTAGAGTTTTAGATCAACCTTGATAGTGGGACTAAATCACCACTTGTGGCATGTGAGTCCCAGTATACCAAATTTCAAGCATTTCTTATAGATCCTGGTTTACCATTTCTAGATTTTGATTTCAGCCCTAAAATCCATACTGGGATTAAATAAACCCTATTGGTGTATGAGTCCCAATGTGGATTAAAATTCAAATTTTTAGGAGTGCAAACCTTGTTTCAAGCATCTTCAGTTTTCTAGGTGCCCCTATTTTATTTATCAGTTCATTACTCTAATTTTTAGTTTCATATATTAGGTTTCTTAGTTTTATTTGCATATCATTTGCATATTTTTATTTCCAAGCATTTTCTATGTGGTGAACCTCCTTGATTGAGTGATCTCTAGGGTTCCTTGAATGAAACATAATTGAAATAGGAGGAGGACCCATAAAACCTCTTTGGTTCCATCTCCCAAAAGGTGGAACCCTATTTCCAAGGTTTTAATTAGGTATGCATAAATTTTTCCTACGAAGCATAATGAAAAGCATGAACACTAAATAAAATGAACCAAATTCATGTGTCCATTGGATGACCTCTATATCTCTTCTCCATTTTTCTATATGTGTTGCCCTTAGATTTGTAACCTGTAATGAAAGCCTATGACCATGCCAACAAAATATTGAAGATTAATTATATCAACAACACGTAGTTATAAACTCTAGATCCTTGAAAATGATAAATGACAATGGTACTTATAGAGAGGTGAATGTGAAATATATGGTCAAAAATTGACTGATTTTTAGTTCAATCAGTGGCTGAAATTAACCGAGATGAGACAGGATAAGATTGAAAGTGAAAGAGCAAGGAGAAATCAACTAATTTCAGGGTAAAAGCAAGAAGTTGGTTCCACAAAGAGGGGAAATTTTGACCAAAATAAAAAAAATCGTTGGAAATGTGTATGTGTTTTTAAAAAATGGCTACACACTTTGGATCGGGTACCCGAGGCTAAATCTGAATGTGTATGCATTTAGATTCGAGTACACAACCTAAAATGTGTGCGCATTACAAAATGCATATGCGTTTTAAATGCGTACACATTTCGCAAAGATATTTTTTTTTAAATTAATGAGTGTGTGATTCATTTTCAAACTTCATTTTAGCTACACACTTGAGGGAGAGCACAATTCACATACACATTTCAAAGGGCCCAGTTCAACCAAATTTTCATTGCCACCTCCTCTCGTCAGCTCAACCGACCTCAATGACCTCTAGGTTCATGGAATTTTTCTTTTTTCTTTACTTTCTATCTTACATTTTTGTTTTGTAATTGTTATTTAGTTTTTTTTTTGTTTCTTTATTTTATGTTCAATATTTTATAGTTTTTCAATTACATTTAAAAAACCATAAAAAGTAAACCTAAATTAACTATAATTTAACCTAAATTGGACACATTCAACTTGGAAATCAAAACCCTAAACCCTAGGTTCCAAAAATCATTGACCTAAAAACTAAAACCATTAATCATAGGACCTAAACCCTAAAACCTAAACCTAAAACCCTAAACCCTAAACCTAAAGCCGTAAACCCTAAAAATTAAATCTAATTTATATTTATAGTGTCTAGAGTAGTTATATTTTTATTATCCTTATCTTTCTTATTCTCATTGACAATCATTTTTGTTAACTATTTACTAGGGAATGTGAGACTAATAGTTTCATCATGCTATCTAAACCTATTTTTTTTAATTAGATTTTTAACATATTTGAAAAATTCTTCATATTATCAAATTTATCTAATATTTCTCTCCCTTCCCCACCACATCATAAAAAAATGATACTTTACATCAACTTGCTTCATTTATATATGAAAGTTTAGGTTCTTTTCCAAGCTAATGGCACACTAAATATTGTATTAATTTCTAACTACAATAGGACCCAACCCAACATCTAAACAGAAGCTATAAATATAACTAAAATCCTTAAATACAAGAGTACCTACAACATACTTTGTCATTATAGTAGATATAGAAACTGCAATGTGCTACTCACTCATCCAATTTATTGTACCACTAAACAAACTAAACACAAACACTAGTTGACCTCCTACTATCTCTACATATCATAATAAATCTAAGTTAATAAATATATAAATCTCAAATACAATTGCAAGTGCCTCTAACCTTTCTATGATATAAGTCACCTATTGTACCATTGACCCTTTTTTACAAGAAATTGTTACCTTTAGGTTTCAAGTGATTTGTAGTAATAGTTCCAATTTATTGCAAGTGTCTTATAGCACCTCTTTGCTAGAAAATATAATAATTTTTAGTTACCCATAAATACATGTTAAGAATCTCTCAATTTCTACCATTACAACACCTTTAAAAATGCATTCAATCTACACATAGATTCACATCCACCTTCTTTATTACATTAATTTACAAATTCTCACACATAGATGCCTCTTGATGAGGGCCCCTTACTATTATATCTTTAAGGAGATCAATAACTTGAGTACCACCAATAGGATTCATAGGTGGGTTCTTAGCCTTCCCCTCATTCCCACTTTGACGAGTGACATGATGCCTAGGAGGAATCTTTCATTGAAAATCAATGCATAGGTTAGGAAATACATATAATCATCTAAAAAACATCACTAAGGAATAACATTCATTAGTCCCAGATAGAATGATACAATAATTTGAAATTAACAACCACACACTACTCAATTTTAACCTTGCAAGGAAAATGAAACCATAAGGTTACTAGAAGATAAAGTGCTTGAATTTAACCTTGAGGGTTATTGTATGTATGACTTTAATTATAAAATTTAATGTGTACATGCTATATATTTTTATGTTATGGATTTTTTAATGTTATAAATTGAATGTGTCTTCAAATGAAATGTATTATGAATTTATGCATGTTCAACGTGATTTAAATAACTTTCAAATTGTGTACATTATTTAATTAATTTGTTGATATATATTTTTAATTGTTTAACAAGCAGTTGCCATTTCATTGTTCACATGGATCTTGAATTTAACATAGAGAATTGTATACCTGATGCACAACATGAAGATCCCATACATCCAGATTTTCCACCACAATAAAACCCCACACCTCCTAACCGCCCACGCCCTGTAGCAGATCAAGCTTAGATAAGAGAGAGCATTAGGGAAAACCTTAATGTGATTCAAAAATATATAGATTTGATAAAAAAAAATGAGCCTAATATCCCTTCA
The DNA here is from genome assembly GCA_007258455.2 of Sequoia sempervirens. Classification (NCBI taxonomy): domain Eukaryota; kingdom Viridiplantae; phylum Streptophyta; class Pinopsida; order Cupressales; family Cupressaceae; genus Sequoia; species Sequoia sempervirens. The sequence continues at coordinate 191,335,205 of VDFB02252616.1, read as the reverse complement.
TCTCTTACAGTTTGCATCTCTGATGCAAACTACTATCAATTTTGTTTAATCTATTGATGTGGACCTAGATAGGTTCCATCAATGGAGAGAAGAGAGGAGACAATTCTATGCAGATGGATTGTCCTATAAAGAAATTAATAACCTTAAAATTACCAAAAAATCCATTTTCCAACATTTTTTTAGCACCCAAACAAACAAATCAATTCCACCCACCAAAAAAAGAATTTCAATTAAATGGTGTAGGAACCCGTAGATAGCTACAAATTTTTGGGATAGATGGTGGGTGGTGTTTGATACTCCACCACATGGAAATTGTGAGTTGCCCCTATACTTTTTAAGAAAGTTATGGGTTGAGTTTGAGTTGGGTTTAAAACTCAACTATTTTGATATGAGGTCATTTCAGGGAGTTTGGTGTGGCATGCCCCAACATAGATTAGGAGCATGTGTCGATCCTCAACGACATGCTCCAATTGCTCTTATTGTTGCTCCTCCTTCTCCTATTGTTCCCGCTGCACTTCAATAGTAGATGATGTTGTCGACATTAGGAGCATTGAGTTCTGTTTTGGGACATCTCACTCATCAAAATACACATGTGGTGGCTAAAGTGAGAAATAGAGAGCATGGAGGCTCAAGTTATGGGCATACTCAGGCATCCACTTCAGGTGACCCACATGCATCTAGGACAAAATCATGTATATGAATTTACTATATTATGAGGATCATCCTACATAGGTATGTTAATCTTTTGAACTTAAATAATTTTTTTGAAATGTGAAAAATTCATGTAAATAATAACATCAAATTATATATAATATAATATTAATACAAGAATTTTTCAGTGTACATGCATGATCACACAATGGTTGAATCTCAATATGATCGTGTGTATATTTTGAGTGCTATATATTTGGGCTCACCTTTTGGTCAGGTACAACCAATATATATTTTAATTTATGTGGAAATGTCTAATTTAATTTAAATTTGTACACATGTGTGAAATGGTATATTATATCTAGATGCAAGGAGGTCATGTAGTACTAAGTACCAACCAACTACAAGTTGTGGTGAGCACTCCTGAGTCATGATTAGCTCAGGTGACTTCTTTCAAAAAAAAAAAAGTTTAAATCAAATACACATCATGTAGATCTAATTTAATTTGAATTTGTACACATGTGTGAATGATCTATACATTGTTGTATCTATATGCAGGGATTTCATGTGATACACATGGCAAACACACCTGAGACATCGTTGTAAAATTTACTAAATCTCCTATACAATTTTTAGGGACCTTTTAAATATATATATTCAAGATTTTAACATATTGTTTGCTTTATATGAATATGCAGGATATAGTAGATCAAGCATTTGGACCTTCTCAACTGATAGTTATGCTACCCATTGAACAAAATGTGCCAGTAGATTCACATGATCATATATGGTAATTTATGCATACTAAAAATCATTTTTATTGTATTCACTAGATATTTAATTAAATTTATTTTTATCTTGAGTTTATATTTTCAAGTTTATATGTTCAATTATATCTAAATTTCTAAATAACTTTAAATATAATTTCAAATTTCTTGTACTATTTTATAGCATGATACAGGTACATCTAGTCCACGTGGAGCAAAGAGGAGACTTGATTTTATTGGTTGCCCTGATAATTAGATGGTTTTAAATTTTATGGACTATAGATCTCTAGTTTTATTTAAATATGTGTTGTACTTGACATATACATTTTGAACATGTTATTTCATGGACCATTTCACATACATTATATCCATTAATATGATCATGTTTGTGTTTATTTATATTAGTAGACTTTAATATGATGATCTTATATATGTAGTCAACTATGATCATGTTATGTTCATTTTGATGATTATATGCACTCATGTACGCATAGATATTTTATCTAATTTTCAAGCAATACATGCACTGCATAAATTCCTATCTAGAATAAAATTTCATATATATAATATATCACATGGTTAGGTGACAAATTAAAACATTCCTTAAATAGTTTAGATCATATTCATAATAAATTAAGGGTAGGTAATTTTAACTATTTTCCAATTCTAGCAAATATTTGAATCACTAAACAAAAATCTATCTCCTTGTATGTATAAAATGTATAATCTATACAATTGAACAATTATATAAAATGTGGTAAATACAAGACATGATTTGTCTTTGATAAAAGTGGAACAAGATATTTAAAAAGTGACTAATAAGTTCATTGAATTTCATACATTGAAGAAACATATATAATGTATATTGATGTTTAATACAACTGTATAACATGATGACACATATATGTGCATGTAGATACAATTAAAGCTTATCAAATTTTAGGTCAAGATCACAAATTGATATTTACATAGTCTCTTGATAAAAAAAAAATTATAGTGACAATCACATGGTAGATGGACTTGATGAGAACATACAAAAATAATTAATGTAAGTAAAGTAACTATAGTTTTTATGAGTCATTTAACTAAATAATTCACGCGATAAAATAAAAATATATAGTAAAATTTAGAAAATTGGATCTTATAAATTCCTCAAAAATTCAAGTGATGTTTTCCATATGATGGATTAAGGGGACCTAAGAGGATATAGCTTAAGGGGGATCCTAAGAGAATGACTTAAGGGGAGTTAAGAGAATGACTTAAGGGGATGCAAGAGGGTGGATTAAGGGGAGTTAATATAATGAATTAAATGGATACAAGAGGGTGGATTAAGGGGAGTTGATATAATGGTTTAAAGGGATGTAAGAGGGTGGATTAAGGGGATGCATGTAATGAACCATAGGATATGGCTTAATGGGTCCTAAGAGGATGGCTTAAGGGGAATTATGAGAGTAACTTAAGGGATGCAAGAGGGTGGATTAAGGGGATGTAAGAGGATATGAATTAAGGTTTCTTTAAGAGGATGGCTTAAGGGAATACAAGAGGGTGGATTAAGGGGAGTTCATAGAATGACTTAAAGGGATGTAAGGGGGTGGATTAAGGAGATGCATGTCATCAAACCTAGGATATGGATTAATTTTTCCTAAGAGGGTGACTTAAGGGGAATTATGAAAGTGACTTAAGGGATACAAGATTGTGGATTAAAACCCATAAAACCCATATAGATCTATTCTTCTAAGAATCTCATGAACCCTAGAAACCCTAAACCCTAAACCATAGGACCTAAAGCCTAAGAGATAAACCCTAAACCATTAACCCATATAAATCTATTATTCTAAGCATCTCATGAAACCTAGAAATTGTAAACCCTAAACCATAGGACCTAAAGCCTAGGAGATGAACCCTAAACCCTTAAACCCATATATATTTGTTATTCTAAGCATCTCGTGAACTCTAGAAACCCTAAACCCTAAACCATATGACCTAAAGCCTAGGAAATGAACCCTAAACCCTTAAAATCCATATAGATATATTATTATAAGCATCTCATGAACCCTAGAAACCCTACACCCTAAACCATTGGACCTAAAGCCTAGGAGATGAACCCTAAACCATTAACCCAAACCATTAACCCATTTAGATCTATTATTCTAAGAATCTCATAAAACCTAGAAATTTAAACCCTAACCATAGGACCTAAAGCCTATGAGATGGACCCTAAACACTTAAAACCCATATAGATTTGTTATTCTAAGAATCTCATGAACCCTAGAAAACCTAAAACCTAAACCATATGACCTAAAGCCTATGAAATGAACCCTAAACCTTTAAACCTCATATAAATCTGTTATTCTAAGCATCTCATGAATCCTATAAACCTTAAACCCTAAACCATATGACCTAAAGCCTAGGAGATGAACCCTAAACTAGTAACCCATATATATTTATTATTTTAAGCATCTCATGAAACCTAGAAACTGTAAACCCTAAACCATAGGGCCTAAAGCCTAGGAGATGAACCCTAAACCCTTAAAACCCATATATATTTGCTATTCTAAGCATCTCATGAACCCTAGAAACCCTAAAACCTAAAGCCTAGGAGATGAACCCTAAACATTAAAACCCATATAGATTTGTTATTCTAAGCATGTCATGATCCCTAGAAACCCTAAACCCTTAAAACCCATTTAGATCTATTATTCTAAGCATCTCACGAACCCTAGAAACCCTAAACCCTAAACCATATGGCCTAAAGCCTAGGAGATGAACCCTAAACCCTTAACCCATATAGATCTATTATTTTAAGAATCTCATGAAACCTAGAAACCCTAAACACTAAACCATAAGACCTAAAGCCTAGGAGATGAGCCCTAAACAATTAACCCTTAGACCTAAATCCTAGGAGATGAATTAAAGGGATGAAAGAGGATGGATTAAGGGTAGATATACAAGGATGGATTAATGGTACATAAGAGGATGACTTAAGGGGAATTAATAGAGAGACTTAAGGGGATGCAAGAGGATGGATTAAGGGTAGATATATGAGGATATGGCTTAAGGGGTCCTAAGAGGATAGCTTAAGGGGTATTGAGAGAGTGACTTAAGAGGATGCAAGTGAATGGATTGAGGGTAGATATATGCGGATATGGATTAAGGGGTCCTATGAGGTTGACTTCAGGGGTGTTGAGAGAGTGACTTAAGGGGATGCAATTGGATGGATTAAGGGTATATATATGAGGATATGGATTAAGGGGTGTTGAGAGAGTGACTTAAGGGGATGCAAGTGGATGGACTAAGAGTAGATATATGAGGATATGGATTAAGGGGTCCTAAGAGGATGGCTTAAGGGGTGTTGAGAGAGTGACTTAAGGGGATGCAAGTGGATGGACTTGTGTCACCAAAAAATGTATAGTTGGACATTTTTGTGCTCACTTGAGTCTCTCTCATGGACTTTAGCTTGATTTTTCCTAGATTCAATGTTGTAATATGGTCAACACATTCACATTAGGTCTTGGATCCTTGAGAATCATTAAGAATTCTAGGGTGTCTTGTAAAAGTGTTGTAACCCACTTTCAAACTTTTCTAGGACCCTTTCATTATAATTCACCTAAATAGCCCTTTTTTATTACTTACCAAGTCTTATTTCAAAGTGTTGTAAAAATTTGTAACAAACTCATGCTTTTCTAGGCCTATCATCACTAATTCAACCCTTTCTTATGTTTAAATGACCCCTTAATACACTTTCTGACCTTACTTAAGTGTATTTTTGAGAATATTTTTGTTAAACATTATTAAATGCACTTTAATTCCCAACACCCAGTAAAATTGCCTTGGTGGGACCAAGTCGCCACCTAGGGTGACTTAGTCCCACTAGGCACAAAAATCAAAATAATTTCAATTTTCTAGTGGGATTTTATTCTCTTGACCTTGAGGTTGGCCTATGATGTGTTATTTTCAAGAAATATTGAAAAATCAAGTATAAATAAAGGGTTTTTCCTCTCATTTTACACCTAATTCATCCAACAATGAAGCAATCAATCTATTAATTCATTCTCAAGCATTCAAGCATTTCTAAGCATCATCAAATCATCCATTGGATCACTTCATTGCATATCTTCATATTTTAATGTCAAGGGTTTTGTGAGGTTGTGACATTGCATGTAGTTTATTCATCATTCTCTTTTTATTTTATTTCATTATCTAGGGTTTGATTACCAAATCAGAGTTTGACCAAGTTAAACCCCTATTCTCTAACCCTTAACCTTTTTCCCCTTTTTGCATGTGTGCTTTGCAGGTCTTGTATGTAGATTTTTCAAAGAGTTTGGTGTTAAAACGTGGTAAAAAATCCATCAAATTCATTCAAGTCAACAAACCCCTAATTGAAACTTGAGAACTCTTTTAGCCTATTTTCTGCAATTTCTGAACCAGACACATGTTAGGAAGGGATGCACATAATGAAAGCTATAGATTTCGGCCCTGAATTTCCAAAGATTCCTAGGTGGACTAAGTCACCATCTGTGGAAAATTAGTCCCACTGCCAGCCCTGGAAAGTGATTTTTACATTTTTGAGTACCCATTTGGCAGAAACCTATTCTAGCAGATTCTCCCCAAAACAGGACTAAGTCACCCAGCTTGGCGTAAGTGTCCCAATCATCTTTTCTAGTTAATTCTACAACATTCTAGAGCCTCTTTGCATCATAATTAAGACTCTAGGTGCACCTCTCTAGTCTTGTTTAATTGTGTTATTGTTTACTTGCATTCTTAGTTGTTTTTACATACATCACTATGTTTTCAAACAACTTGCATTTCTTAGATATTGCATTAATAATCACCTTTCTTTTTTAGTTTATTACATTTATACATTGTATTTAGGAATATCTCATCCATCCTTTCATTGTTCTTGAGTGTATACATTTCCCATTTTGGTCCATCTTTCTCCTTTTAGGTGAAAACCCCTAAAAGTGCAAGAAACCCATTGGGTGCCAAAATCTTTATATACAAGACTAAGGGTAGATATATGTGGATATGGATTAAGGGGTCGTAAGAGGATGGCTGAAGGGGTGTTGAGAGAATGAATTAATGGGATGCAAGAGGATGGATTAAGGGTAGATATATGAGGATATGGATTAAGGGGTCCTAAGAGGATGGCTTAAGGGGTCCTAAGAGAATGGCTTAAGTGCATATGAAATCAATAATAATTTTTTTATAAAATGAAAATGAATTATTTATTTTTATATTTATATTATCAATTAAATGTATCTAGAACTATATATAGTTACATGTCTCTAGATTCAAATTCCATTGTAATATATATGAATGTCCTCTCTTTTTTGTAAAGCATCTAGTCTTGGGAGACCTGGAAAAAAAAATGATATAAAACTTTAATTAGGAAATGAATAAAGACAAATATATATAGACATGTAAATGTGATAATTTTTTAACTACATATCGACTATCAATTAAATATATATACAACTATATACTTACCAATATTTATTTACTCCATTGTACCATCTACATCATCTCTTTTTTGTAATGCATCTATGATTGTCTCATGCTCATCCATTGAAAGTGTCCATAAAAATTTATTGGTTTCCAAAATCAAATGTGAATAATTTATAATCTTCTCGTTTCTTTCATAATCTTCAAATGCATGCAAGCCATTCTTTCTTATCAAATATCATTGAAGACGGGTTCCAACAACAACCACTAAACTAATTGGATACTCAAAGTTGTCATTATACACTCTAGGATGTACCAACTTATGTTTTCTCTCAACACATCTAGCCAACCAATACTCCATTACCTCTTCATTCCCCTTAGGTGCAACAACAACATACACATGTCTTGCAAAAATACATAAAAAATTCAATAAAGAGTGACTTATATTTAATTCACATGTAAACATGCATACATATAAAATTCAACTCAATTTAATGTGCCTTTTTGTACAAGATCCGAAACATGATCATAATCATCTGATGCAAACACTTGATGATCTTCAATTGTCGTTCCATGTTGAACATGTGTCGATGTAGGTGTTAAGGCTCTTTGTTGCCATTGTTTGAACCATTCCATGTTTTCACATGCCTCCCAATCACTTGCAATACAAAATTGACAAAAAAATGCCAGCTTCCTTTTCCATATTGTCCATGTGTTTGCATTCAAACTCTTAAATGAATGCCATTTTGCAGATCCATTAATTGTTTCACAATCTTGTCGAGAAAAAATATCATTTTCTTCAACTAACCAAAAGAAGAGTTGAATTATTGAGCTCTCACTTGTTCTTGTAGATAATTTGGTATTGCACCAATCTATAATTGCACATGCATCTCTGAATTTCACAACATCCTCAAATTTTAGTTGCCCTTTAGCAAGAGCTCTTTTCACGCATGCACCTGCTCCATCATGTTCGCCCTTACCATGTCCAACTTCAAAAAAACTCCACATGTGCTAGATATTATTTTCCTTATGAACTCTACATAACCAATAAAACATTCTAGCATTTTTGAATTGAACTGTGCAATTATCTGACCATATGAGATGTTCTCTGATTTGAATTCCTCTCTCTTTTAAATATTTATAAAATATATCAAAACAATGTTGAACAAAGTCAAATGAATGTAATCAATTATCACTTACATAAAAATGGTACTCTCTCAAAATTTTACAATTATCTTCTCTACTATCATCTACATGCCTATAAATAATATGAACAAATATAGCTTCTTGCAATGAATTATAATACTATGATTGAATTTCTTCTTCTAAACAAATACTATAATTTTAAACAAAATCAACAATTGGAAATATAGTTCCAATTAGGAATGTTTTTTTACATAAACGAAATTGATTATCAAGACAATGAGCATACTGAGAGTGTTTAACATATTTAGGTACAATCTTATTTTTAAATTCTTTAATAAATGCATGCACACTAAATTTTAACACAATTAGCTCACAACATTTTCCAAATTTTCCATCTTTTAAAGAAATTTAAAAAAAATAAATTTACATCCACTAATTGTTGTCCAAATTCATCTAAACTACTTTCATGCATACATTCTCCTAATAATGAAAATTTACCACATCTATCACATTCTCCAGAAATACATACTTTTAAATAAAATAAGTTTCCATTAGAGGGTTCACAAAATGTCTTGCATAATATGGTTAGCATGCAAAGTGCATCATATATATCAAAAACTATCATAATAATAACGAAATTGTACATGACTCTTACAACAAAAAGAGATTCATTTCTTATTAATTCTAACATACCAAGGTTTACACTGTTCGAATGATCTTTGAGTTATGTTAATATTTAATGTTAAGATTGAATCATCTAATTTTATTTTTATATAATTCATTTTGAGTCATATCTAAGAGATGCTTTGGATGAGGTTCACTAATTTTGGAACCCACCCTTAATTTTAAGACATCTCTAATGTTAGGTGATACTCTTGTATTATCATGCCAAAAAAATTGATTAAAGATTTAATTTCATTAGTTAATTTCATGTCTGATCTTGGGAGTCTACCACTAAAACTCCAACATTGATTAATTGGATCCTTTTCAATACTTTCTCTTCTTTTAGCAGCTCTTATCAAAGTTTTAGGATTTACTTTTATACATTTACTAATCTTACTTAACATTCTTTTATTTGAAGTTACTTTATTAACTAGAGCAGTTGTTATTGCACGACAAGTTGCATTCTTATCTTTAGATCAACTTTTCTTACCTATAAAATCAATAGCATTAGCAACACTAGATATGACTTGTTCTACTGAATCATCTTTCTTTTTTGGTTTTACAAAAATACCTAATTTTTTCATCACATTTATCATTTTCAAAATTCTCATCAATTGCACCATGAGTTGACATTGGAATCCTAATTTCTTTCTATAAAAAAACATTATATATATTCTATTTCCATAATTTCTCATTTGTCTCCAAAAAACTTTACCACGAAGGTTATCTAGCACATCTTTTTCAATTGTAAAAAAATGTTTTCATCTTCATCCATACACGGGGTTTCATTTTCATTCACGCAAGGGGTTTTATTTTCATTTTCAAACATAAAAGGTATTTCATTCTCATTTTCATCAATATAAGGGATTACATTCTCATTTAAATTCTTATAAGATATTTCATCATTTTTTTTGTTTTTGCATTGTTTCAACCCTAGAATTATTGATACCATCAATGGTGTATCCAACTTCTTCTAAATAAATAAGATCAATATTATCAAGACTTGGGTTTGAAGACATACTTGGATAGATTGTTTGAATAGGTGCATTTTCTATATCATTGGGAGGTGGATTTGAAGACATGCCTAAAGTTGTTTACATAGATGCTATTTCTATATCATTCAAAGTTGAAGTTGAAGGCATGGTTGGGTTTTTCTCCATAATTGCATTTTCTTCCATATTCACCATCTCCAAATTTGCATCATCTACATTCATTTCACCCTTCATGGTTTCTTGGTCAACATTCATGGAACTAGATGCTTCCAAATTTTTTTATTTGACAAATCCTTTCTCTTGTATCCCTTTATGTTTTTGCCTACATTTCTTTATTTTCTTGAATTTCTTTGGGTGTCATTAACTTTTACATTTTTTCTTTGCCTTTACTTTGATCCCATGGTTACCAAACCCTCTTTGATAACAAAACAAATGATTCTTAACCTATTTTCAAATTGTCATCTCCTTTAAATATTCAAATAAAACTATGTAGTATGAAGATCCTTTCTTCTATAAACTTTGAACAACAAAAACATCATGAATACATCCAAAAGTTTTCTTTTTCCAAATCTTGTAAAATATTCTTTTACTTGATTCCAATTCAAAAAAATAAACCTACACTTGTCTCTTCCAACAATTTGAATATAATATGCCCTACACAAGACAAAATTGCAATAAAAAATGCAAAAAATGACGCTTTCAGACTGTACTACAAAAAAGGAATGTTGGAAAAAAGATGTGTTTTATCAGTATTTTCCAAATCAAGAAAAAACAACTAAATAAGAAACATGTATGCATTATAAAATGCATACACATTCTATTTTAGGAATGCATACATGTTATATAACACATATGCATTCCCTTTACCCAATGGGTAAATAGATAATGCACGCGTTTTATTTAAATAATGCGTATTTGTTTTAATAACTCGTATACATTATTAAAAATTTGAATCTCCAACCCACATGCAGCCCTGGTTTTAATCTTAGGAAAGGCTTGGCAATCTGACCCTTAGCCTTTGACCTACAACTAAAAAACTAAGATAGATTGAAGAATGCCCAACTTTGGCAATATGGCTAATGGACTTTTTTTGTGAATCAATCTATAAAATTAAAATCAATTAGATAACATGATGTCTAGTTTCCAATATATAATTTTTATTAAGATTGGATTATATTTGTTATTTTTTAATTAATTTTTAAGCAAACTAGTCCTTAAACTTGAAATATTTGGCTTTTTTTGTTTTTTAATAACTTTTTTTGGTCTAGTTTCTTGTAAAAAAAATTATATAGCATCAATCTTCAGAAAATTCTCTACACAATGAAAAATATATTGAAAAAATGTTTCTAAGTTTTGGTCCAATTATGTTGTATGTACACGTTGATTTTTAAAAACAACAATTAAGGCCAATAAAATTTCAATTAAAAAAAATATTCAAAAAGAATTACAAAAAAAATTCCTCATCAATCTTCATGTTGTTAGCTCTATTTCCCCAAAAGGAATAATCAAAATACTTTTATTTGGGTAAAAAAGTGGTGTCTGTACACATGCATGGTATGGTAAAAAAAAGGGACTTTTAAAAAGTGGCTTTTATACATCCTTATCAAAATTTAATTTCTATCATCTGGGTATTTGAATAAATTACATATTTGGAAACTAGATTCAAAATTAAAAATTTCATATTACTAACTCTTTTAAGATTCATTATGTAAGTGCCTCAAATTTTTAGTTCAAGTGTGGCAAATTCTGAAAATTAGCAAAAACACTTCAACTTTTTGAGCTTTTTGTGGACCCAACTTCTTGCATCATCCCTTCACAAAAAATAATCACTTTAGTTTGAGAGGGAAATTGCATTTTGAAATAATGGGAACATTATCTCATTACAAGAGGAAAAGGAGAGCTAACTTTTTGAAATTAAATAGAAATTTAGTTCAAACAGTGAGAGGAAAGATAAGTTATTTAATTAAATAAAATTTAATTAATTTGTGATAGAAGATGCCAAAATTTAATAATTAAATAATTCTCATAATTATTTAATAATAGTGGAAAATGATAAATGATTAAGAAATATAAATTTATTTAATTATAGAGAGAGGATAAAATGAATTAATTAAATAATTTATATTATTTAATTAATAGAAGACTTTGTGATGTTAGATAATAATTAAATAATTATGTTAAATTTTATTTAATTATCAAAGATGAAAAAAGGGATTTAATTAGTTCACATGCCTAATGATAATTTTTTAGGTGCCTACATTTTCCCTCTTTGATACAATGCACTTTATCGCGTTGTGTAAAAGAAAATCAATAAAAAATATGCCCCAATGAATGTAGGATGAGGAAGGATGACAAGGAGGTGGTGGCATGCCCCCTCGAGAGGACAAGTTGGTTCAAAGAACACAGGTTTCCTCTCAAAATGGATGAGAGGACTAAGATATGGACAAAAGGATAGAGGAAAACAGATAAGGATGATGAAGATGCAAACTAGAAGAAATGTTAGAGTGGAAAAGATGAATGTTAGCACAAAAAAGATGGATGTTGAGATAGTTCTAGTTGAGATAATTTGCAGATATATATTTTTCTATGCCAGGCTTTTGCATTTAAGCATCATTGGGTGGTAAAATATGAAAAATAGATAACAAAAACCATGGTATGATATAGAACAAGGTGTGTAAGGTCATCCATCTGTAAAAAGATAGTCATGGACAAGGAATTTCCTAACTCATACTAGGGGAAAAGTTTCCCTAGTCTTTTTGTCAAGACAAAATGTAGACAACAATCAAATAATAGACAATTCATGAGACATAATTGCTCCTCTAAATCCTTCATGGGACATCCTCGAGTGGCTAGTAACATGACCAAAGTAAATCCAAAATATAAGACAAAATAGAATAGTAAGATATATAGTCATTTAGATTGTTTGTCAATAAAGTGTTTTCTAGTGCATGAAGGGACAAAGTGAGTGATGGGTTGATTATTTTGACAAGGCCTAGTTTCAAGAGAAGAAACATGTCGTATAAGATGTCATGTCTAGTTTTGATCATGTAACTACTTGTATAAGTAAAATGACAAAGTGTGATAGTGACAAGGCTTGGTTCCAAGAAGGACACATCATGTATAAGACCATTGGTTTTTTATCGATTTGACTGGTTTGATTGATTTGACTTGGAGACTTGTTGGATTGCTTGTCTTGTTGATTTAGGATTTGTGTTTGAAGTTCAAATGATTATTGTGCATTTGAGTTGATAGTGTTTGATTTATGTTGACTGACCTGACGAACCCTAAAAGGTTGGCTTAGGGGGCCTCAGGGGTACATCGACAAATGGCCTTGCCTACGTAGCAATGTGTAGAGACCTCATAATTTTACATGACACTTGACTTTGCTTCAATGACAAAGGACTGAATCATGATTTTTTTTTGAAAACACCTAAAGGACTAACCTAATGGCTTGGGGGAACATCGATAGATGGCCTTGGCTACGTTCATTCACAAAGGCAATGTAGTTCGACAATGACAAAAACTGACATGACTAACTTTGACTCTCTTTTTGGGAATTTTTTGAAAGTTATTTGAATGTTTTTGTGTTTTGACATGTTTCAATTTTTAAATTGTATTTTTGAAGTTTTATATATTATTTTTTGCATGTTATGATTTTTTTATTTTATTTTTTCAAATGTTTTGAAATCCAATTAAAAGTGTAGAATCCAATGAAGACAAGTGTTAGGAAATTTCCCCCATTCAGGTATAGGACTAACCATTAGGGATGGGATGAGATGGGGGTTTATTATGGATGCAAGACATGAACAGCTTGGGAGTCACATGATAAAGATGGCAAGGCCTTAAATGATGGATGGCAAATGGGAGATGATGGAAGGTAAATGCATTATTCTAGATTAGGGTGGAAGACCAGATACAATGATAGTAGATTCATACGAAGCAAAGACTAACTACACATGGTGCCTATTTGTTAGGCTTTCACCATGGTACTTATCCAAAGAAGCACTGATGTGGTTTTCACTATTGGAAAAATTGTTTTCTCTTTACTATTTTTATGATTTATGATTTTTTTGTTGTTACCAAGATTCTTGTTTGCCAGGTTTTCATCAAGGTAATGATTTTTAATATTTTTTTTTATTTTCCATGACTTTTTTCTCTTTTTTTGTATTTTTTTAGGACCTTTTTCTTACTTTTTTGTATTTTTTATGGTTTTACTGGCACTCTAAAGCTGGGTATAGAGTTGATAAGTTCTAGATCTATAGAATGCCTTGATAATTCCCTGATCTTGTGTGGATGACTGTTCTAGATGAAAGGACTCGATCTAGATGACGAGTGCAAGCAAAAAATATGAAGGGTGGTAGATGCGATGGATGAAAGAGGCTATGATAAGATCCCTAATGTGCACACTATGTAGGCTATTAGGCTTTAGACAAAAAGGAGCTTGGGCGACAACGAACTAGAGTATGTGAAGAGGTCATCGTCAAAGATACATTGAAAGACATCACCAATGGTGTGATGCGATACATATGTGAACATGGATGGGTGGAATGGAATATATGGTATGAGTGAGAGTGACGTGGATGGAGACCATGGATCAACAAGCTCTTTTTTTGAATTTTTTCCTTGATAGATGCCCCCAGTGATTTTTGATGAAGAAGCATACTTAGAGATTGACTTTTTCTTTCTTTCACTTTTGACTTTTATTTTTGATTTGTTTGATATATTTTTATTTTGGCTAGGGGACTTGTCTTGATCTTCTTTTATTTTTTATTTGTCCAATAGCTTTTTATTTTAGCTAAGGGACTTTTCTTAATCTTCTTTTATTTTTATTATGTCTCTTGATTCTTGATATCCTTTTAAAGATAGCTCATTCATTGGAGATTTTCATTATTCTTTTCTTGAGCTATGACTTGTTGATCCATGTTTATGATATAGGTGGACATCAGTGAGATGGATGAAATAGGCCGAGTGATAGGAATGTCTAGTGGACAAATAGGAGTGGTGATGCCATCAATGGAGTCTTTGGGACTATCATTTTCAATACTGCTAATGTCAAAGGAAGCTTGTGCATCCTTAACAACTTGGAAAGGTGGATTGGTAGATTCGAAAGTAGAAGATGCATATCCTAGCCTAGGGTAGGTGGGATTGAAGGACATGATGATTGGATATCCTTAGCGGGGTCATGATCAAAAAGTGGATTATCATAGATATCTTGGTCGAACATGTGCTTTTCATGGATATGAAAAGTTTGAGTGGAAGAAAATATGGAAAAGGTTGATGTATCACCAGGGTCCCAAAAGGTTTCAATCCAAGCATGACCATATTTTTGTCTTCATTTTGCATTTTTTTTGACACCAATGTTGGAATTTTGAACCTTCTCAATGGCATTGGCATTGTCTTTTACCAGTAATTATCCATACAATATTCTCCACATCCCATATCATGGACTTGGACCTTGGGGTCTGATGGAAAGGTAAATAGAGTGGATGATTTGGTTAATGAAGATGGATCAATGTAGTGAGATGACGAGGCTTCTTGGTTTATAGGCACTTGGAATTGAGTAGTCCCTCTTAGATTGTTGCAATATTGAAAGGGGTCGGGATCACCTGCGACTATAATTTCAATGCCTTCATGAGGAAACTTGAGGCATTGATGGTACATGGATAGTACATCCTTCATGGTATGGATCCATGGTCAGCCAAGGAGGAGGTTGTATGGAAGTTCAAGGTCCAAGACCTAGAATGTTGTATTCAAGACAACCAGTCCAACTTTGACTAGAAGTGTTCCAACACCTTTGGAAGAGAGTTCTTCATCATCATATGTCGTGATGATAATGATTTTAGTTTTATCCACACATGCTTCAAAGAGGCCCAATTACTTCACCAGTTTTAAAGTGCAAATGTTCAATCTAGCTCCACCATCTACTAGGACTTGTTTGACCTTGTGTTTGTGGATGAAGACCTCAAGGTGTAATGGATCATTATGGTTTAACTTGGGTGAAGATTAATCTTGGTTAGAAAAGGAGACATGGTGGGATTTGGCCAAATATCCAACCATGTCTTCAAATTAGTTGATGTCTATGTCAGTAGGGATAGAGGTTTCTTTCAAAGCCTTATCGAGGATAGCTTTGTGTTCAGGCGATATGTGCAAAAGCTCAAGGATGGAAATCTATGTGGGTGTCTTTCCCAATTGGTCAATAAGATTGTATTGGGATTTGGATTATGGATGCTTTGGAGGAGGACTTGATAGGGTATCCTTAGCCCCATAGGTAGTGATGACACATTCAGGATACTTCTTAATGGTGATTGCATTAACATGATTGGTATAATTGGCATGGTTGTATGTATTTTAACCTGAATTGGAGGATTTTCTAGAACCATGATCTTGCAATGGATTCTTGAAAATGGTATGGTCTTTATTGTAATTTTGTTGTTATCCCTTGACCTCTATTGTACCATTTTTAATTAGGTCTTGAATCATCTTTTTCAACTGACGACATGATGAGGTCTTATGCCCTTTGATGTGGTGGTAGTCATAAAAGGAATTGTCATCCCACCAAGAGGGTTTGAATTGTCCTAGGTCATGTGGTTTGGGCTCTTGGAGCTATAAAACATTTGATTGTACTAGCTTCTTCAAGACAGATTCAATTGGTTCCAGTAAAGGAGTGTATTTTCTTTGTGGGTATTTCCTTGGTTGTCTTGGGGGTCCCTGCTCTTGATTGTTTTGGACCACGCTAGCTACTTGGATGGAAACATATGGTACATTATTGTTCATGTTGGGTGCTTTGAGATTCAATGTGGGACTTGTTCTATTCACAAATTTCTCATCTATGACTCCATCATTTGTTACATTCTTGTTACGGGACCAAAACTTATTTTTATAATTTGATGTCCCCTAGACATTTTGTGTTTTGGTATAAATTTTAATTCCCCCTTTAGCGATAAGGTTTTTCTCATGGATGGCCCCTTTTTCAATGAAGTCAGTGAATGTTGAACAATAATGGGTTTCCAATGCATGTCTTAAGTTTGTGTTCAGGTTTCCAATGAATAAGATATATTTTTTTTTTTTGGGAATTTCAACAAGATAGAGGCTAGCTAAACTTCTCCATCTCTAGAAGAATGTTATGGAAGCTTTACCCTCTTCTTGTTTAGATTGATATAAGGTAGTGATAGTGATGTCATTTTCGATATTGAAGGAAAAGTGGGTGATAAATTTTTGAACAAGTTCATCCCATGATCTTATGCCTGTCCTGTGAGACTCCTAGGAAATAGTTTAATTAAGTATGTTTGTTCCAAAGCAATTTCAATCAAGGTCGTATGCAATTCCCTCAAATGCTCGATGGGGTTTCCTCTTCCTTTATATTTAGGTAAAGTTGGCATGACATAATGTGGAGGGAGAGGAGGCATGTCTAATGTCCTATCAAGTGAGTAAGGACATAACTCTTGGATACAGTAAGTCTTTTTATTTGACAATGTCATTGTAATTTCTACTTTCTTTTGCAAGGCCAACATTTGATTGGCTAGGACATCATATGGTGTGAGTGTTATGCATATGGTGTTTATAACTGTATTTTGTTAAAGTAATAAACTCATGTTATGCAATCCAATGTTTACATGGGATGGTATGCTACTGTTGACAATAGTATAGAAATAGAAAAAAACTACTAAAAATTGTTTATAGATGACTAAACTTGGTTACATGACCATTAGTAGTTTATTGCCAGTCATTTATAACATGATTAAATTGATGACTAAACCATTTTTAGTCATTTATTAATTATTTTGATTGATCGATTTGGTATTATATTTAGTCATTGATTTAGTCATTGATTGTTATAATCTAGTCACTTATTTAGTCATTTTTTATTCACTGATATATTTAGTCATTGATTTTGTAATCTGGTCACTTATTTAGTCACTTTTATTCACTGATTTTTGTTCATTGGTAGTGTATTTAGTCATTAATTTTAATCATCATTTTAATCAATTTGGTAGTATATTTAGTCATTTTTAGTTCATAGGTCATATATTTAGTGATATTTATTTAGTGAACTCACTGATTTCTATCAATTAGTAGTATATTTAGTCATTTTTATTTCACAGGTCATATATTTAGTCATGTTTATTCATTGTTCACTATTTTTTGTCAATCGGTAGTATATTTATTCATTTTTATTTTATAGGTCATATATTTAGTCATATTTATTCATTGTTCACTGATTTTTGTCAATTGGTAGTATTTAGTCAATTTAATTATTAATTGACATCAATTAGTAGTATATTTAGTCATTTTAATTGACTGATATTTTAGGATTTAAACATAAAACATAGAAATACACATCAATCATCAATTGAACACAATAAGAAAGCCATTGAGAAGGAAAATTAGGTGAACTTTATTAATAAAATAAAGGTGTTCTATTTACAAATTAGAAATAAAGTATTAAATATTTTATTTTCAATCACAAGACTAAAAATCTTAGTTACAATATTACATAAAAATGATTGCAAGAAATAATTTTCTCCAAAAATCTTCTACAATGATGGAAATGCATGCTTTGAGCTCTTCAATGTGAGCACATGCCCTTTTCATCTCTTAAAAATTCTACATGGGAAATCTTCTTAGAGAAAGCTATAATGTGTAGAATCCAAGAAGGAGACTGCTGATCATGTCACATATAAGAAGCTATCTCCTTCAATGCAATCAATAATAACCCATCTACAATCTTTCCTCCTTTATATGCAATGTCCATTTGATATGAGCAATAGCGTCTACCTATTCCACCATGAATGAAGTTGTGCCTCGATACAACCAACAAAATTACTATTAGTCTCAATTTAGAAAGAATAAAAGAGCATTGTATATTGCAAGTTTACAGAAGTAAGTCCAAACACAACAGAAAGATAAATCAATTAAAAAATTGTAGGAGACATATCACATCCACAAAAATGGGAGAGCTATGCAAAATTGGAAGAATTGGCTTGGAAAATGAAGGTAGTAGGGTATTTCCAAATTCAAGACTTTTAGTTAATGCTATGGAATAGAAGAAAAAATAATCATTTATTTTCCACCATAGTGAAAAGTTAGCAATTGCATTTCGTTTGTTAAACATGGCCCCTGGTACAACTATCATAGTTTTTAAGAACCTTTGAGTATGTTTGGATTTTCACACTACATCTAAATTCATCTCCAAGATTGTTGCAAGAGAAATTGTTCTAAGATATGTGAACCATTTCAATCATTTTAAATAGGGACAATTTTCTTGTGGAGAATATTGGTGATGCTAAATGAAACAATCTAAAAAATAGGCTTGCACTTTAATAATGTGCACTACATCAAATATCTAGTAAAAACGAAGGTACATCCATCAAAGCATAACATTAGGGATTTTTGTTTTCATATGTTGTAGTTACAAGTGCCCTACTAGACATACATGAAAATATGGAAGCATAGGCAAGGTAAGAGAACTATTTCAAAAAATTCCTCAAAGAAATGTGATATCATGGAATGTCGTGATTAAAGGATATGTTCAAAATGGGTTATTCTGAAAAATTCCTTAGAAAAATTTAAGAAAATGAAACTAGTGGGTGTAAAGCCCAACTCCTCAACCTTTGAAACCATCCTTCCTATCTGCGTGTGAATTGGAACTTTGGATGAGGATATGAACATCTGTCAAAAGCATATTTGGAAGTTGTTTTTTATCAGATATTGTAGTTGCAAGTTGCACTTCAGATTGCCAAAGCCTTCACAAGACCTATGTTTACACAACCACTACAACATCATACAACTATTGTTGGGCCTCCATGGTGTTGCAAGGAAAGCTACCTGCAACACCATGAAGGCCCAACAAAAATTGTGCGATGTTGTGGTGGTCAAGTGTAGAAGGTTTTGTGAAGGCTTTGGTGATCTGAAGTGGAACTTGCAACTACAATATTTGATAAAAATCCACTTCCAAATATGCTTATTCCTGAATGAAAAATAATCACTCATATAATCAGTTAGTTGGAAGAAAATTGGGAAATGGGTGAACCCAAAAAAGTGGTTTACAATTGGAGTGAGGAAGAAAAATTTGAAAAAAATGACCCCATGCCAAAAAAACTTGTTTTTGGGGTTCGAGCGAACTAATAGGTTTGAATGAACCAAAAAAAGGTTTTCCAGAACTTGGGTTTGAGTGAACCCATTCAATGTAAGTTCCCGCCATCCCACCAAAAAACATAATGAAAACCCCTTTTTGAAAGGGGTTTCGATAAATAGGTTTGCTCAAACCCCCCGGGTTCAAGCAAACCCCCATTTTCCCACCTTCTTGCTCTCTAGCACCAAAAAAATTAGAAATTTTTCCCTTCAAAGCTTGGGTTGAGGATGAAAATAGGAGACTTCGTGAACCCAACTGAAACGTAGTCCCTATAACGAAGCCATTCAACAACTATAATTTTAATATGTTTCGATTTTATAATGTATTTTTTGGGGTTTTATTAAACATATATTTTTCACCGAAAAATCAAGCTCTCTGTTTTGCACATGTTGAAAAATAGCAAATTATCAATTTTTTTTTTTGAAAAATATGAGTGCACTAGACATTGAATTCCTTGATCCAATAAAAAAAATTGAATCCGATACATACAAAAAAATTTTACGCATTATACGGTTTTCCTATGTCTGAATTGTAATTTGTTTGACTTCGAAACTTGATTAAAGAAAAAATATTTTAATAAAAAAAAATCTAACCAATTGGAAGCACTAGATATCAGGGTTACAAATCTAAATTCGAAAGAATTATAATTTTATCCTTGATGGAAAAAAAGTTATGCATTATAGGGTGAGCATCACTCCTTAAAAATGTTGTTTTCTAAAAAAGCTAGTTTTCGAAGGAGATGGAAAAAGAAGCACAATCTGATTCAAATTTTTTTGAAAAAAATAAATATATA
>VDFB02252616.1:191290301-191314519 GCA_007258455.2 Sequoia sempervirens | reverse complement strand
TGCTACTATAGCTTCTTATGATCACCTACAAGATGAAAAAATGATATTATAATGCAACCATAGAAAGAAAAAAAAAGCTCATCAGAAAATTGCAATTTAAGATACATGTTTTTGACATAGCCGAATTAGATTTCATTATTTGACAATGATCTGAAAAATGAAAAAGAAAAGAAGAGATCCCTATTAATTTTCTAAGAGCTTTCTAGAAATGTAAAGAAGTTGAAAAAATTCTCTATTTTGCACCCAGAAACGCGGATTTGTGAAAAGCATACAAAAAATGAAGATTGGATTGTTTCGTATTGTATTTGACCTCCACATTAAATCTGTAAAACATAGACCCCCATTAGAATTTAAAGAGATTTCCAAAAATGTAATTTTTTTTGAAAATTTCATCGATTTTCGTCCAAAAGATCAATTTTATGAAAATAATTAAAATCGAAATAACTTCCACAAAAAAGATGATAAACCCTCATTTTTTTACTATAGCCTCTTGATATGATGTAAATTTTTTTGTAAAAATCTTGTTGAAAAATTTGCAGCTTTGTAGAAGATATGAAAAAAATTGTAAAACCTGCAATTTTGTCCAAAAACTAACAGATCTGCAACAAAAGGTCAATAAAACCTGCAAAAGGAAAACTAGATCAAAGGATTCACGTCGGATTCACCAAATGTATCAATGGGTAAATTTTTGGATTAGTTTATCAAATGAATTAGATCATAAACCCAAAGAAAATAATGACGTGCAAAGGAAAATAAATGAAAACACAGAAAATAGAGCAATCTCACTCAATGTCTTCAATCTCCATGGCTGATCTCCATTACACCTTCTAACTTGTTGATTTGTGTTGCCCTCAGATCGAGTGTGTGAGCAATCTTGACTATGCCATTGTCCTAAACAAGCTTTGAAGGATTTGAATCTTAAATTCCTATGCCTATGACAATGATAAATGACTATAATGCCTATAATAATCAAGTGGTGGATTGAATCCTAAATTATGAGTAAAATTGAAATTTTATAGAAAACACAATTTTAAATGGACGGACGAGATTGAATTTTGACAAAAACCTAAAATCATAGGTTAAGATTTCATTTGATAATCCCTAATTAGGGTTAGGGAAAAATCCTTAAATGAGTGATCAAGATGTCATCTGAGAAAATCAAATCGGCAGTGGAAAAAAGATGAGATAATTAATTTGGAAAATAAAGATTTTTAAAATTGAGAGGATAAAGATAGCTTGCTTTGTGAGATCCATAAAAGATGGACTGAAAAGAAAATTTGATAAAATCAAGAATCTTGCTTGCTTTATTTGATTTTGTGAGACAATGAGTAATTAATTTTTGAAATCAATTACTAAAAGAAGAATTAGTTAACTATGTGAGACATTTTTAAATAAATTGCTTTATTTAAAAATAAAGAAGTGTCACATACAACAATTAAATAATTAAAATAATTATTTAATTTAGAAGAAGTGGTTAATTAATTAAATAAATTAACAAGTCTATTTAATTAAAAGAGAGGATTTAGGAATTAGTGACATATTAAATAAATATATTAAAATATATTTATTTGATAATTAGGAGGACATTAATGACATAGATTAATTAAATAAAATTAGAACTTTATTTAATTACAAGTTGACTTTAGACAATTAGTGACGCATTAAATAAATATGATTTATTTATTTAATAAATAGGAAGAATAGAAGACCCCGAATTAATTAAATAATTGTGAATTATTTAATTAATAGTTGAAGATGGGTTAAGCACATAATTAAAGTGTCATAATTATGCTAGGATGAAAAGTGGTAAAAATGAAGCTTGCAGGCCTAGGTCATTTTTAGGTGTCTACAAAATTTATTTTATTTTGATCTTGACTTTGGCTTGATAGTGCACTCATAAAATCTAATAGGTTGGATGTTGTCCTAGAGTAAACTCATACACAAGATGATAATTTGACTAATAGTGTATAGAAGGATTCATCGAGACACACCTAACCAAACAAGATGATTCGATTTGATTTTGGATTCAGATTATGAACTCATAAACCCCAAGATGTTGGATGTTATCAAGGGATAGGCTTGTTCACAAGGATTTATAATTTGAATAAATATGTGGAGAAGGATGCATCTACACACATCTAATCAAACAAGATGATTTGAATTTATTTATTTTTATTATTTCAATTTGCCCAAAGTTTAGCATGAATGATTTTTTCAAGATTTCCAAAAGTTGATGGTGAGATGATTTTTGATTTCATGTTTGAGGGATGGATGAAATTTTTTTGATTTGATCCTAAGATGAACCTAAAAAGACTCTTTTTTACAAGACCTCGGTGATGAAGAACACGCTTTACTTCTCATACAAGATGGTCAAATTGTTGAAAAGGTCTCAGATTCTGACAATAGTAAAATGAATACAAATTGGGGTTGTTCCTTGAAGCTCTTTTGTAGAAGTTGAAGACCAATCTCTCTGTAAACTCGTAGAGTGTTGAGAGACGCTTTTGATGATTTTTTGGACTAAGAGCTTTGAACTTGGGTTTTCGGGTTTTGATCTTTTTTGAAATCATTTGATGAAACACATGTGTGGGGTTCAATTGTTCTTAGCTTTGCTTAATGACTTCATTTTACCAAAAACACTCTCTTGATTAGATGTTCAAACTAGATGTCTAATGTCCTAACTTCTTATCATCCCACAAAGTGCTTTATGTGGAAATCAAGGAAATTAAGGAAAAAATTTCCTATTGTTGACTTTAGTAAGAAAATTGAGATGTAAATCTAAATGATTAGAAGCCTCTAAGGATAGAATCCCAGGGGCAAGCAATAACACTTGAATTAAAATGTCAATGATATTTTCTTCCTAAACGGTTTGAAATTTGATGATGATGTTGAATGTTTGTTTTCCAATGTTTAAGATCAAGCAAAGTGTTTTGCTTCCAAGAAAATGTGCAACCCTATGGATGAAAAGACAATATTTGTTGAGTCCCCACTTGGATTTCTCCAGCTACACCTATTCTTAGTGGATGATTATATGCTTGACCATAATGGCTCCCCTCCATGACACACACTCCTTGGGTCAGCCAAGCATCAATACCCATGAAACTCCCATGGTATACTTATCATCTCTACCAAGAGCCATAAAAATGTGGGGTGGCTTTAGAACGACCATTCTTGCACCAAAAAATAGACCAAGGATTTTGGCCTTTTCTAAACAAAGGTTCTAGTAGGGGCATTTCATTTTTAGGGGATCATCCATGCGATAAGAGACCATTGTTGCCCTTCTTTTCAAAACAATCCTCGTGATACTTGAACTTTCCTCAAGTACCCACACTTATATACCGATTGGAAGTCGCTTGGATTTACTGTGTTCCCGGTTGGGTCGTTCCCTTGGGTGATTAATTTTTCCCACAAGGTAGACCCTCTAAGATAACACAAAATTGAGCAAACACATTCATAGTTTGATTGATCTTTGTTGAGAAACAAAGAGAAAACACACGTGATATGTTCCACTCACACTCACAGATTTGTCCAATTTTAAACCCAAATTGAAGTGTAGAAGCAATGACTTACACAACTTAATATCACAAAAATCCTTTTGATTCTTAAGATCACCATGAGGCGTGAGAGAAGCACATACGTCCTTTAGATGATGTTACTTTAGGTAGGTGATTGCAAAACATAGAAGAACATGTTCATTTTAACCTTTCAAAGCAATTGATGAGAATTCTTTTTAAGCACCAAAAGGAAATATGAAAGTTACTTGTTCAATTGTTAAACCTTAAGCAAGATCTAGTAAGTTTTCCTAATGCTCTTTTTAATCCTTTTGCCTTATTCATTTAACACCCAAATTGAAAATTAGTGAGTCTTAAAAGCATGAAAGATAGCAAATCCTTAGGACATGGATTATACTTTCTCCCATAAGTGTTTAAAAACACTTGATACAATGAGATGATGATGTCATAGAATTCTTTGTCTTTGTTTCCCTCCTTCACCCAACTTCAGCAATGAAGTCTACATATGTGACATAGTTTGAAGAGGTTAGCAGCACTAGGACTGACAACGACACTCTGCAGCAAAACTAGAGAGCACAATTACGACACTATTTCAATCAGCAGTGTAGTTTGGAGTTTGGTGTCCGGTCAATAGGAGAAATGGTCAAGCGTCACAATTTAAAAATTTAAATTTCTAGGCAAGAACAAACAGCGGCAGAGTTTGGAGTTTTCAGCATCAAATGTTGTATGGTGTCGCTGGATTGGTTAGCGTTTTTGTATGGCATCGTTGGACTGATAGCGGCATAGTTTCCTGTAAGCACAATTTAAAAAAAAAAAACCATGAAATTTTTGAGAAAACGTGTTAAAATATTCAAGTTCGCCCTCTTTCTATCACCAAAATGTGAACCCCAATCCTAGACCTGCACAAACACAAAGAACAAACACAATGTTAGTCACATATGCAAGTTAGAACTAAGATTTCCCATGTAATTCATTTACAATGCTCAAATGGATGAAGAACATAACAAAGAAAGAAAATAAATCCTATTAAAGCATGCAAACTCTTAATCCCATGGGGGAATTGGTGTCATTTTGATGTTGAAAATGGCTCTTTCCCAATCCCTTGTAAGCTTTGTGATGACTTGATGAAGAGTTGATGATTCCTTAGAGAAAATTCTACATAACCTAGCTATAAAACTTGAAAATGAATGAATGATGGATGAGCAAAGTTCAAAATATGAAGATTATCACTTTGCATCAAATTGTGGATCCAAAATGAGAAGAAAAGCCTCTTATTTATAGATGAGAGTGATGGAGAATGAGGCCAAAGGGATGAATGTGGAATTATTCAACATCCAATGGCCAAGTTCCATTTGTCAAGATGTGAATGGAGGAATGTTGAGCACATTTTGATGAATGTGCCAATAAATGATATTAGGTGGAATTTAAAATTCATGAAATGACATGTTGGAGGGAGATAGAAATGACTTAAATGCCACTTGGTTGAATGCACAAGAACATGTAAGAGGAGTTAAATTCCTTGTTGGAAGGACAAATCCCTTTGGAGGGATTTTCAAATTTGGAGGAATATTCCCTTTTGATGCCATGTTGAGGGAAATTAGAGGATTTAATAAATCAATAGAAATGATTTATTGTGCAAGTTGCAAAAGCTAGAGGATGTGATGGATTTTGATTATCATTAATCATAATTTGATTAATTTAAAGAGAGATTAGTTGATGTGACCATTTTGACTTAGGCTTTTTGGTTATTTTAAACCAAAATAAGAGGAATGTGATTTAGACTTAATTAAATAAAGATTTTGATTTATTTAATTAAAGGAGAATGATGTTAGATTAAATTAAATAAGGTTTAATTTACTATAATGACTTTATAAATTAATCAAATAAGGTTAATTATTCAATTAAAAGAAGACGTTAGGATTAATTAAATAAAATGATTTATTTAATTAATAAAAGTGATCAGATAAATTTGATTCATTTAATTAAGAGATGAAGTGTGATAAATTTAATCAAATATAGAATTTCAGATCAAATGACCTAGCAAAGGAGATGATTCAGGGTGAAATGGTGTTAGTTAAATCAGGATCAGGTGTATAAGATCAATTGGTACATTTTTCGTGTCTACACGACTTAATTAATCCCCCATTTGAGAGATCAAGATAGAAGGTTCATGAAGCCTCCCAAGAAGAAGATTCCTCCACTACTTCATTGAAAGAAGCATTAGCATAACAAATTATATTCCCCCATTAATGCTAAGAGAATATAAGTAGACTAACTCAAATCGAGAGTATACAAGGAATGTAGAGCTGTACAAGAAACTGAGAAAGGGTGTGCTCCAAGGCACACTCACATGAGGTGTGAATTCAATGATAAATTATTGTGATGCTACAACCCCCCATTACACTTTATAATTTAGTGAAGTAAAATAATTTCCCAAATTCCCTTCATACATTCAGTATTTAGTTAGTTTGTTTATATTCTCTTAGCATTAAGGGGGTACTATGATGTGTTGTGCTAGTGCTTCTTCAATGAAGTAGTAGAGGAATCTTATTCTTGGGAGGCCTCATGAACCTTCTATCTTGATCTCTCAAATGAAAGATTAATTAATTGGATCATATTTTGAGATTCTAACTTACTCCTTATCATAGCACTATCTGTATTATCGACTTCACAATCCTCATTTCATGGAGGTTGGTTGCAAGTTTCCTACCAAAAATATAGGAAGAGGTGTTGAAACTTATTTGGCACCTCTAAAAACACCTATCTACCTTGACACCTCACATGAGAAAGGGTCAAAGGGACACCTAAGTAGGCTTAAAGCTTATGTGTATGCAATATATACACTAATTTTTTTTAGCTTGTCGACTCATCTTGATATTTAGTTTTGGATTTTTAAACTAAGGATTTCGGCACCACTTTTTGGTAGGTTTTAGCTCATGATTTTATAATTACCATTTGATGTTTTAACAAATGTCCTATATATTATGTTCTTGATTCAATTAATATGAGATTTATGTAGATATTGTTAAGTTGTCAAAATTACTCTATATTTTTGGTTGTTGATTCTCTTGTGAAGGATTTCATTTTAAGTGTATTATAACTATATTTTAAACTAAGTAATAAAGTGGGATACTTTTGAGTATAGATTTTTTATCCCAAAAAAAATTACTCACATGTACCTTTGTTATGATATATTATTTATTTTATGTTTATATGTGTTTCATCTTTCATTATTTTTACGATATTGAAACTTATACAATACTCTATGCATAATTTTAATGTAGGAAGCATTTATGCATACCTTATTTACTTTCAAGTTGCATACTTATTTTAGCTCTATAATTTGTCATTATTTCAATGTTACACCTATGATCATAACCCATTGTTTCTATATAGTTGAATCATATTTCCTAGAGATCTTTCTTATTTATTTAATATTGTTATATCTCAATTTCTAGAGCCTGCATAGTGTTCCTTCTTTGATACATCATGTTATTTATTAGAGGGCAATATTGTAGTCTTATGTTAATACAACTTTTTTTTAGATCTCTATATATTGATCATATTTATCATTACATCTTACTCCCTCAAGTTACTTGTTGCACATCTATAATTGTATCTATTTTTAGAGTCACACTTATTTTAAGGAAAACATAGAACATCCTCCATGACACATTAATCTTACTTTACAATATCTTTATACTAGGGCAATCTTGCCTTCGCCAAATGTACACGTTTCAATTTCATTACCATATATTTACACTCAGGGCATAATTCCTTACCCATCATGCCTTGTGTGTTCCTATTTCATTTCTATTGGAAACATTATGCTAAGAACTCTCATTTTCTATTATACTTGGGAGACATATAATGATTGCCTTCTATACATCTTATTCATTTAAATTATTATATCTATACATTAGGAGTCATCATCATTTCCCTATATTATCTATGACCTTCATTATACTATTGCATCCATCTAAGGATATTTGGCTTTGATGATCACATCCTTATATAATACTTATTTATATCTTCATACTTGTCTTAGTATATTGTCACACATTGATCTATAACACATATCTATACACAAATCTATATATTCTAAGATAACATGTCCTAATTTATGGTCAATTTTATCATTTATGCCATGCTCCATGCACTTTTATTGGTATATCATTTAGAAAGTATAATAGTTTCTTTATAGACTCATATTCAATTTCCCATACAACCATATATCATTTACATGTATGCTTTAATGCTTATTCATTGGAATGATAAATATTATTGATTATTACATGAATCTATCAAACCATTAAGAGTTATTCTTACTTGATTATTATACTTTAACCATGATCTTATACTGGTGCATCTTTAAAATCACATTCGACCCCTCATGTTTCACCTTTACATTTCAACTATCATTGTCTTATCGTTACAAAAATTCATATGCATTAGTATTTTTCAGTATTAAAAACTCAAAATACTTGTCCTACTTTTGTTTACTACAACTACTACTTTGCATGCATTTCCACAATTTATACATTTGTTAATCAAGATAGGCACAAGGATACCTAACAAACTGATGTTCAAAACATCCATTTTCCTTGACCCACCTGTGGTAGTAAACATCAATAATAGTGTTGTGCCGAAGTGATAAGTGGGGTGTCATCAGTGGAGGAAAGCTTGTAGAAGAAAGGCAGAAGTGACACACATTGTAAGAAAAGCATGTTCAGTGAGTGGATGAAATGCAGAAACATGT
Source organism: Sequoia sempervirens (assembly GCA_007258455.2). Lineage (NCBI taxonomy): Eukaryota > Viridiplantae > Streptophyta > Pinopsida > Cupressales > Cupressaceae > Sequoia > Sequoia sempervirens. Next base: position 191,306,251 of record VDFB02252616.1, on the reverse strand, counting down.
GATTTGTGCGTACCAAAGTGCAGAAAGACTAGAGGTTGTACAAGAAAGATGTGGTTTAGTGTGTTCCACGCAGAATCACTGTCATGGAGTATTCGCAGAATCACTATCGTGGAGTCCAGTATAATTAAAATCGAGGGAGAGCCTGACAGACATGATTTTTACTTTATTGTTTCTTTCAAAAAAGACAGAATGCTTGTGACAACGAGAAAGACAAAGCAAAATCTGATCTTTTTAAAAAGAACATTTTTTTTGGGAAATTTTATTTTTCTAGAACTTATTATCACTGTTATGTGATATATATATTATGTATATTAGTGTAGTTTTTTGGAAAACAATTTAATTTGTAATTGTTATGTGATAGATATTATAAATGCATATTAGTGCAGTCTTTTTGGAAAGCAAATTAATGTGTAACAAGAGACTACAGTGCTGTTGGTCAATACAAAACGACTATTATGATGTCATTCAAGATATTAATAGACTTGAAATTTCATTTAATAAATTAAATATATTGGATTAGACATGTACTTTAAAATGCTATACTTTTCATGGCAAACACCCATTACTTAGTATGTCTCCAATACTTTGTATAATCATTACTAAATGCATATATTCAAGTGTTAGGCATATATTATTAATGGGTATCCTCTTAGATCTTGGACTTTGAATCACAGGCAATATTTGTTTCTTGAAAGTGAGTATATGATCTTTTTCTTGAGGTAATTTTTGGCTCCATTTTTTCCCCTCAATTTGGACCAATTGTCTTGCACTTACCCACCATGTGTGTTGTGATCCCTTTCACCTATAATTTCATTTACCTTATTTTTTCCTTGCATTAAAATATTTCTACTTAAAAACCTATTTATTTTTCACACTTATTTCATGTTTTATCTTCGGTTTCATACTTGCCTTCCCGACTTGGGGAGTCATGTTTAGTCATCCATATTACTTTTTATATTCATATCCTCTTTATTCCTCACTTCCCCTTTTGTCTTTCTTTTCCTTTCCCACTTAGGTTGTGTTATAAAAAATGTCTCAACATTGCTCCTATTTTTAAAATTATAGAGTCCAATTTTTTTGTATAAAATAGAAAAACTTATTTTTTTGGTTATAGAGTTGCTTTTTGACCAAAATAAATGTTTTAGGTTGTTCGACACTACATGCAAAGATGCCTATTTCATTGGTCTCTTTGAACTCTACAATGAAAAATGGGGCACAATCAACCTTCTAAATTAAATTTTATGGCCTTCGAAAGTTTGCATAGGAAATGTTAAAAAATGTTGGACACATAAAAACATTTAAGGGAGAGTTACACTTGCTTAGAAACTATGATGCATGTTATAAAACATAATAAGGAATATTTGGTTGTCGGTAATGAGAACAATAATATAATACCTCATTTGGTGATTGGATTGTAACAAGCTTATGACATGGAACAAATATGGTATTTTTATCTTGTGGACTCATCTTGAGATTTGATTTTGGATTTTTAAGCTAAGGATGTGAGCTCCACTTGTAGGGTGGTTTTAGCTCATGATTTTATAATTACCATTTGATGTTTTATCTATCTCCTATAATAAAGTGCTTGAGATTGAATTTATATGAGATTTGTATAGATAGTGTTAAGTTGTCAGAATTCCTCTTGTAGGAAGGCTTAGAAATCAAAACGAAAGGCTAAGATCAATGATAGAAACCACAACTACCTAAAATATAAGCCCACATCCCAATCTAAACAAGAAAGCACAAACAACATGGAAAATCAAATGAATAACAAAAACTATACCAAACTTCCCATACTGAAATTGATTAACCTTTCTTGCATCTTCTCCATTTTTCTCAATGTGCAAGCTTGCTCTCAAATTTTGAAGTGTTTGAATACTTACAAGTGACTATGATGTGATAGAAAGAATATTAGAGATATTGGTTGTAAGGCTGGAATGAGGGAGAAAACATTCTTTTATAGAAAATCTTCTCAAACAAAAAGATGAGATCAAAAGCCAAAAAGATTTCAAGATCAATGGTGGAGGTTGCATGCACCACATAGTGGTAGGGTTGGGGATGGCTAAGGATAGATGTTGAAGATTGAAAGAAAACTGAAGGTGAGCAATGGTTGAAATTCAAAAGAGGAAGTGGAGGGAAAGTTGAGGTATTCAAAATAATAGTTTTTAATTCGAGAATGGAATATTGGAAATTAAATATTATTTAATTGGGGATAGGAAGTAGCGAAATACATAATAAAAAATGATTATTCATTTATGGAGAAAGAGGGAAAATGGAATTTAATTAAACTAAAAGGGGAAAAAAATTATTCAAACTAAAACAAAGAAGTACAAAGCAAGGGCATTACAGACCCTTATCAATCTCCACTAAGTGGTCCAAATTTTGAGACAAATTTGGGGGTAATTGACCCCTATCCACAATGTTCCAATTTCACAAATGATTGCTAGCTTGGGCAAACAATCTGCAATTCTGTTCCATTCTCTAGGAATGTGACAAAAGGTAACAGATTCCAAGGAAGAACACATATTAAGAATATGTTTTACAATCAATGCTAAATGCGAACTAACATCTTCTACTTGTTGCCATTTCAACAAAGTCACCACCACCTGAGAATCAAATTCACAAATAGTCCTTCTCCACCTAAGAGCGCAACCATGATCCACAACATATAAAATGGCAAGAGCCTCTATCGCATTGTTAGTATGAAAACCCTTATAAACAAATAAGATAAACTAAACTGTCCTAGAACTATTTTACCCAACACCCCCAATACCATCATGACTAGGATTTCCCTGAGAATAACTATCTGTGTTGATTTTCAACAAACCCTAAGGAGGAGGACACCAATGCCCCTCCCTATTTATCTTCTGAAGAGGATGTCTACATCTATTTCTCAAGATCTGGCCAACACCCTACACAACACCATTCTCAAGAGGAAGATTGAGACGATTGCAACATGAAACATCTCCCATATCCACATCCTCGGCCAATTCACACTTAGCTAAAATAGTTTATCCCAAAGAATGAAAAATTTTCCACCACAAATGTTGGACAACTTTCACATCTTGAAAAATCTTATGATTCCTCTCCAACCAAATATGCCAGATAATAAAGGTCAGACCAAGAGCCCAAGTAACTTGAAGAAAATAAGCCTTAACAAGGGCCTTGTCCCACTAAGCAAAGAACTTAGCCAAACAAGAAGGAACATTGGAAGAAGAGATGGGAGACACTCTCCTCACTATTACAACACAAAACACACATCGAGGGATCCTGGAACCCATGCTTGCACAAGTTATCCCAAGTAAGACACCGATTATGAACCACCAACCACATAAAAAATTGCACTTGGGCCAAGAAAATTTATTCCACACATGTTTCCACCAAGGAACCTATTGGATCTCAAAAATGTAGGTCACAAATCCTAAGAGGATGTCAAGCTCTATGCTAAGACTTGTAATGTTTTTGAACCAATGAACAGAGTAACCTATGTGGCTGATAACACCCTACACTTCAGGCTCTACTAGACCTAGGTGGGTAGACCCTGAGTGCTAAAGAAGATTGAGAATTGTGTAGTTTTACTAAATTAATTGATCTATCATAGTGGTATAAAATGCAATAGATGATAGCTCGCTAATTACACCTACTCCTAATGTAATAGTTGGAATTGCAAAGTATGAAAGTGAATGAATAATGTATGAATGAGATGTAAATGTGAATGAAATATGAGATGGACCAATGCTTTGTTGGATGAGCGGAGTCAATGAAAATCTATACTTGGTGGTAGATTATGGATTTAACTCTGATTGTTTGGCACTTTAATTTGTTTGTACTTTGTACAAATGTGCAAGGATGTGACTAACAGGAGATCTTCTTACTAATCCAATTGACCTTACCAAGCTATTGTGATCTCTTAAAAGGATTTGTAATCCCTCTTTGAAGGAACCAACCAACAGAATTGCACAATATCAACAAATGTGTATTGAAAAATAAGTTTAAACTTAACTTGAATAATAGGATAGCATCAATTTGGAGACAACATGATAATCATATCAACTACCTAACTCTTCTTTATTGATCCAATTGTTACCCCAAAATTACTGTAGTCAAATAAAAGGATTTAATTCTTTACAGAAACTAATTAATTTGGCCACACAACAATAGGAAATGTGTTTTGATGGAATTGAAACATCAACTTGGATATGCAACTCCAAATACCATAGAAGTAGCAATATGGAGATAGTTAAGTAATTGCTTCAGATCAACAAACAATAGATGCCAATATTGCACCACACAAAATTAAAGATCTTTCATTGATTTAAGCCAGAATTTGTACATGCATCAAGGTCCATTTCGTATAACTTGTATGACTAGCATTCTGAAAATACTTCTACTATATCTGCTATTTTCTCTCTATTCGCCTATATCCTTATATCACTATATGTCTAACATATATATCCATACATTAAAGAGGACACGCCTCTTCATAAGTGTCTTTTGAATTTAGAACAATTAACATAATTAATTAGGCCCTAGTTAGCCATAAATGGACTATAGACAAGTGATCCAAATAATCCTATCTTGCATGAGTGTCAACATCTTCTGATGTGTTCTTGGCTGTGATCTCTATGATCATTATCTTTTCCATCTCTATGATCAAAGAAACTTGTAGAAATAACTAGTGGAAAGAGCATGCTAGAAAAGCAATTGTTCAAGTATCCCCATGCTTCACAAGCATTCCTGCAAGGGATGACCCAAGATTTCATGACTTCTATTGGAGTGAATTGCTTCTCTACAAACCATTTTCAATATTGCATATGAATGTGGATCATCCACCACTAAAATTGTTGCTAACTGGGAGAGGTTGGCATGCACTTACCATCCATGGCATGTGTGACACATTGAACCAGTAATAACCACCAATCCAAACCCCAACACTCCTTCAAACAATGAGGAATAACTACAACAATGCACCCAATCTAAATAGTAGGTTTTGTCAAGTGTACACCCAGTCCTTCCAATCCAGCTTGATGAACTTGACATGTTGGGCAACCATGAAATAGACCTTAACCATGATTGGGAGACTCCTTCCAAAAAATCCACTACATCACTCTATGGCTACCATCTTCAGAGACTCAAACTGCACAACATTTCAATTCCCCCTTCTGCCAAATGTAAATACCATGCATGCCCTTTCATCCGAACAAAAAAAATGTTGGATTTAGTTTTATCACCCCTATCCTCCAACACCTACCATCCGTCACTAAAAATAATTGTTCAAGGAAGTGCAAGAACTGAAAAGTCACACCGAATAAAAAATATCAGGTCTGCACTCAATGGTTCAACTCCAAACGTTCAAAAATCACTCCTACTTCTTGCACCTAAAGGTGTTGCAACTTTCAACATTGGAGCATCAACAATACATTTCACACTTCACATACCCATCAAAGAGATTTCTCCCTTGCAAGGCCAAACACTAGCAAGCTTCCAAGAGAAAATGTACTTCGTTCGCTACATTTTGATAGATGAAATGAGCTTCATCGGTCCAAAGTTGTTGGAACGCATTGACTTCTGTTTGTGTGAAGCTTTCCTTGCATATAACAACACCCCATTTGGAGGTCGTTAAGTCCTACTCTTTGGAGACCTTTGCAAACTACCGCCAGTCAAAGACATTCCTATGTACTCTTCTATAGTCTCCTATAGTGGAACACTATGGTGAAGCTTCCAAACAGTTATTACACTAAACAAAATCTTTCATTAGAGCAAAGAGGATCCCACTCAAATTTTATTTCATGAACTTTTGTGCAATTTAAGGAGGGATGAACCTACAATTGCAAATTGGCAACTGTTAATGTCACGATCAAACTCAACATTAACGTCCACAAAACAAAGTGCTTTCTTATCATCCATACATCTTTTTTCAACCAATGAAATGGTCTTGCTCCATAATAAACACATATTGTTGTCTTTAGCACAACTCATTCCCTTATCCACTACAGAGCAACCAAGGATCTCATTACACTTAAATCTAGATAATGAACAACTCCAATCTAAGATCTTACTATGTGTCAACAAAAAGGTTATGCTATGTTGTAATCTTTGGGCTAATAGAGGACTTGTCAATGGTGCTCTTGGACAATTCAAACAAATTGTCTACAAGGAGATCATATTCAAACCACCCCAACTCCCCTTGTTTGTTGTTGTTCAATTCAAGCATTACATAGGGCCTACTTGGGATCCAAACAATCCAACACATGTCCCTATTACCTCATTGAGTTGTGGTGGGTGGCACCAAATTCCACTTAAAATGGAATAGGCCTTAACCATCCACAAATCACAAAGCCTTACACTTGAAAGGGCCGCCATTGACATCGACAACATTGACCGCCAAGGGTTGACATTCATAGCTATTTCTAGAGTCACTCACCTTGGAGGTCTTTGTATCCACTCTTCATTAACATTCCAAAGATACACATGAATGCAATAAAACCCTTATTTTGCACAAAGGATAAAAGACGAGGCTCGATTGTCAGCACTATCGGCTTCAATCACTTGACATTCTCAAATACTTTTCAACAAGGAAGTAAAGGTTAGTTCTATAATTCTTTACTCCTTTGCCTTGCCAAGTCTACATTATTGCTACATACACAATTGTTCCTACAACAAGTATTGAATCTCTTGCTCACTTTCAACATTCCCTTTCTAGCTCTGCATCCTACAATGCAAAGCTTTGGACATCGACTCTTTCAACTCAAACGAAATTCAACTGTTCCACCAACATCATATGCGTGGGAACTACACCAAAAAAAAAAAATAGCATCTTATATTGAAGCTATTATTTGAACTTGACAGGTCTCCACTACAAATTTGGTTCACATCGACAAATCCTTCTCCATTCTCTTCAATTCATTTTTATCTCCATTCCTCTCTAATTCATAGATAATTGCATCTTCCTTTCAAGTTTCTCACACTCTGTTTTTCAATTAAAACAAAAAAACTTGCAGTTTCTTTGTTTGCAATGTGTCTTTGGGACATTCCTAAAATAGTTTCACTTCCTTTGTGCTGGTGGATTGTAGGTTTGATGATTCTTTTATAATACCAACATTTATTTTCTTCTTTGAATTATAAATTCCTTGATTTTACTTTTTATACTCAATTACAATAACAATTGATGACTCTAGCCGTTACAAATATCTTTTGAGAATTTCTTTTTGGAATGATTCATTGATGGATTTCTAGCTATATGATATTCTGCCATGTTTCCAAGATTAACTATAAATTATAATTATTTTATTCTTGGACCCATCATCATTTTCAAGGCATAAATAAAGAGGGTTACTATAAAATTATATTATTTCAAATATGTCATTTAGACTTTTATTGACTAGATTCTAGACAGTGTTCCTATCTATTTAATAATCTGATTTGTTTCTTAGATTACTCATAATTCCTTTTATTGTTGGTTTAGGTTTAGGTTCAAAACATAGTTACTAATTAATAATTCAATGTCAATTTCCAATTATAACCACATATAACAATGGATGATGTCTTTTGGTTTACTCTACAGTTAACACACCTTTGTGTTGTTTTGGCATCAACATGCATATCATCCCCATTTGTGTGATGAGAGGAAGGACACTTTTCATTTGTAAATGCTGATTTACATGAAACTCCAAAAGATAAATGTGTAGCATGTGTTGCTTATTACACTTTACATTTTTTGTTTATTTTCTTTTCCTTGTTCTTGAGGCTATTTTTTGTGACAACTTTCCTCAGAAGATTATTTACTACTGAATGTATAACACCTACTGCTAAAATTGTAAATGCAATGGTTGCCAGAGCTTTCAAAGAAGAACAGTAGAGATTAGATCATCTTCATATGTTAAACTTAATACATTCTTCTTTAGAAAGTTTATGCATTACACAGTAAATACTTCATCACAACTTTGTGCCACTATACTAGTTCTTGTACTTTAAATACCACATGTAAAAAGGCGAGGTATTGGCGTGAAACAAATGACTAAAGTTTTAAATGAATGTATTCAATAAGTGACAAACAACTTGGTTTGCTTTATCCATTTAATACTCATAGACGAATTAATTGCAAATACTTTCTAAAAAACCCTATGCTAATTTTAGTTAATAACTTGAATGACCAAGTTTATGCATTATATAGTAAATATTTCATCACAAATTTGTGCCATTATACTTGTTCTTGTACTTTAGAGACCAAATGATTACAATTTTAAATGATTGGCTTCATTAAAAATTACTACAAAACTTGAATTCAATTATATCCTATGCTATTTAACTCAAATTCAATTATATTGTGCTTCAATTACTTAAAAAATTTGACACTTACCATTTTACAATTTCTATCTTTCTAATAAAATACCAAACATTAAATTATTAATCTCCACAAATCTTCGGCGTACCCATTGCAATTGAGAAAGATGTATGATGGATGAGCATAGTTGTATGGAAGAAGCCATTGGAGCTGCATACATAAATGCAAAATAGCCAGTTGTCATTGATATGAGCGACAATACAAACATCCTGAAAAACAGTCCTAAGTTGTACCTATCAAACTGATGTTCAAAACAGGCACTGGCATACATTCATTTTCCTTGACGCAACCCATCAGTAATAGTTGTGCCGAAGTGATAAGTGGGGTGTCATTAGTGGAGGAAATCTTGTGGAAGAAAGGCAGAAGTGACACACAATGTAAGAAAAGCTTGTTCAGTGAGTAGATGAAATGCAGAAACATGTGATTTGTGCGTACCAAAGTGCAGAAAGACTAGAGGTTGTACAAGAAAGATGTGGTTTAGTGTGTTCCACGCAGAATCACTGTCATGGAGTATTCGCAGAATCACTATCGTGGAGTCCAGTATAATTAAAATCGAGGGAGAACCTGACAGACATGATTTTTACTTTATTGTTTCTTTCAAAAAAGACAGAATGCTTGTGACAACGAGAAAGACAAAGCAAAATCTGATCTTTTTAAAAAGAACAATTTTTTTGGGAAATTTTATTTTTCTAGAACTTATTATCACTGTTATGTGATATATATATTATGTATATTAGTGTAGTTTTTTGGAAAACAAATTAATTTGTAATTGTTATGTGATAGATATTATAAATGTATATTAGTGTAGTCTTTTTGGAAAGTAAATTAATGTGTAACAAGAGACTACAGTGCTGTTGGTCAATACAAAATGACTATTAGATGTCATTCAAGATATTAATAGACTTGAAATTTCATTTAATAAATTAAATATATTGGATTAGACATATACTTTAAAATACTATATTTTTCATGGCAAACACCCATTACTTAGTATGTCTCCAATACTTTGTATAATCATTACTAAATGCATATATGTGAGTGTTAGGCATATATTACTAATGGGTATCCTCTTAGATCTTGAACTTTGAATCACAGGCAATATTTGTTTCTTGAAAGTGAGTATATGATCTTTTTCTTGAGGTAATTTTTGGCTCCATTTTTTTCCCTCAATTTGGACCAATTGTCTTGCACTTACCCACCATGTATGTTGTGATCCCTTTCTATAATTTCATTTACCTTATTTTTTCCTTGCATTAAAATATTTCTACTTAAAATCCTATTTGTTTTTCGCACTTATTTCACCTTTTATCTTTGGTTTCATACTTGCCTTCCCAACATGGGGAGTCATGTTTAGTCATCCATAATACTTTTTATATTCATGTCCTCTTTATTCCTCACTTCCTCTTTTGTCTTTCTTTTCCTTTTCCCACTTAGGTTGTGCTACAAAAAGTGTCTCGACATTGCTCCTATTTTTTAAATTATAGAGTCCAATGTTTTGGTATAAAATAGAAAAACTTATTCTTTTGGTTATATAGTTGCTTTTTGACCAAAATATATGTCTTGGGCTATTCAACACTACATGTAAGCATGCCTATTTCATTGGTCTCTTTGAACTTTACAATGAAAAATGGGGCCCAAGCAACCTTCCAAATCAAATTTTATGGCCTTCAAAAGATTGCATAGGAAATGTTTAAAAATGTTGGACACAAAAACATTGTAAGGGAGAGTTACACTTGTTTAGCAACTATGATGCATGTTATAAAACATAATAAGGAATCTTTGGTTTTATATAATGAGAACAATAATAAAATGCCTCATTTTGGTGAGTGGGTTGTAACAAGGTTATGACGTGAAAAGAATATACTATTTTTATCTTGTGGACTCATCTTGATATTTAATTTTGGATTTTTAAGAAAAGGATTTGGGAAACACTTGTAGGGTGATTTTTAGCTCATGATTTTATAATTACCATTTTATGTTTTATTGTATCTTCTATATATTAAGTGCTTGAGATTGAATTTATATGAGATTTGTGTAGATATTGTTAAGTTGTCAAAATTCCTCAATGTTTTTGGTTGGTGATTCTCTTGTGATGGATTTATTTTAAGTGTATTATAACTATTTTTTAAACTAAATAATAAATTGGGATACTTTTTAGTACATAGTTTTTATCGCAAAACAACTTTTCTCACATATGTACCATTGTTATGATATATTATTTATTTTATGTTTATATGTGTTTCTCTAGACACCTAAAAAATTATCGTTAGGCTTGTGAATTAATTAAATCCCCTTTTTCATCTTTGATAATTAAATAATTAACATAATTATTTAATTCTTATCTAACAAAGCAGGCTTAGTGGGCAAATCAATGTTGCTGTCCAATAGATCTGAGCAGTTATGGGTGGCAGAATCAGCATGGAGAGTGGCAGCGCAGTGGTTGAAAGATTGGATGCAGGGGCCATTGCATGATTGTGGACCTCATGCAGGGCACCAGAACCTTCTGTGGCAATGGAAGGTTATCAAGACAGTAAAGGTCTCAGAAGGCAAATTGGTGGTACCGATCAAGGAAAAGGAACTAAAATATGAGCATAATTGGCAATATGGACAGCCCACTCTAGACACCTTTATGGCTGCAATGGATGCTTTTCAGAAAGAGTTCAATGTGAAGTATAAAGCTGGAAAGGAGATCCAAGAAATCAGAGCACCCAAGCTTTCACAAACGAAAACATGGAATTAGAGGAAGCCTTCTCCAGGTACGAGATGTTGGCAGCAGAAATCCTTGCAGGGTGGAATGACTTGGAGTCATACTGTGAGAACAAGAGCATGTCCCTTGGACACTCGGATTCTCAAAGGGCAAATTAGCTAAGCAACCAAAACAGAAAATGAGGGAAAGAAACAGAATTGAGGCAGTCAACATCAAGCCTTGACAGTTCATCAGAAGCAAATCATGGAAGGAAAACATATAACAGCAGCAAATAAGATAGCACACCATATAAGGAGGAACTGTTAAATTCTAAGGAAATATAACAGCAGCAAATCGGGGAAGAAAAGCATATAATGTAATATTGTGATCTTTAGAAACTTGATATAAAAGGCTGTGAAAAACAGCAGCTATACTGTTTCAAAATAAGGCCTCATGGCATAACGATGGAGGTATAATGTACAATGTTTCATGAACTATATTTAATACAAAAAAAAATTCTTATCTAACATCACAAAGTTTTCTATTAATTAAATAATCTAAATTATTTAATTAATTCATTTTATCCTCCCTTTATAATTAAATAAATTTATATTTATTTAATCATTTATCATTTTCCACTATAATTAAATAATTTATTTATGACAATTATTTAATTATTCACTTTTGGCATCTTCCGTCATGAATTAATTAAATTTTATTTAATTAAATTTATATTTCCTCTCATTTTTGGAATTAAATTTCTATTTAATCAAAAAGTTAAGTTACCTTTTCCTCTCAATTTGTGAAATCAGTTAATTTCCTCTTGCTCTTTCACTTTCGATCTTATCATGTGTCAGTTAATTTCCTCTTGCTCTTTCACTTTCGATCTTATCATGTGTCGTCTCGATTCATTTTAGTCATGATTGAACTAAAAATCAGTCAATATTGACCATCCATTTCACATTCATCTCTCTATAAATATCGTTGTCACTTATCCTTTTTAGGGATCTAGAGTTTATAACTACGTGTTGTTGAGATAATTAATCTTCAATATTTTGCTAGCATAGTCATAGGATTTCATTATAGGTTACAAATATGAGGGCAACACTTATATTATAACAAAATGGAGAAGAGCTACAGAGGTCATCCAATGGACACATGAATTTTATATCATTATGCTTCGTAGTTGATTAGGATTTTAGAATTACTGATTAAATTCTTATTTTCTTAATTCTGATTTTCCCTAAGCACATCAAGTAAACTTGACGTGAAAAGAATGGTCAAAATAATGAGCGATATCTTTTCAATATTATAATGATAGTTTTATACATGCACACGATTTGATGTTGTTTGCAGAAAGCAAATTTGACTATTGGTGTTTTATATCATGGAAATTATAGATGTTGTTGGCATTTTGATTTTCAACTAAGTGTTTGCATTTTGCAGAGAATCAGGTTTATAGATTCACTGTAGATTTTAAAGCTTGCTGAAAAAATGAGGCGATAGTTTTTCTTCTTGTGCTTGCTGAAATCGAACCTCCCTAAATGCAATGATGTCTGCAAAGTTTCTGATTCCTCATTGCTAAAATTATGAGTTGCCAATGGTCTAGCAAAGAGGGGTGTTGAAGAATCTCTAGGCTGTAGTGGATGAAATTTGAGAAGAGTTGTTGGGTGTTGTTCAGTAGCTGAAGGATTCTTTCTTGCCTCTTCAAATTGTCTACTCAAATTTTGATTCTCCTTCTCTCTTTTTTATAGTATTCTTTAAGCGCTTCATTTAAAATTCATCTATATGCTCCAACAAAGTTTGGTCCATCTGTGATCTCTAAATTGTTTAGACTATTCATGACTTTCTTTTTCTTTTTATCTCTGAGCTAATCCCTTGTCAATTTCTGATCGCAAGTGCATGTTAGCTTCAATTGTGTGTTCTTCACAATCCTAGCTTTCACTTTTCATTGAAGGCCTTTGAATAGTCATTTTTTTTCTTAGGAATACTTGGTTGAGCAATAATAGATACAGAATCCTTACTACCACTGAATTCCTTCTTATGGTTTTTTTGAATTCTTACCAGTAACCTGTATTTTGTCATCATTACCTTCAACGCATGGTGCTAAAACCAGGGAATCCTTTAATGAATAAATGAGCAGACTTTTAACCTGACCTTTCCTTCCTTGATTTCTTAGTTGATCTACACTATAATTTTTGATAAGTAGCTTTCTGCATCCTTTGAAATGCTAGTCTCAGAATTATGATCTACACTCTTATTTTGTGAAAAAAAATTTAATGCCAATATGAGATCCTACTTGCGCCCAGTTGTATTTTGTCATCATTACCTTCAACGCATGGTGCTAAAACCAGGGAATCCTTTAATGAATAAATTTTTAACCTGACATTTCTTAGTTGATCTACACTATAATTTTTGATAAGTAGCTTTCTGCATCCTTTGAAATGCTAGTCTCAGAATTATGATCTACACTCTTATTTTGTGAAAAAAAATTTAATGCCAATATGAGATCCTACTTGCAGTTGGTGATGTTCCTAGTTTCCTCATTAAACCTCGAAGCTCTGCTACAGTCAATTTCATCAGTCTATCATCATCCTTCAAGAAATCTAAATCCTTCTTAAAGTCAACTTCATCTGCATATCCATCCAAACAAAACAAAAAGGTGCATGCCGATTTCCATTTGATGTTTAACTAGTTGCAAATCTTTTATGCTTAGATTTGACTCATGTTTGACTAGTATTTTCTGCCCATTTTCTCAACTCTAGCGGCTTCATGCCATGCTTCAATCCATAATCATTCATTTTGCTAGCTTTTTTCTTAGATTAAATAGTATAAGTTGATTTTTGTTTTAGATTGATTTTGTTAATTTAGAGGAATCGGATTAAGTTTAGATTTAAATTTAAATTAAGTTTAGATTTAGTTATAGATTTTAGATTTAGATTTAGATTTAATTTTAGATTTAGATTTTCTAACTTAGTTTAGATTTAGATTTTTTTAATTTAATTTAATTAGATTTTTTTTATTAGATTAATATTATTAATTTTTATTAGTTAGATTAAATGTTAGTTTTCTTTTTATTTTAGTTTTTTTATTTCAGAGCTAATTTTTGTTGACTAGACTTTTGTGTAGGTTCAAATGTTCAAGACTTGAAAACAAAAGCATAAACTTCAATTTTTCGAAGATCAGTGACTCAAATTATTAATGAGTGTGTTGGAGGTTCCATTGTCAGAGAATCTATCTTGAAACATTGTGTCTTCTTTTTTTTGTAGATTAAATCACATTTGGATTAGTTGGTCTAAAAAGAACTCGAGTGTTTGCTTTGACATCATAAGGAGGGTTAAAATTAACTAGTGCTTGCATTGTCTTGTGGCTTACATTTTTTCTTTGGATGTGTATGCTCTTCTCTCATGCCACTTGGCGATTTTCAGAATCAAAAGCATTCCTTTGGAATTTTGTACAATCACTCACACATTTGAATTTGGATTAAAATGAACCCCATGCGAGTGTGAGAAAAAGGCATTGTGTATGCTCTCTCCTTGCACTTCATGCGATCTAGGAGATAAAAAAAATGTACTTGTCTTGCTTTTATTTACCTTTAGAAGGGTTTACCTCGTGAGAAAGAATGATTCCAACCAATTTTTCACAAGAGCCAGTATATAAATGGATAAGTCTAAACTGTCAAGTCCTCATGGTATGTAGGCCTTAGCCATAAAGTGCCATTTAGAATGGGGTACTACTGTAAAATGTATAAGTGCCCCTAGTAGGAGTGATTAAAGCCTTAATTGGTTTGCTAGATGCTCACAAGGTGCCATGTTCTTGAGTATTAACTAAGAACCTTTGTTTTACTGGTCAAAATCCTTTTTACTTCCTAGCATAGGAATGGTCATTCTGAAGCCACCCTATGTCTTCACTATTCATGTGTAGAGGCAGAAATTCCTCTTTGGGGAATGAGACTTGATGTGCCTATACCATGTAAGGGGGAGGCAGTATCGCCAAGTCTCTATCTATCCACCTTGTTTAAGTGGCTAGAGAAATCCAAGTTTGGATCTAGCAGGTAGTATCTCTTCCTATCCTAGGTTGTGCAAAGTGTTTTTGAAGTTTTTTCCATTTCACATTAAGATCAAACTCAAGACATAGTTTTTTATGTGTGTGTATTCAAAGCAAACAAGCAAATAGACACCACACTCAAGACTTACAACATTTCAACCTCAAAATAAACTAGGCCTATATATCCAAAATGAGCTTAACCTTCAAATTTGTTTAGATCAAGGACTTGCTTACCTTAATCTCTACCATTATCCATTCATCCATTACCTCATTTTCTTGCATTAGGCATTCCCCATAGGTAAAAGCTTTAGGTCATCCTTTTAACTTGCATAAACCTCTTGCATAAAACTCTTGATTAGGAAGTCATTCAAACTTAGACTAGACCATAGCTTCAAATCTGTATTCTCTTGACCTTATCTTTTGGACAATAGTCATCCTAGTCCTCGTCATTTAGGCTGGTTCCTCAACTCATTAGTCCAGTTTGAGACCACCTTTTCAACACATCTTAACAGTCTTTACTTTACCCAAGGTTATTAATAATCAAATTAATTGCTATACCTATCTTATTTTGATTAGCAATTGTATCTCAGGTTTTCTAGAGGGTTTAGTCTTCATACTAGGTCATACTATTCCATCCCTTCATTCCACACTTTGCATACCTTAGTCATAGACTATCATCACCTTGAATCTTTATCTAGGTTTCATTATTAGGCATCCCTATATATTCAAAAACACAAAAAAAATATCAAGTTGCATACCTTAGGCTTAAGTCATACCCTTGCATTGTCATTACCTTAGGCTTCATAGTTCATCATATCATCCACCATCCCTTTACAAGTCATTTTATGGTAGAAACAAGATCATAAAGGAAAG
>VDFB02252616.1:191238535-191290201 GCA_007258455.2 Sequoia sempervirens | reverse complement strand
TAATTGGCAATTGACATCAAATTATTAATTAGTAACTATGTTTTGAACCTAAACCTGAACCAACAATAAAATGAATTATGAGTAATCTAAGAAACAAATTAGATTATTAAACAGACAGGAACACTGTCTAGAATCCAGTCAATAAAAGTCTAAATGACATATTTGAAATAATATAATTTTATAGTAACCCTCTTAATTTACGCCTTGAAAATGATGATGTGTCCACGAATAAAATAATTATAATTTATCGTTAATCTTGGAAATATGGCAGAATATCATATAGCTAGAAATCTATCAGTGAATCATTCCAAAAAGAAATTCTCAGAAGTTATTTGTAACGGGTAGAGTCATCTATTGTTATTGTAATTGAGTATAAAAACTAAAATCAAGGAATTTATAATTCAAAGAAGAAAATAAATGTTGGTATTATAAAAGCATCATCAAACCTACAATCCACCAGCACAAAGGAAGTGAAATTATCTTAGGAACGTCCCAAAGAAACTACAAGTTTTTTGTTTTAATTGAACAACAGAGTGTGAGAAACTTGAAAGGAAGATGCAATTATCTATAAATTAGAGAGGAATGGAGAGAAAAAATGAATTGAAGAGAATGGAGAAGGATTTGTCAATGTGAACCAAATTTGCAATGGAGACCTATCCAGTTCAAACAATAGCTTCAATATAAAATGATAAAAAAGAAAATTTGTTGTAGTTCCCACACATATGATGTTGGTAGACTGGTTGACTTTCGTTCAAGTTGAAAGAGTCGATGTCCAAAGCTTTGCATTGTAGGATACAAAGC
This sequence comes from Sequoia sempervirens, assembly GCA_007258455.2. Lineage (NCBI taxonomy): Eukaryota > Viridiplantae > Streptophyta > Pinopsida > Cupressales > Cupressaceae > Sequoia > Sequoia sempervirens. The sequence goes on along the minus strand of VDFB02252616.1, from coordinate 191,289,400 downwards.
TAGAAAGGGAATGTTGAAAGTGACAAGAGATTCAATACTTGTTGTAGGAACAATTGTGTATGTAGCAATAATGTAGACTTGGCAAGGAAAATGAGTAAAGAATTATAGAACTAACCTTTACTTCCTTGTTGAAAAGTATTTGAGAATGTCAAGTGATTGAAGCCAATAGTACTGACAATCGAGCCTCATCTTTTATCCTTTGTGCAACATAAGGGTTTTATTGCATTCTTGTGTATCTTTGGAATGTGAATGAAGAGTGGATACAAAGACCTCAAAGGTGAGTGACTCCAGAAATAGCTATGAATGTCAACCCTTGGCGGTCAATGTTGTCGATGTCAATGGTGACCCTTTCAAGTGTAAGGCCTTGTGATTTGTGAATGGTTAAGGCCCATTCCATTTTAAGTGGAATTTGATGCCGCCCACCACATCTCAATGGGGTAATAGGGACATGTGTTGGATTGTTTGGATCCCAAGCAGGCCCTATGTAATGCTTGAATTGAACAACAAACAAGGGGGGTTGGGGTGGTTTATTGCTCTCCTTGTAGACAATTTGTTTGAATTGTCCAAGAGCACCATTGAAAAGTCCTCTATTAGTCCAAAGATTACAACATAGCATAACCTTTTTGTTGACACATAGTAAGATCTTAGATTGGAGTTGTTCATCATCTGGATTGAAGTGTAATGAGATCCCTAGTTGATCTGCAATGGATAAGGGAACAGGCTGCACTAAAGACAACAATATGTGTTTATTATGGAGCAAGACCATTTCATTGGTTGCAAAAATATGTATGGATGATAAGAAAGCACTTTGTTTTGTGGACGTTAGTGTTGAGCTTGATCGTGACATTAACAGTTGCCAATTTGTAATTGTAGGTTCGGCCCTCCTTAAATAGAACAAAAGTTCATGAAATAGAATTTGAGTGGGATCCTCTTCACTCTAATGAAATATTTTGTTAAGTGTAATAACTGTTTGGAAGCTTCACCATAGTGTTCCACTGTAGGAAACTATAAAAGAGTACATAGGAATGTCTTTGACTGGCGGTAGTTTCCAAAGGTCTCCAAAGAGTAGGACTTAACGACCTCCAAATGGGGTGTTGTTATATGCAGAGAAAGCTTCACGCAAACAAAATTCAATGCGTTCGAAAAGCTTTGGACCGATGAAGCTCATTTCATCAAAATGTAGCCAACAAAGTACATTTTCTCTTGGAAGCTTGCTAGTGTTTGGCCTTGCAAGGGAGCAATCTTTTTGATGGGTATGTGAAGTGTGAAATGTATTGTTGATGCTCCAATGTTGAAAGTTGCAACACCTATAGGCGCAAGAAGTAGGAGTGATTTTTGAACGTTTGGAGTTGAACCATTAAGTGTAGACCTAATATTTTTTATTAGGTGTGACTTTTCCATTCTTGCACTTCCTTGAACAATTATTTTTAGTGGCAGTTGGTAGGTGCTAGAGGATAGGTGTGATAAAACTAAATCCAACATTTTTTTTGTTTGAACGAAAGGGCATGCAGTGTATTTACATTTGGTAGAAGGGGGAATTGAAATGTTGTGCTGTTTGAGTCTATGAAGATGGTAGGCATAGAGTGATGTAGTGGATTTTTTGGAAGGAGTCTCCCAATCATGGTTAAGGTCTATTTCATGGTTACCCAACATGTCAAGTTCATCAAGCTAGATTGGAAGGCTTGGCTGTACACTTGACAAAACCTGCCATTTAGATTGGGTGCATTGTTGTAGTTATTCCTCATTGTTTGAAGGAGTGTTGGGGTTTGGATTGGTGCTTGTTTCTGGTTCAATGTGCCACACATGCCATGGATGCTAAGTGCATGCCAACCTCTCCCAGTTAGCAACAATTTCAGTGGTGGATGATCCAGATTCATATGTAATATTGCAAAATGGTTTGTAGAGAAGCAATTCACTCCAACAAAAGTCATGAAATCTTGGGTCATCCCTTGCAGGAATGCTTGTGAAGCATGGGGATACTTGAACAATTGCTTTTTTGGCATGCTAAGATTTCCATTGGTTATTTCTATGAGTTGCTTTGATCATAGAGATGGAAAACATAGTGATCATAGAGATAGCAGCCAGGAACACATCAGAAGATGCTGACACTCATGCAAGATAGGATTATTTGGATCACTTGTCAATAGTCCATTTATGGCTAACTAGAGCCTAATTAATTATGTTAATTTTTTTAAGTTCAAAAGACAATTATGAAGAGGCATTTCCTCTTTAAAGTATTGATATATATGTTAGACATATAGTGATAGAAGGATATAGGCGAATAGAGAGAAAATATGAGATATAGTAGAAGTATTTTCAGAATGCTAGTCATATAAGTTATACTGAATGCAACTTGATGCATGTACACATTCTAGCTTAAATCAATGAACGATCTTTAATTTTGTGTGGTGCAATATTGGTATCTATTGTTTGTTGATCTAGAGCAATTACTTAACTGTCTCCATATTGCTACTTCTATCGTATTTGGAGTTGCATATCCAAGTTGATGTTTCAATTCCATCAAAACACATTTTCTATTGTTGTGTGGCCAAATTAATTAGTTTATGTAAAGAATTAAATCCTTTTATTTGAATATAGTAACTTTGGGGTAACAATTGGATCAATAAATAAGAGTTAGGTAGTTGATATGATTATCATGTTGTCTCCAAAGTGATGCTATCTTGTTATTCAAGTTAAGGATAGACTTATTTGTCAATACACATTTGTTGATATTGTGCAATTTTGTTGATTGGTTCCTTCAAAGAGGGATTAAAAATCTTTTTAAGAGATCACAATAGCTTGGTAAGGTCAATTGGATTAGTAAGATTTAGATCCTATTAGTCACATCCTTGCATGTTTGTACAAAGTACAAACAAATTAAGGTGCCAAACAATTAGAGTTAAAACCAAAATCTGCCACCAAGTATAGAATTTCATTGACTCTACTCACCCAACAAAGCATTGGTCCATGATCTCATATTTCATTCACATTTACATCTAATTCATACATTATTCATTCACTTTCATACTTTGAAATTCCAACTATTACATTAGGAGTAGGTGTAATTAGTGAGTTGTCATCTATTGCATTTTATGCCACTGTGATAGATCAATTAATTCAATAAAACCACACAATTCTCAATCTGATTTAGCAATCAGGGTCTACCCACCTAGGTCTAGTAGAGCCTGAAGTGTAGGGTGTTATCAGCCACATAGGTTACTCTGTTCATTGGTTCAAAAACATTACAAGTCTTAGCATAGAGCTTGACATCCTCTTAGGATTTGTGACCTACATTTTTGAGATCCAATAGGTTCCTTGGTGGAAACATGTGTGGAATAAATTTTCTTGGCCCAAGTGCAATTTTTTATGTGGTTGGTGGTTCATAATCGGTGTCTTACTTGGGATAACTTGTGCAAGCATGGGTTCCAGGATCCCTCGATGTGTGTTTTGTGTTGTAATAGTGAGGAGAGTGTCTCCCATCTCTTCTTCCAATGTTCCTTCTTGTTTGGCTAAGTTCTTTGCTTAGTGGGACAAGGCCCTTGTTAAGGCTTATTTTCTTCAAGTTACTTGGGCTCTTGGTCTGACCTTTATTATCTGGCATATTTGGTTGGAGAGGAATCATAAGATTTTTCAAGATGTGAAAGTTGTCCAACATTTGTGGTGGAAAATTTTTCATTCTTTGGGATAAACTATTTTAGCTAAGTGTGAATTGGCCGAGGATGTGGATATGGGAGATGTTTCATGTTGCAATCGTCTCAATCTTCCTCTTGAGAATGGTGTTGTGTAGGGTGTTGGCCAGATCTTGAGAAATAGATGTAGACATCCTCTTCAGAAGATAAATAGGGAGGGGCATTGGTGTCCTCCTCCTTAGGGTTTGTTGAAAATCAACACAGATAGTTATTCTCAGGGAAATCCTAGTCATGATGGTATTGGGGGTGTTGGGTAAAATAGTTCTAGGACAGTTTAGTTTATCTTATTTGTTTATAAGGGTTTTCATACTAACAATGCGATAGAGGCTCTTGCCATTTTATATGTTGTGGATCATGGTTGCGCTCTTAGGTGGAGAAGGACTATTTGTGAATTTGATTCTCAGGTGGTGGTGACTTTGTTGAAATGGCAACAAGTAGAAGATGTTAGTTCGCATTTAGCATTGATTGTAAAACATATTCTTAATATGTGTTCTTCCTTGGAATCTGTTACCTTTTGTCACATTCCTAGAGAATGGAACAGAATTGCAGATTGTTTGCCCAAGCTAGCAATCATTTGTGAAATTGGAACATTGTGGATAGGGGTCAATTACCCCCAAATTTGTCTCAAAATTTGGACCACTTAGTGGAGATTGATAAGGGTCTGTAATGCCCTTGCTTTGTACTTCTTTGTTTTAGTTTGAATAATTTTTTTCCCCTTTTAGTTTAATTAAATTCCATTTTCCCTCTTTCTCCATAAATGAATAATCATTTTTTATTATGTATTTCGCTACTTCCTATCCCCAATTAAATAATATTTAATTTCCAATATTCCATTCTCGAATTAAAAACTATTATTTTGAATACCTCAACTTTCCCTCCACTTCCTCTTTTGAATTTCAACCATTGCTCACCTTCAGTTTTCTTTCAATCTTCAACATCTATCCTTAGCCATCCCCAACCCTACCACTATGTGGTGCATGCAACCTCCACCATTGATCTTGAAATCTTTTTGGCTTTTGATCTCATCTTTTTGTTTGAGAAGATTTTCTATAAAAGAATGTTTTCTCCCTCATTCCAGCCTTACAACCAATATCTCTAATATTCTTTCTATCACATCATAGTCACTTGTAAGTATTCAAACACTTCAAAATTTGAGAGCAAGCTTGCACATTGAGAAAAATGGAGAAGATGCAAGAAAGGTTAATCAATTTCAGTATGGGAAGTTTGGTATAGTTTTTGTTATTCATTTGATTTTCCATGTTGTTTGTGCTTTCTTGTTTAGATTGGGATGTGGGCTTATATTTTAGGTAGTTGTGGTTTCTATCATTGATCTTAGCCTTTCGTTTTGATTTCTAAGCCTTCCTACAAGAGGAATTCTGACAACTTAACACTATCTATACAAATCTCATATAAATTCAATCTCAAGCACTTTATTATAGGAGATAGATAAAACATCAAATGGTAATTATAAAATCATGAGCTAAAACCACCCTACAAGTGGAGCTCACATCCTTAGCTTAAAAATCCAAAATCAAATCTCAAGATGAGTCCACAAGATAAAAATACCATATTTGTTCCATGTCATAAGCTTGTTACAATCCAATCACCAAATGAGGTATTATATTATTGTTCTCATTACCGACAACCAAATATTCCTTATTATGTTTTATAACATGCATCATAGTTTCTAAGCAAGTGTAACTCTCCCTTAAATGTTTTTATGTGTCCAACATTTTTTAACATTTCCTATGCAAACTTTCGAAGGCCATAAAATTTAATTTAGAAGGTTGATTGTGCCCCATTTTTCATTGTAGAGTTCAAAGAGACCAATGAAATAGGCATCTTTGCATGTAGTGTCGAACAACCTAAAACATTTATTTTGGTCAAAAAGCAACTCTATAACCAAAAAAATAAGTTTTTCTATTTTATACAAAAAAATTGGACTCTATAATTTTAAAAATAGGAGCAATGTTGAGACATTTTTTATAACACAACCTAAGTGGGAAAGGAAAAGAAAGACAAAAGGGGAAGTGAGGAATAAAGAGGATATGAATATAAAAAGTAATATGGATGACTAAACATGACTCCCCAAGTCGGGAAGGCAAGTATGAAACCGAAGATAAAACATGAAATAAGTGTGAAAAATAAATAGGTTTTTAAGTAGAAATATTTTAATGCAAGGAAAAAATAAGGTAAATGAAATTATAGGTGAAAGGGATCACAACACACATGGTGGGTAAGTGCAAGACAATTGGTCCAAATTGAGGGGAAAAAATGGAGCCAAAAATTACCTCAAGAAAAAGATCATATACTCACTTTCAAGAAACAAATATTGCCTGTGATTCAAAGTCCAAGATCTAAGAGGATACCCATTAATAATATATGCCTAACACTTGAATATATGCATTTAGTAATGATTATACAAAGTATTGGAGACATACTAAGTAATGGGTGTTTGCCATGAAAAGTATAGCATTTTAAAGTACATGTCTAATCCAATATATTTAATTTATTAAATGAAATTTCAAGTCTATTAATATCTTGAATGACATCATAATAGTCGTTTTGTATTGACCAACAGCACTGTAGTCTCTTGTTACACATTAATTTGCTTTCCAAAAAGACTGCACTAATATGCATTTATAATATCTATCACATAACAATTACAAATTAAATTGTTTTCCAAAAAACTACACTAATATACATAATATATATATCACATAACAGTGATAATAAGTTCTAGAAAAATAAAATTTCCCAAAAAAAATGTTCTTTTTAAAAAGATCAGATTTTGCTTTGTCTTTCTCGTTGTCACAAGCATTCTGTCTTTTTTGAAAGAAACAATAAAGTAAAAATCATGTCTGTCAGGCTCTCCCTCGATTTTAATTATACTGGACTCCACGATAGTGATTCTGCGAATACTCCATGACAGTGATTCTGCGTGGAACACACTAAACCACATCTTTCTTGTACAACCTCTAGTCTTTCTGCACTTTGGTACGCACAAATCACATGTTTCTGCATTTCATCTACTCACTGAACAAGCTTTTCTTACATTGTGTGTCACTTCTGCCTTTCTTCCACAAGATTTCCTCCACTAATGACACCCCACTTATCACTTCGGCACAACTATTACTGATGGGTTGCGTCAAGGAAAATGAATGTATGCCAGTGCCTGTTTTGAACATCAGTTTGATAGGTACAACTGGCTATTTTGCATTTATGTATGCAGCTCCAATGGCTTCTTCCATACAACTATGCCCATCTATCATACATCTTTTTCAATTGAACTTTAAAACGTCCAAATGGGGGCATATGTTATGTTTCGAACAAAGCTAAACCCTTTGTTGTGAATATCTTGTCCTGTTTCCTCAACCAGAAATACATTGGCTCCAAATATGGTATTCACAATATTAGTGTTTTCTGTTAAATCATGCACGGTTTTTTATAATGTACAAGGCAATAATTTTTTTCTTAACAGATGTTTTGACCGAGCTTTTTAAGAAAGTGAAAGAAAATGCTGTCAAACCTGATTTTGACATAGATATCTTCATGAAGGTTTGTGAATCTTTGTTAGTTTCAATGTTAATCACCAATTTGATGGATTTTCCAAGTTGACAAGAAGTGGTGAAACATTGTTACAGGCACAACTGCAATAGAGCGAAACCGAGCAAAGGAGTATTCTCGTCTTGCTAGTTTATTCCCTCCTTTAGTAGGGCCTTTGGCTATTTTCCCCAATAAAATATATCTTTAAAACATTTTAGTACGCTATTTTCCCCCAAAAAAAAAAATCCTTTAAAACATTTTAGTACTTTCATATTCTTTGTATCAAAATGTAAAATCTTCCATCAGATTGAAATGTTTCCCTCTCGATAGAGTACACAGTGAGTGAATATATTTTTTTTATCAAAACATTTTGTTTAAAAAGAAATGGTTTGCCTCTTAATAGACCACAGAGTGAGTATATATATATATATATATATATATTGAATATTTATTTAAAAATATTCAAAAGTTGTTGAAGCAAATTGTAAATACATATAGTCTGTGAAATTACAAATTCAATATTCAACATGTTTCAAATTAGGAATTTTGGAAGTGGGTGTAGAGAGATATCAGCCATAAACCAAATTTTGTTAGGTGTCCTTGTGCCTATCTTGATTAACAAATGTATAAATTGTGGACATGAATGCAAAGTAGTAGTTGTAGTAAACAAAAGTAGGACAAGTATTTTGAGTTTTTTATACTGAAAAATACCAATGCATATGAATTTTTGTAATGATAAGACAATGATAGTTGAAATGTAAAGGTGAAACATGAGGGCTCAAATGTGATTTTAAAGATGCACCAGTATAAGATCATGGTTAAAGTATAATAATCAAGTAAGAATAATTCTTAATGGTTTGATAGTTTCATGTAATAATCAATAATATTTATCATTCCAATGAATAAGCATGAAAGCATACATGTATATGATATATGGTTGTATGCGAAATTGAATATGTGTCTGTAAAGAAACTATTATACTTTCTAAATGATATACCAATAAAAGTGCATGGAGCATGGCATAAATGATAAAATTGATCATAAATTAGGACATGTTATGTTAGAATATATTGATTTGTGTATAGATATGTGTTATAGATCAATGTGTGACAATATACTAAGACAAGTATGAAGATATAAATAAGTATTATATAAGGATGTGATCATCAAAGGAAAATATCCTTAGATGGATGCAATAGTACAATAAAGGTCATAGATAATATAGGGAAATGATGACGACTCCTAATGTATAGATATAATAATTTAAATGAATAAGATGTATAGAAGGAAATCATGATATGTCTCCCAAGTATAATAGAAAATGAGAGTTCTTAGCATAATGTTTCCAATAGGAATGAAATAGGAACACACAAGGCATGATGGGTAAGGAATTATGCCCTGAGTGTAAATATATGGTAATGAAATCAAAACATGTAATGGTGAAGGCAAGATTTCCCTAGTATAAAGATATTGTAAAGTAAGATTAATGTGTCATGGAGGATGTTCTATTTTTTCCTTAAAATAAGTGTGACTCTAAGAATAGATATAATTATAGATGTGCAACAAGTAACTCTAGGGAGTAAGATGTAATGATAAATATGATCAATATATAGAGTTCTAAAAAAAAATTGTATTAACATAAGACTACAATATTGGCTCTAATAAATAACATGATGTATCAAAGAAGGACCACTATGTAGGCTCTAGAAAGTGAGATATAATAATATTAAATAAATAAGAAAGATCTCTAGGAAATATGATTCAACTATATAGAATCAATGGGTTATGATGATAGTTGTAACATTGAAATAATGACAAATTATAGAGCTAAAATAAGTATGCAACTTGAAAGTAAATAAGGTATGCATAAATGCTTCCTACATTAAAATTATGCATAGAGTATTGTATAAGTTTCAATATCTTAAAAATAATGAAAGATGAAACACATATAAACATAAAATAAATAATATATCATAACAAAGGTACATGTGAGTAATTTTTTTTGGGATAAAAACTTTGTACTCAAAAGTATCCCACTTTATTACTTAGTTTAAAATATAGTTATAATACACTTAAAATGAAATCCTTCACAAGAGAATCAACAACCAAAAATATAGAGTAATTTTGACAACTTAACAATATCTACATAAATCTCATATTAATTGAATCAAGAACATAATATATAGGACATTTGTTAAAACATCAAATGGTAATTATAAAATCATGAGCTAAAACCTACCAAAAAGTGGTGCCGAAATCCTTAGTTTAAAAATCCAAAACTAAATATCAAGATGAGTCGACAAGCTAAAAAAAATTAGTGTATATATTGCATACACATAAGCTTTAAGCCTACTTAGGTGTCCCTTTGACCCTTTCTCATGTGAGGTGTCAAGGTAGATAGGTGTTTTTAGAGGTGCCAAATAAGTTTCAACACCTCTTCCTATATTTTTGGTAGGAAACTTGCAACCAACCTCCATGAAATGAGGATTGTGAAGTCGATAATACAGATAGTGCTATGATAAGGAGTAAGTTAGAATCTCAAAATATGATCCAATTAATTAATCTTTCATTTGAGAGATCAAGATAGAAGGTTCATGAGGCCTCCCAAGAATAAGATTCCTCTACTACTTCATTGAAGAAGCACTAGCACAACACATCATAGTACCCCCTTAATGCTAAGAGAATATAAACAAACTAACTAAATACTGAATGTATGAAGGGAATTTGGGAAATTATTTTACTTCACTAAATTATAAAGTGTAATGGGGGGTTGTAGCATCACAATAATTTATCATTGAATTCACACCTCATGTGAGTGTGCCTTGGAGCACACCCTTTCTCAGTTTCTTGTACAGCTCTACATTCCTTGTATACTCTCGATTTGAGTTAGTCTACTTATATTCTCTTAGCATTAATGGGGGAATATAATTTGTTATGCTAATGCTTCTTTCAATGAAGTAGTGGAGGAATCTTCTTCTTGGGAGGCTTCATGAACCTTCTATCTTGATCTCTCAAATGGGGGATTAATTAAGTCGTGTAGACACGAAAAATGTACCAATTGATCTTATACACCTGATCCTGATTTAACTAACACCATTTCACCCTGAATCATCTCCTTTGCTAGGTCATTTGATCTGAAATTCTATATTTGATTAAATTTATCACACTTCATCTCTTAATTAAATGAATCAAATTTATCTGATCACTTTTATTAATTAAATAAATCATTTTATTTAATTAATCCTAACGTCTTCTTTTAATTGAATAATTAACCTTATTTGATTAATTTATAAAGTCATTATAGTAAATTAAACCTTATTTAATTTAATCTAACATCATTCTCCTTTAATTAAATAAATCAAAATCTTTATTTAATTAAGTCTAAATCACATTCCTCTTATTTTGGTTTAAAATAACCAAAAAGCCTAAGTCAAAATGGTCACATCAACTAATCTCTCTTTAAATTAATCAAATTATGATTAATGATAATCAAAATCCATCACATCCTCTAGCTTTTGCAACTTGCACAATAAATCATTTCTATTGATTTATTAAATCCTCTAATTTCCCTCAACATGGCATCAAAAGGGAATATTCCTCCAAATTTGAAAATCCCTCCAAAGGGATTTGTCCTTCCAACAAGGAATTTAACTCCTCTTACATGTTCTTGTGCATTCAACCAAGTGGCATTTAAGTCATTTCTATCTCCCTCCAACATGTCATTTCATGAATTTTAAATTCCACCTAATATCATTTATTGGCACATTCATCAAAATGTGCTCAACATTCCTCCATTCACATCTTGACAAATGGAACTTGGCCATTGGATGTTGAATAATTCCACATTCATCCCTTTGGCCTCATTCTCCATCACTCTCATCTATAAATAAGAGGCTTTTCTTCTCATTTTGGATCCACAATTTGATGCAAAGTGATAATCTTCATATTTTGAACTTTGCTCATCCATCATTCATTCATTTTCAAGTTTTATAGCTAGGTTATGTAGAATTTTCTCTAAGGAATCATCAACTCTTCATCAAGTCATCACAAAGCTTACAAGGGATTGGGAAAGAGCCATTTTCAACATCAAAATGACACCAATTCCCCCATGGGATTAAGAGTTTGCATGCTTTAATAGGATTTATTTTCTTTCTTTGTTATGTTCTTCATCCATTTGAGCATTGTAAATGAATTACATGGGAAATCTTAGTTCTAACTTGCATATGTGACTAACATTGTGTTTGTTCTTTGTGTTTGTGCAGGTCTAGGATTGGGGTTCACATTTTGGTGATAGAAAGAGGGCGAACTTGAATATTTTAACACGTTTTCTCAAAAATTTCATGGTTTTTTTTTTTTAAATTGTGCTTACAGGAAACTATGCCGCTATCAGTCCAACGATGCCATACAAAAACGCTAACCAATCCAGCGACACCATACAACATTTGATGCTGAAAACTCCAAACTCTGCCGCTGTTTGTTCTTGCCTAGAAATTTAAATTTTTAAATTGTGACGCTTGACCATTTCTCCTATTGACCGGACACCAAACTCCAAACTACACTGCTGATTGAAATAGTGTCGTAATTGTGCTCTCTAGTTTTGCTGCAGAGTGTCGTTGTCAGTCCTAGTGCTGCTAACCTCTTCAAACTATGTCACATATGTAGACTTCATTGCTGAAGTTGGGTGAAGGAGGGAAACAAAGACAAAGAATTCTATGACATCATCATCTCATTGTATCAAGTGTTTTTAAACACTTATGGGAGAAAGTATAATCCATGTCCTAAGGATTTGCTATCTTTCATGCTTTTAAGACTCACTAATTTTCAATTTGGGTGTTAAATGAATAAGGCAAAAGGATTAAAAAGAGCATTAGGAAAACTTACTAGATCTTGCTTAAGGTTTAACAATTGAACAAGTAACTTTCATATTTCCTTTTGGTGCTTAAAAAGAATTCTCATCAATTGCTTTGAAAGGTTAAAATGAACATGTTCTTCTATGTTTTGCAATCACCTACCTAAAGTAACATCATCTAAAGGACGTATGTGCTTCTCTCACGCCTCATGGTGATCTTAAGAATCAAAAGGATTTTTGTGATATTAAGTTGTGTAAGTCATTGCTTCTACACTTCAATTTGGGTTTAAAATTGGACAAATCTGTGAGTGTGAGTGGAACATATCACGTGTGTTTTCTCTTTGTTTCTCAACAAAGATCAATCAAACTATGAATGTGTTTGCTCAATTTTGTGTTATCTTAGAGGGTCTACCTTGTGGGAAAAATTAATCACCCAAGGGAACGACCCAACCGGGAACACAGTAAATCCAAGCGACTTCCAATCGGTATATAAGTGTGGGTACTTGAGGAAAGTTCAAGTATCACGAGGATTGTTTTGAAAAGAAGGGCAACAATGGTCTCTTATCGCATGGATGATCCCCTAAAAATGAAATGCCCCTACTAGAACCTTTGTTTAGAAAAGGCCAAAATCCTTGGTCTATTTTTTGGTGCAAGAATGGTCGTTCTAAAGCCACCCCACATTTTTATGGCTCTTGGTAGAGATGATAAGTATACCATGGGAGTTTCATGGGTATTGATGCTTGGCTGACCCAAGGAGTGTGTGTCATGGAGGGGAGCCATTATGGTCAAGCATATAATCATCCACTAAGAATAGGTGTAGCTGGAGAAATCCAAGTGGGGACTCAACAAATATTGTCTTTTCATCCATAGGGTTGCACATTTTCTTGGAAGCAAAACACTTTGCTTGATCTTAAACATTGGAAAACAAACATTCAACATCATCATCAAATTTCAAACCGTTTAGGAAGAAAATATCATTGACATTTTAATTCAAGTGTTATTGCTTGCCCCTGGGATTCTATCCTTAGAGGCTTCTAATCATTTAGATTTACATCTCAATTTTCTTACTAAAGTCAACAATAGGAAATTTTTTCCTTAATTTCCTTGATTTCCACATAAAGCACTTTGTGGGATGATAAGAAGTTAGGACATTAGACATCTAGTTTGAACATCTAATCAAGAGAGTGTTTTTGGTAAAATGAAGTCATTAAGCAAAGCTAAGAACAATTGAACCCCACACATGTGTTTCATCAAATGATTTCAAAAAAGATCAAAACCCGAAAACCCAAGTTCAAAGCTCTTAGTCCAAAAAATCATCAAAAGCGTCTCTCAACACTCTACGAGTTTACAGAGAGATTGGTCTTCAACTTCTACAAAAGAGCTTCAAGGAACAACCCCAATTTGTATTCATTTTACTATTGTCAGAATCTGAGACCTTTTCAACAATTTGACCATCTTGTATGAGAAGTAAAGCGTGTTCTTCATCACCGAGGTCTTGTAAAAAAGAGTCTTTTTAGGTTCATCTTAGGATCAAATCAAAAAAATTTCATCCATCCCTCAAACATGAAATCAAAAATCATCTCACCATCAACTTTTGGAAATCTTGAAAAAATCATTCATGCTAAACTTTGGGCAAATTGAAATAATAAAAATAAATAAATTCAAATCATCTTGTTTGATTAGATGTGTGTAGATGCATCCTTCTCCACATATTTATTCAAATTATAAATCCTTGTGAACAAGCCTATCCCTTGATAACATCCAACATCTTGGGGTTTATGAGTTCATAATCTGAATCCAAAATCAAATCGAATCATCTTGTTTGGTTAGGTGTGTCTCGATGAATCCTTCTATACACTATTAGTCAAATTATCATCTTGTGTATGAGTTTACTCTAGGACAACATCCAACCTATTAGATTTTATGAGTGCACTATCAAGCCAAAGTCAAGATCAAAATAAAATAAATTTTGTAGACACCTAAAAATGACCTAGGCCTGCAAGCTTCATTTTTACCACTTTTCATCCTAGCATAATTATGACACTTTAATTATGTGCTTAACCCATCTTCAACTATTAATTAAATAATTCACAATTATTTAATTAATTCGGGGTCTTCTATTCTTCCTATTTATTAAATAAATAAATCATATTTATTTAATGCGTCACTAATTGTCTAAAGTCAACTTGTAATTAAATAAAGTTCTAATTTTATTTAATTAATCTATGTCATTAATGTCCTCCTAATTATCAAATAAATATATTTTAATATATTTATTTAATATGTCACTAATTCCTAAATCCTCTCTTTTAATTAAATAGACTTGTTAATTTATTTAATTAATTAACCACTTCTTCTAAATTAAATAATTATTTTAATTATTTAATTGTTGTATGTGACACTTCTTTATTTTTAAATAAAGCAATTTATTTAAAAATGTCTCACATAGTTAACTAATTCTTCTTTTAGTAATTGATTTCAAAAATTAATTACTCATTGTCTCACAAAATCAAATAAAGCAAGCAAGATTCTTGATTTTATCAAATTTTCTTTTCAGTCCATCTTTTATGGATCTCACAAAGCAAGCTATCTTTATCCTCTCAATTTTAAAAATCTTTATTTTCCAAATTAATTATCTCATCTTTTTTCCACTGCCGATTTGATTTTCTCAGATGACATCTTGATCACTCATTTAAGGATTTTTCCCTAACCCTAATTAGGGATTATCAAATGAAATCTTAACCTATGATTTTAGGTTTTTGTCAAAATTCAATCTCGTCCGTCCATTTAAAATTGTGTTTTCTATAAAATTTCAATTTTACTCATAATTTAGGATTCAATCCACCACTTGATTATTATAGGCATTATAGTCATTTATCATTGTCATAGGCATAGGAATTTAAGATTCAAATCCTTCAAAGCTTGTTTAGGACAATGGCATAGTCAAGATTGCTCACACACTCGATCTGAGGGCAACACAAATCAACAAGTTAGAAGGTGTAATGGAGATCAGCCATGGAGATTGAAGACATTGAGTGAGATTGCTCTATTTTCTGTGTTTTCATTTATTTTCCTTTGCACGTCATTATTTTCTTTGGGTTTATGATCTAATTCATTTGATAAACTAATCCAAAAATTTACCCATTGATACATTTGGTGAATCCGACGTGAATCCTTTGATCTAGTTTTCCTTTTGCAGGTTTTATTGACCTTTTGTTGCAGATCTGTTAGTTTTTGGACAAAATTGCAGGTTTTACAATTTTTTTCATATCTTCTACAAAGCTGCAAATTTTTCAACAAGATTTTTACAAAAAAATTTACATCATATCAAGAGGCTATAGTAAAAAAATGAGGGTTTATCATCTTTTTTGTGGAAGTTATTTCGATTTTAATTATTTTCATAAAATTGATCTTTTGGACGAAAATCGATGAAATTTTCAAAAAAAATTACATTTTTGGAAATCTCTTTAAATTCTAATGGGGGTCTATGTTTTACAGATTTAATGTGGAGGTCAAATACAATACGAAACAATCCAATCTTCATTTTTTGTATGCTTTTCACAAATCCGCGTTTCTGGGTGCAAAATAGAGAATTTTTTCAACTTCTTTACATTTCTAGAAAGCTCTTAGAAAATTAATAGGGATCTCTTCTTTTCTTTTTCATTTTTCAGATCATT
Source organism: Sequoia sempervirens (assembly GCA_007258455.2). Taxonomy (NCBI): domain Eukaryota; kingdom Viridiplantae; phylum Streptophyta; class Pinopsida; order Cupressales; family Cupressaceae; genus Sequoia; species Sequoia sempervirens. The sequence continues at coordinate 191,273,639 of VDFB02252616.1, read as the reverse complement.
GTCAAATAATGAAATCTAATTCGGCTATGTCAAAAACATGTATCTTAAATTGCAATTTTCTGATGAGCTTTTTTTTTCTTTCTATGGTTGCATTATAATATCATTTTTTCATCTTGTAGGTGATCATAAGAAGCTATAGTAGCAGCAATATCAGTCATAGACAAAAGATTGGAAAGAAAAAACTTTCAGGTGCACTCGTTTAATCTTTCACCTCTTAATCATTGTTTGTCACACATTTGGATTTGGGCTCTTAAAACGAATCTTGTTTTCAATCACATATCAAAAATTGAGGCTAAAATTAACTATTGTATTCAATCACACATTTTGATTTGGGGTTAAAAAGAACAAGTGTTTGAATTGCTTTATACACATTTCAATTTTCTAAAAGGAAATTAATCACTGTGAGTGTGAATCAAGTGTGTGTGTGTGATCACAAACACCTCACTTGGTTTGCTTTTGTCAAACCCTTCCTAGGAGGCCTGCTAGGGTATTTCATCACCCCTGGGGATGACCTCAATTGAAGTGTGAATCAAAAGACACGCTTGTTTGGGAGTTAAAATCTCGTCACTCTTGGCTAAGCCCCAAAAAACTTTATACCTTTGGGAAGTGAAGGTGAAGGGTGGGTTACCCCTTTCTCTCGGCTATGAGGCAGGATTTTTCTTTCAAATCATCCTTAGTCAACCTTGTACATACTAGCTTGAGACCTAATTGGCCATACCCCACTTGACTAGTCATAGGGCTTGTTGTTGTGTATTCAAGTGTTTACTTAATCATAACATTTAATCTTCAAAGACAAATTTATCATTGTGTTTGGTGTGTGTGTTCATGCATTTACATGTGAAATATTGTGTTTGATAGTGCTCAAGTCAAATTTCCAATAAACACTTGCCACATCATCCAAATCATTCAATCTTGTCATTCCACATCATATCCTAATCATTGTCATTTCTTTAATCTAATCAACATCATTTTACACCATGAAAACATTGGAAGATGTAGCACAAGAGCTTGTTCACATAATTCATGTGGCTAAAACAAGTCAAGCACCTTTACCCCAACAACTCATTCAAAGATTCCATGACATAATCCAAAAACTTCAAGCAAATAAGTCACTTCATATGCAACAACTCATAGCTCAAATCCAATACCTCATGGACACTTGTCAAATCCAACAAGCACATCATCAAGTCCAATCACCACATCAACAAATTTCACCTATCAATCCTGTCAACATCTACATGCCCTATCAACCATCCACCAACTCATGTCAAGTCCCTACATCATACCATATTCATCCAGTCCAAGTCTCTACGTCCTATTTTGGTCAACCTTACACTAATCTAGCCCAAGACTCCATGGCATATCCGGTTGAAGTCCCCATGTCACATCCTATGTCGTCACATTCTAATCCAGTCCGAGACTCCATGTCATATATGGTCCAAGTCTCCTCATCATACCCTTGTCCTTCACATACTAGTCCAATGCAGCTACCCATGCCATATCCTAATCCTTCACATACTAGTCTAGTCCAAGTCCCCACATCCTATCCTAGTCCGTCATTCATTAATCCTTTTCAAGTCATCCCCTCACAAGCCACATCTAGTCATGAAATTTCTATCATTACTCAAATTCAAATCCTATTGTGTAAACCTGAGAATACATGTCAAGACGAAAGCCCAAAGCATGACCTTATAGTGTCACCCTCATGTCAAGAACAAGATAGTCCATCCCATGACCCTATCTTAAACTCCATTCAAGGATTCCTTCAAGAAAATCATGACATCCAAAGTACATCTACCATTAACCAAGAAGTCCAAATCCATGACAACCCCATCTTCGACCAAGACCCTACCATTGACCAAGAAGTCTAAAACGATCCACTCCTTGACCTTTATGCCATTCATGATCAAACACTTTCCAACCCTATACAGGCCTTGACTATTGACCCTTTCCAAACCGAGACACTTGCCTCCATGGGACACATAGATGATATTCCTCTAGAACAAGAATCTCCCACTAGGGACATGCTTGCATATAATCAAGTTATAGCTAAAATCACTAGACTCTATAACACTAAACATAATGATGGCTTCGAAATTTCCTTGGAAGCACCAATAGAATCATCTGAACTTGACATGTCACAAGATCAGACCAAAGATACCAATCAGGAATATGTCCAACATGACAATGAAGCTAAGACACTTTATCAACTAGGGTCATCTATCTTTGTCAGAGCAGGCTTTCTTGTAGACGAAAATATTACAAGTGACAATGTCCATAGACATCATGATGGGTTAGCATCTTGCTTTCAAAACAATAAATACCCCATCGCAAACAAAATCTTTCAAAGCATGCAATATCAAGGAAAAGGACTAGGCATACACGAGCAAGGAATTCTAGAACCAATACAACTTCAAGCAAATTACAGACATCAAGCTCTTGGTTATTCCTCAGACAACAAATCAAACGATGTCAGTGGTACCTCCTGGATACTGGGAGCAACCTTGTCAAATACAAATGTCAAAATGGAATCCATGAGAAATCCTTGTCATAAGATTACTGCCAACACCCCGTCCACCCACACTATAAACCATCATTCCATCATAAATAAACCTTCCCTTTGAGACCAACAAAAACAAAAGTATTACAAGTCAAAAGATCAAACTCAAATGTCAAAGACCATTGAATCAAACAAAAGGACAAGTGGAAAAATGAAATTAAAATGGATCCCAAAGAAAGATGGATCAAACAAAGACATCAAGTCAAATACAAAATTCAATCACAATGTGGAGCCACAAGACAAGAGGACTCCCACATACAACAAATTTCCACCTCCCTCAAAATGGTCATCAAACAAGGCATCTAAAACTGTTGGTTCCAAACACCATCCCTCCAAAATTCATCATCCACCATCCCAAGTTTGGAAAATAAAAAGTCATTCATCTAAATATCCAAACTTGATCTTTCCACATCTACCATCATCTATCATAATCCTACATCTGGCCTAAAGTCCAAAAATCCCACGTCACAAATCTGTCACATCTTGGCAGCAACTCTTTACCACAAGGACTCTCATGGCACTCTATTGCGATGTGCGTATTTTGATAAGGCCAACTCTAGTATCAGAAAGGATCACAATGACATCGATCAGTTGTATACAAGTGCTACAATCCTAACAAGACAAATCCTTCAACAAGGTCATTATTGGCATATCATGGCACCGGTCTCTACATCAGCGCCGTCAGTGGACTCAGAACAGTCAGTGGTAATCTAAAGCATCCAAGCTATCCATGATATCAAAAACACAAAAAAATAAAAATTGAAAAATGATAGAAATCATCACCCTGATGAAAACCTGGCAAACAGGCATTTGGTGACACCAAAAAAATCAAAAAGTCAAGAAAATAGTAAAGAGAAAAATTTCATCCAACGGTGAAAACTTGGCAAACAGGCACCTTGGATAAGTACCATGATGAATTTTTGGCAAATAGGCGTCATGTGTAAAATAAATCATCTATGTGGACTTTTACACTTGGGGGCAAGTCGTCTCATTTCCCATGCCTTCCTCATGGCATTTACGTCCATCTAAGCCCTATCATTTCCACACATTTTTTCCACTTACCTCGGTCTTGACATAAAACTGGCACACACAAATCATGCTTTGGGAAAACTCTTGACATGTCTATCCTTTGGTCATACACGATTCACGAAACAACATGTCATTGACTGTCATCATCTTATTGTCCTTATATGACATAGTCCTTGAAAATCATATGACAATTCCCTTAGTCTCATGTCTCCCATCCATTACCAAGGCCACCTCTTATACTTTCATGCTTGTCACCTATCTTAGCTTTCCCTTGTCAAACGGTCTAAGGATAATCATCATCCCATCTAGTCCTAACCAAGTCATTCCAAATGCAACGAGTCTAATCCATACAAGCACAATATCTAATATTTTACTTGACTGCATTCCTGGCCCAGCTATTGACCTCCATACTTTCGTCACATTATCATCATCGTCCTCACGTTGTTTCGGGATGCATCCTTCCCACGTCAAACAATGTTGTCATCACCTGTCAATTGGTATTCAGCTTGACTAGGGGAAAAATCATGTTTGTCCTTGGATTCTCATGTGTAGGCATTAGTCATATGCATTTGTCACGATCCTCTTAAACATCAAAATCCAAAAAAAATCATAAAATGTCCTGAAAAAAGACAAAAACATCATAAAATGTCCTGAAAAAAGACAAAAACATCATAAAATGTCCTGAAAAAAGACAAAAACATCATAAAATGTCCTGAAGAAAGACATAAAAATCATAAAATGTCCTAAAGAAAAACACTAAAACATCCAAATCAATGTCAAAATCCTAAAAATGGAGTCAAAGTCAGTCATGTCAGTCAGTCCATGTCATTGTCAAACTACATTGTCTCTGCGCATTTGCTATGTAGGCAAGGCCATCAGTCAATGAGTCCCTGAGACATTAGGTCAGTCCTTTTAGGTTTGTCCAAATAAAATCGTGGCATTTGTCACAATCATCACATCGGTCATATAAGTCAGACATAGTCAAACTTAGACACAAGACAATCATTCAAAATGTCAATGTCAAAGTTGGTCAAAATCAGATAGCATAGTCAAATCAATCATATAGTCAACATCAGTCAACTTGCCAAAACATATTACTCAAAACAATGTCAGTCTCGTCACTCTTTGGTCCTCTTCAAGATGTGTCCTTCTTGGAGTTGGACCTCGTCAAAATTTCCTTTTCCTTTTTAGGATGTGTCATTCCTGATAATAGGCCCTGTCAAACTATCAACACCATCAAATTGGCAAAACTCTTAAATTGTCAAAACTATCAAACTGACAAGAAATCAATCTTTGGCAAACAAACATTGGCAAACAAAATAAAATGGTTGTTAATATTTCTGGTCTATCTTGGCTATTCTGTCTTATCTTTTTACTGTCTTGTCTTTTTGGTCATGTTACTAGCTACCTCGAGGATGTCCCATGAAGGATTTACAGGTGCGATGACGTCTCCTGACCTATTTTATTTTCTTTGACTGCTGTCTGTGGATTGTCTCGACAAAAAGACTGGGGCAACATGACCCTTAGTATGAGTTAAGACATTCCTTGTTTGTGACTGTTTGTTTTTCAAGTGGATGACCTTGCACACCTTGGTCTACGTCATATCATGGTGTTTGTTGTCCATTTGTGTCATTTTACTGCCCAATGATGATTAAGAGCAATAAATATTAAAGTCCTATGGCAATGTTTTGAAGGATTTGGTCTAGGAACTAACATGCATCTCCTTTAGTTGTGTCATCTTCTCTCGCTCGTCTCATATAGGCATTGCATCCATATCATCATCCATATCTTTTGCACTAACATTTCTTTGTCTCTTCATATTCTAGTCTTCTCATCCATTTTGAAAGCACACCCATGTTCTTGGAACTTGTCTATCCTCTCGAGGGGGCACACCGTAACCCTCATCGTCATTCTTCCTCATCTTATTTTGCACTGGGGCATGTCTTTGAATTATTTTCTTTGTCACAACGCGACAAGCGACATTATGACAAAGAGGGGCAAAATGTAGACACCTAAAAATGACCTAGGCCTGTAAGCTTCATTTTTACCACTTTTCGTCCTAGCATAATTATGACACTTTAATTATGTGCCTAACCCATCTTCAACTATTAATTAAATAATTCACAATTATTTAATTAATTTAGGGTCTTCTATTCTTCCTATTTATTAAATAAATAAATCATATTTATTTAATGCGTCACTAATTGTCTAAAGTCAACTTGTAATTAAATAAAGTTCTAATTTTATTTAATTAATCTATGTCATTAATGTCCTCCTGATTATCAAATAAATATATTTTAATATATTTATTTAATATGTCACTAATTCCTAAATCCTCTCTTTTAATTAAATAGATTTGTTAATTTATTTAACTAATTAACCACTTCTTCTAAATTAAATAATTATTTTAATTATTTAATTGTTGTATGTGACACTTCTTTATGTTTAAATAAAGCAATTTATTTAAAAATGTCTCACATAGTTAACTGATTCTTCTTTTAGTAATTGATTTCAAAAATCAATTACTCATTGTCTCACAAAATCCATATTTTGAATTACTTTAATTCAAAATGGTAGCTTTCTTCCAAAAATCAAATAAAGCAAGCAAGATTCTTGATTTTATCAAATTTTCTTTTTAGTCCATCTTTTATGGATCTCACAAAGCAGGCTATCTTTATCCTCTCAATTTTGAAAATCTTTATTTTCAAAATTAATTATCTCATCTTTTCTCCACTGCCGATTTGATTTTCTCAGATGACATCTTGATCATGGATATTCCAGGATCATCATGGAAAAAACAGGCCCTTAAGTGGCAAAAAATTTAGAAAAATTAGAATTAGGCAACTTGATGTAAAAATTTGAATAAGTTATTTATATTATTTCAAAAATATGTAAAAATAGAATCTGTAGTAAATTGAATGTAGTTTTTAAACTAGTAGGTTTGTTTTAAAAAAAAAATCTATTTGGTGAAAATTTGAAATTTCAATGCAAGTATACTTAAATTTTAGGAAAAAAATAAGAAGTAGGTGTCTGTCCGACCACCTAACCACAATAAATTGATAATATTTTTTTATAATATTTTAGATATAAGTAGAGGACTCCATACCCGATGTGATGTATATTTTTTTGTAATTTTTTTCCAAATAATTAATTATGAATTTTTATTACAACTCTTAAAAATATAAAAACATGTATGTCCGACCACCTTAATCCTTTGTCAAAACTTCATGAAATTCATTTTTTTTTTTAATCCTATAGTATGCTAAGCATAGAATGTGACACATATTTTGATTCAAAAATGTGATACTATTTGAAAGCTATAGATGATTTTCAATCAACCTATCATTTAGACTTTAGTCATAATTCAAATAGAAAATGAATAATAATTAATTATTAAAATAAAAGTAAAGCATAATTTATATTGGTGGAAAGATGAGAATATCCTTAAAAACCATTTTTGTTTCATCAATTTTTGGTAAAAAAATAGTCGTCAGCCACATACCCATCATATTGCCACTTTTTGGCCCATCATGATCCTGCACATACCCTCACTCATTTAAGGATTTTTCCCTAACCCTAATTAGGGATTATCAAATGAAATATTAACCTTTGATTTTAGTTTTTTGTCAAAATTCAATCTCGTCCGTCCATTTAAAATTGTGTTTTCTATAAAATTTCAATTTTACTCATAATTTAGGATTCGATCCACCACTTAATTATTATAGGAATTATAGTCATTTATCATTGTCATAGGCATAGGAATTTAAGATTCAAATCCTTCAAATCTTGTTTAGGACAATGTCATAGTCAATATTGCTACACACTCGATTTGAGGGCAACACAAATCAACAAGTTAGAAGGTGTAATGGAGATCAGCCATGGAGATTGAAGACATTGAGTGAGATTGCTCTATTTTCTGTGTTTTCATTTATTTTCCTTTGCACTTCATTATTTTCTTTGGTTTTATGATCTAATTCATTTGATAAACTAATCCAAAAATTTACCCATTGAAACAAATTCAAAATCCAAAGTCCTAAAGTTTAGCATCTCCTTCAAGGTTCCTAAGAGTTCCAACCATTCACCAATCATTCATATCTCTTTATTTCATCATCACCCATTGATCCTTAATCCTCCTAGATTTTCTCTTTTGTAGCTAAAGTTAGATCAATCCAAAGAATTAGAGGTTCGTCTCAAACATTCTTGAAAATTGATCCCTATTTTATGGTGCAAACTAGATCACAACACAATAAGAACATGGAAACCAACAAAGAAACATCAACTTCAAGTGACTTGAGGAAAAACACTCCCCAAATCAATCCAATTGAATCAAGAAATCCCCTAACTAATCTTCCTCTATCATCACAAAATCCTCAAGAGGAAGGTCAAGTGGAAGACGTTACCAATAATGCCTTCGGGATGTCACAAGATGAAATAATTGAAATGGTTCAAAATCCTAAGACTCACCGAATTTCCAATACCATGATGAGGCTCAATCCCTCCCAATACATGCTTGAATTGGAAAAATAAGGGGATAAACTCCCTTCCAACTATGATTTAAGCACTCTTGTAGAGAGATCTCTTGAGATGATGCCGTTGGTTTCATTTGAGCACCATCCTCAATCCATCCCCCAAATCACATCATCCATTGCTCCAACTCAACCAATTGTTAACAAGGGGAGCTTATTGCTTCATGTGCTACAATAACACCCCCTTGTAAATAACCAAGGTTTGGATGCAAATACCATACTGGGTCAATTTGTCCCATTGAATCCACAACACCCATATATTCCACTCACCCTCCAAGATCCCAATTACCCATCATCATCCTTTTGTGCAACACCACTCAACACACAAACCTCGCTCCCTATAACCTCACAAGGAGAAGGTTGGCTATTTGGACCAGGGGCTATCTTTTACTCTTCATCTTCATCATTTCCTCAAGGGAGTACACCACTCACTTTCCACCACTTCCACCTTTGTCATCAAGATCCATAGTGCCCCTTGGTTTAGGGCTTTCCCCTTTACCACTCATCAATCAAACCAATCCTAACAACCCCCCAATCATAAATCAAAATATCATGACCAATCCGCCAATCTTGCCATCGATATCGCAACAAAAGATGGCAACAATCCCAACATAAGAAATCATCACAACATCTCAAAACATGGTCTACCAAGGGACTATCATATCAGTCGCACCATCCACTACAAAAATACCTATCATCCATATGAAAACACCCCTCATTACAACAACAAACACCATTCAAAATCCACCACCACCACCGCCACCAACATGAAACACATTCAACTAATATAGCATCATGTTGCAAGCTGCTCAGCAAGCTGCCTATCAAAAGGCACTTCAACAAATCCAAAATAAACAAATTGGACAACAAGCTTCCCAACAAGTGTAAGTGCAATTTGTTGCACAATAGGCACAACAAGCACAACAGGCTACCCAAGCTCAAGCTTTGTTGCAACAACAACAAGCCACCCAAGCTATGAGAGCAGCTCAAGCCGCACAAGCTGCACAAGCTGCACAAGCAACCCAACAAGAACAGGCTCAAGCTCAAGCCCAATATCAGGCTCAACAAGTGCAAGCACAAGCTCAATACCAAGTACAATAGCAACCGGCTCAAAAACAAGCATATCAGCAAGCCCTACAATAGTACCAAGCACAACAAGAATCTACACAATTACTAGCCCAACAACAAGCATTGTTGGCACAACAACAAATGTAGGCATATCAACAAGCCTTGATCATGTAACAGAGCTTACAACAAACTCCCACCAACATATCCAACACTCCACCCATCAATCAAACACCTCAGCCACTTCAAAACACATTCACTCCACCCCGTGATCTACAAGACGATGTGACAACACAAATCAAATTGCTCTCGCAACAAGTGCTCGATCTCCAATCAAGGAAAACAAAAAAGACACCAAGCAACTTGTGTCCCTATCCATTCGACAGGAGCCTTGCAATGGTACCATTCCCAAAGGGGTTCGAAATACCCAAATTTGGCAAGTATCATGGGACGGGAAACCCTAAAGATCACATTAGGGAATTCCAGGTACATTGCATGGAGGTCGCATATGACAATACCTATCTGATGTGGCTATTCCCTAGAAGTTTGGCTGGTCCCTCCATCAAGTAGTTCTCTCGACTTCCTCCTGGCATCAAAAATTCCCAAGAAATCATAGATGCATTCCTAAAGAATTATGCATTCAACATGGGCATGGATGCTAGTCTAGAGGAACTATCTACTCTTAAAGAAGGTAAGGGGGAATCATTCACTTCCTTCCTACAATGATGGAAATCCAAGGCCAACAGGAGAAAATGGGCCATGCTAGAGGAAAAAGTTTGCACCATCATTGCCAATCTAGAGAAAACCTTGGCATTCCATCTCAAGATTTAGTGCATCACCATGTACGACCATTTGATCCCCAAGGTGCTCAACATCGAATGAGCCCTTATTGCATAAGGGGGGACACCCTCATATCTTGAACAACAAGACAACCAACCTTCCACCAACTATAATGAGAAACCTCACATGTGGGCAAGAAACAAAAATGTCACCAATGATGGTGTGGTGGATGCCAAGGTCATAATCAATGCCCAAAATAATAATCGAAACAACACACAAGAAAATGCGGTATCAAAACCACCAAACAATCAAATCAACAATCTAAATAATCAAGGGGGGCCACCCCTGCAAAACAAGTATCCCCCCAAGTGGAAGTACATAACCCTTGGGGAATCAATTGAATCCATCATTAAGAAGCTGGTAAACGAGAAAATATCATCAAGATGCCCACATACGAAAACTACCAAGAACCCCATGTGAAACCACCATGGTACAATGAGAATCACCTTTGTGATTTTCACAAAATCAAGGGGCACACATCTGCCAGTTGCATGATGTTAAAAAATATAATCCAAGACCTCATCGATGACAAAATCATAAATGTGGAACAACCAGCTGGAAACCAAGACCTTAAAATGTACATGAATCTGATGTCGGATCATAACTAAGGGAACAACAAAGGAAAGTTAAAGTATGGCAATGAACTATGTGTATGATCATGTTGTTGCATCCCTAGATGAATGGGTCACTGTCATTAACATCAAGGGATCCAAAGCTGATTGTGGAGTCACCACACACAACGACAAAATCACCATTGTTGGATCATCACAACCACCTAGAGCATCCACCTCAAATCCAAATTTTTTTCCAGTGGTTGCAACATCTTAGACCAATTAAAGAGAACCCTTGCTTAGGTATCCATCATGGAGTTACTGAACATATCACCCACACACAGAAAAATCCTTGAGGAAGCATTGGCTTCATCCACCATCTTTGTGGATATTAATGTTGAACAAATCCAAGCTATTGTCGGAAATATTATCACCCCAAATCTCCACACATTTTTTTATCAGGACTTTACCACCCAACGATCTCACAATCGTGGAATCCACCTTGAGGTCATGGTTAATAAGAACAAAGTCAAAAGAGTCTTGGTAGATGGGGGTGCAGGCCTAAATGTCTATTCTCTCAAGCTCATAAAGAATATGGGACTCTTAGAGGACTCCATTGTAAAAGGAAAAGGCATCACAATTAGGGCTTATGATGATGAAGAAAGAGTGTCACAGGGCACTATTGAACTCCCTATTCAAGTAGGGCCAACCATTATGGAAACCACCTGCCAGGTCCCTGACCATAATTTTCCTTACAACATTCTCTTGGGATGTCTATGGATCCATGGGATGCAAGCTGTTGCATCAACCTTCCATCAGTGTGTTAAATTCACATACCAAAACCAAGAGGTCACAATTCATGGGGATCCAAAATCTTTCTCTTACTGCAAGAGCCTAGAAGAAAAATACTACAAAATCCCCCAAGTGACGAAGAACGATGAAGGCCCTTCAATCCCATATGTAGACCCAACTACTTTGGCCTCCACTTCTAAAATAAAGACGCCCACCCTCCCTTATATCTCAAAAATCAAAGACATTATCCAAGAAAATGGGTGTGGGGATCATAAAATGAAGAAGGGTGCTTTTGTGATAGGAGAGTTACGTCAATCCCTAGGTCTCATGGGTAACCACAACTAGCTGAAACATCATCCCATACCTTCAAAGTAGACCCTTCTAGATTCAGAAGTTGGGGAGACCTAAGTCAAGAAATGGTGGATGAAAGAGACATATCGAGCTTGTTGTACCAAGATGAAAGTCCCATGCTTGATCTTCCTATGGATGAAAGAAGCAAGGGACTACAAATGATGCTTAGTATGGGCTATGATAGAAATAAGTGACTTGGAAAGAATGAAAATGGTCTCATAATACCCCTCATTCTTGAGACGCGCATGAGAAATCTTGGCCTTGGATGTACCCCTCTAAGTGTAACCATACATGGCAGAGGTCCCCCAATTAAAATAGTCAGGACTTCCCCTCAGCTATCAGCAATCAAACTTCGCTTACTCATATCCACAGGTCGAGTCATAGACAACTTTACATTTGACATAACTAATGTTTGTAGTAGTACTAATGAGGAGGATTCCATAACCGATTTACCTATGTTCTTTGAGGATACCACCCTTCTCATGATTAGTACCTTGTCTTTTGATTTAACTAGTCAAACTCATGAAATAAACCTATTTATCCCCAACTCATCGATTATGACCAATGAGGATCACCAGTTTTAGACACATTTAAAAATGATAAGGTGCTCTCAGAATTCATGGGATTATGGTATACTATACCATGCGGAGATCACAAGGTTGGATTTGACATCATACTGGACACACATGCCTATTATGAGGAAATGATTGAATCCTTCAGTCACAAAAGAAAAAAATTGAGAATAACCTCTAGGTCTTTGAGTGAAAACCACATCGTGGAACTCTCTGACTCAAAAACAATAAAAATAAAGGACATATCCGAAGGTGAAAACCTCTCTGAGGCACCAGAGGATGAAGTATTCAATCTTCCTCTTAGTGCAATACATCAGAAGAAGTCAACTGTTTTGGTAGAAACAAGCAATCCAATCAACTTGGGAATTGAGGAACTACCACACATAACATTCTATGCAGTCTCTTTTAACAGAAGAATAGAAACTCCTAGCTGCATTCCTAAGAGAAAGGAAATTCAACTTTTCATGGACCTATGCTATCATGCCAGGACTTAATCTAGAGGTTGTGGTCCACCATCTAGCCACGTATCCTGAAGCAAAGCCAGTGCAACAAAAGATAAGGAAAATGCATCCCTAGATAGAATTGTTAGTCAAAATGGAATTATGAAAGCTCCTAGATGCATGATTCATACGGTTGATGGATTATCTAGAGTAGGTCTCTAATCTTGTACTTGTCTCAAAGCCCACTAGGGGCATCCGTATTTGCACAAATTTTAGAGACCTAAACAAGGCATGTCCCAAGGATGACTTTCCACTCCCAAACATTGATATGATAGTGGATATGACAACAAGACATGAGATTTTATCCTTATTGGATGGATTCTCAAGATATAACCAGATCATGATAGCAAAAGAGGACCAACATAAAGGGCCTCCACTTGTCCATGGGGGACATATTGTTGGAATATGATGCCATTAGGGCTAAAGAATGCTAGAGCAACTTATCAGAGAGCCATGACACTAATATTTCACGATATGATCCATAAAACTGTGGAAAATTATGTGGATGATATATTGGCCAAATCAAGGAAAAGACAAGATCACATAGCGGTGTTGAGTTCCATCTTTAATAGACTTGCAAAATATAGGATTTGCTTAAATCCAAAGAAGTGTGTCTTTGGGGTACAATCAGGCAAGCTCCTAGGATACATTGTATCCATGAGAGGAATTGAGGTAGACCCCACCAAGGTCAAGGAAATCCTTGAAATGGAGACACCTAAAATATTGAAGCAACTAAGAGGCCTACAGGGAAGACTCCAATCTATCCAAAGATTCATAGTGCAACTAGCAGACAAGAAAATATCGTACTCTCATCTACTCCACAAGGGGGTAGCATACAAATGGGATGACAAATGTGAATAGGCCTTCAACAAGATCAAGGAGTATTTACTCACATCGCCAATACTCATGCCACCCCTTTCGGGTAAACCCATTATCTTATACATATCAGCAATAGCAGAAGCTCTCGATGCTCTCCTAGCACAACACAATGAAAACAAAAAAGAGAGAGCCATCTATTATATCAATAGAACTATGTTGGGAAATGAACTGAACTATACATCCATTGAGAAAGCTTTCCTAGTGGTCGTCTTTGTAGCTCAGAAGTTCAAACATTACATACTAGCACACCCACACCAAATCAAACTCGTTGCAAAGATAGACCCTCTTAAGTACATACTATCCAAAGCCACACTCATAGGGTGGGAAAAAAATGGGTTATGATTCTCACAGAGCATGACATCGAGTATGTGGAACGCAAGGTCATCAAAGGACAAGAAATTATAGATCAACTGGCACAAGCACCCATATATGCAAAAAATCCACTTGTATCACAATTCCTTGACGAATCAATCTTCAACTTGAGTGTGGCAGACCATTGGAAAATGTACTTTGATGGGTCCTACACATAGCACGGGTCAGGATTAGGGATTTTCTTCATCACCCTACAAGGAGATTGTATACCTAAGTCATACAAGCTATCATTTCCATGCACAAATAACATTGTTGAATATAAAGTTCTTATCATAGGGCTAAGGATCATAGTGTAGTGGTAGATCATGGCACTTAAGGTATATAGAGACTCATAGCTCATAATCAACTAGGTAAATGGTGAGTACCAAACAAAGGATGACAAGTTGACCCCCTACAAAAAGCTGGTGGAAAGCCTTAAGGAGTTCTTCATTGATATCACATTTGAGCAGCTACCAAGAGCAAATAACAGAGTAGTGGATGCCATGGCTACAATCGGATCACTCCTAGAGGTCTTGCACAACGTCTCGAAATGAGAATTCCTCATAGAGAAACTTCTCATGCCAGCATTTGAGGTACCAGAGTCTGAATTTGTGTACGAAATTGGTAATCCCAGTGATCCCTAGTATCATGATATATACACTTATCTAAGAATAGGTGTTCTCCCTGTAGACATAACCTCGAACCTCAAAAGAGCCTCTGTAAAAAAATCATCCTATTTTATCATCCTAGGAGATACCCTTTACCATAGAAGCATTAAAGGAACCCTGTTACATTGCCTAAATGATAAGGAAGCCTTGACTACTTTAATTGAGGTACATAACGGTATTTTTGGTTCACACTCGAGCAAAATGACCTTGGCTAAGAAATTTTTTTGGATGGGGTACTATTGTCCAAAAATGGAAGGAGAAGCACATGACTATGTCAAAAGGTGTCTACAATGTCAGTAGCATCGGGACCTCATCCATGCACCAACTCAGGAGCTCCATTTGATTGTCACACCATGGCACTTTTCACAATGGGGGCTCAATCTCATTGGAAAAATCACTCCTACCTCATCCAACGGACATAAGTTCATCATCACCGCCACTGAGTATTCCACGAAGTGGGTGGAAGCCATCCCCATGACCTACATTACTGGAAAGGAGATATCCAAGTTCATCCTGAACTACCTAATATGCCACTATGGTGTCCCTCAAGCCATTATCTCAGATAATGGGACACCTTTCAAGAATCAAGATGTTTGTGACCTATGCCATAAATTCAAAATCCAACATCGCTTTTCCACTTCGTATTATCCCCACGGAAATGGGCAAGATGAAGCTACCAACAAAACCATATTAAAAATCCTCAAGAAAATAGTTAATGACGCTAGTCATGACTGGCATTTGTAGCTAAATCCTGCCTTATTGGCCTACCGTACAAGCATCCGCACACCAACTGGGGCCACCCCATTTTCCTTGGTCTATGTATTAGAATCCATACTCCCCATCGAGATCGAGCTCCCGTCACTAAGAATATCACTACAAAATCTCATTACAGATGAAGAATACTAGATATCAAGAACAAATGAATTGGAATTATAAGATGAGCAGTGTATGGATGCCTTAAACCATTTACAAGTCTACCAAAACTAACTCAAGTAGAGCTACAACAAGAAGATCAGGAGTCATAAATTCCAAGTTAGAGAACTTATGTTGAAGGAGAACCATAAGAACGTACCAAATCTAGATAGCAAGGGAAAGTTTGAACCCAATTGGTTGGGACCTTTTCTCATCACCGCAAGCTACAAGTCAGGGGCATATCAATTATCAACACCCAAAGGGGAACCTCTGCAGGAGCCCATGAACAACACCTATCTCGAAAAAATTTATGCCTAATCTTTCGAGGTATAAAACCAAAAAATATAAAAATGAGAAAATTTCCTAAAAAATGGTCACCCTAATGAAAACTTGGCAAATAGGCATCTTGGTGACGAAAAAAAAAAGTATAAAAAATCCAAAAAAATTAGAAAAAGGATTAAAAACAGTAAAGAGAAAAATCATCCTCTAGTGAAAACCACTTCGGTGGCACTTTGGGCAAGTACCATAGTGAAAACCTAGAAAATAGATGCCTTGTGTAAATAAGCATGTTCCATCCACCAAGATCTCCATGGCTTGTTTTGCATCATCCATCCATCATGCTTCCATCATCCATCACATCCCATATCTCCATCCATCATTTGTTTGCATCCACACCATAGCTTGGTATTTTGTTCGTGTCGTGATCCCTTCTAGTACTACTCGGCCCATTGTTAAGGTCAGTTTGTCCTGCCTTTATTAGAGTAGTCTATTGCATCATGCTAGGTGCATGTTCTCATAAGATTGGATTCATGTATATGCTTGAAGTCTTCCTAAAATCATAAAATCCAAAAACATCAGAAAACAAAAAAATCCAAAAATCATTTGTAAAATCAAAAAAATCCAAAAACATTCAAAACATATCAAAATCCAAAAAGAAGTCAAAACGTCAATCAAAAAGTCAAAAAATAGAGTCGTCTTGTCGAACTACGGGTCTCTGAGCTCTAAATGTAGGCAAGGTTGATCATTGATCTTCCCCCAAGACACTTGGGTCAGTCCCTTAGGGGTTCATCATAATAAACTGACAATTCATTTGTTCATATCTCATCAATAACCAAGTCTGTGTCAGTCAAACTATGTGTTCTTTGTGTGTATAATGTAGGCAAAGATAATCCGTTGATCAGCCCTCGAGGCCCCTAAGATAGGTCTTTAGGTTAGTCTCTTGGTCAAAAACTTAGAAAACACAAAAACATTGAAAATTTGAAATCAAAACATTTGTAAAATCTCAAAAATACCAAAAACAACCTCAAAACATTTCAAATCTCTAAAAAAATCTAAATATTTGAAAAAATCCATCCATCCCCATCTCGCTTTCACCCACAATAAATATCTAATAATAAATCAATCATCACCCTCAACCTTTGGTGAAACAGTCAAAAACAAGTCTAGTGGTTCAAAAGTGAAAACTCAAACGTCAATGTCTCAAGTTTAGGTCGATAGGTAAACAAGTTGGTCAACTCTTTGTGTCAATAGCTCATCATCCAATCAGTCCCAAATCAATCATATGATATCATCATGTCCTAGGATGCATCCTTCCTACAATGGGCGTCAACACTAGGCATCATTGTAGTTTAGTCTTGGCTAGTGGTATGAAGAACATTAGCTTGTTTGCTTACTTTACCTTTGTCTTTTGACTTATCTTATTTTCACTCATTCTGATAAACTTTCAATGATGTCTAAACAAAAGGATTTAGAGAGAAAGGAATGGGGTAACGATCATTATCTTTTTATTTGATGTGTTTGTTGGATGTTCTTGTAATATAACTTGGTCATGTTTGCTTTGTTTGGATTGTGAGGAGGATGTTTTAGGTATCTTGTTGACCACATAGGAAGGCTTTCATTTCTATGTTTTGGTTTGAGATGTTTGGAATATCTAAACTACATTATGAGTAAAGTTTTGTATATTAGGTGTGAACAAGAACACTCCTATCTAATTGTCGAGTCAAAGTCCATCACACTAGGTGCAACGCCATCTTGGTTCTTTATACCTTGGTGCATCGTGCCTACGTGTATTATCAAACATAAGGAAAATGGTCCTTTTAAAAATTCCCAATTCCTGGTAAGAAAATCATCATCATCATCATCATCATCATCATCTTCATCATCATCATCATCTTTTGACTTGTTGGATCCTCTTCTTTCTTCTATCTTCTTTTCGCGTGAACACGGTACCATGGCAGTTAATCAAATCATCACTAATGCATCCATCCTGCATCCACAAACCGTCAACATAATGCATATAATATCATATCATATAGAAAACATTAAATCATCTTGCATGCATTGCATTTTTCATCATTATGTAATATCGATTAGTTATTCTAAGCATCTCATAAATCATAACCATACATTTGCATTCATTACATAAAAATAAAGGAATGAACACATAGACATTATTAACTCACATCATATACATCATTGAAGCATCCATTAAATACATCATAATATCATTCATTTGCATTTGTTACATAATCATATAACATCACATACATATCATCCGATTGCATTATCATATAAATATCATTTCATATACATAAGCATCATCATAATATCACTCAGTTGCATCATCATATTATATGCATCATCATATCATCCATAAATGCATCGCCATATCATACATGAGAAAAGATAATGAAAAATAAAAGATGGCATCTCATACATTTCATCATCATCCATTAGGTGCATGATATAGATTTGTTAGTCTAAGCATTTGCATTTGCATTATCCATACATCATCATCATTAAAAGTGTATAAGAAAAGATATTGAAATGGAAATGCATCCATAAATCACTACATCATAAACATCATATGGAAACATGCATCGCATTGCATCACATATAGAAAGTCACATATAGAAAATAAACACATCCATCCATAATGCATAAATAAGATAGATCATCATACAACACATCGAATCATCTCATCTCATATATCATCAAAATAATAATACACTGTCATTGTACAAAATCAGGATCAAGTGTGTATATATCAGTACAGTACAAATCACCAATGGGGCTATAAAAAATGAGCCCATGGATCATAAAAAGAATCATGTCTCTGATAAAAAATGAGCTAGCCTTGCTGGCTGCTCCCCTTGCCTAGTGGCCTCTCTCCCTAAACCTCTAGAAGCCAGTATCCTATTTGCTATGAAAATTCTAGGACCTAGGATGCTCGGGGAATAGCCTGATGATAATGCACTCTGTAATAGTCAGCCTCTCGGACTTCCTTCCTATATGCTCATAAAGAAATTGTGCTCTGGGAAGAGGATGCAACCATCCTCTCTAGTTGTTGCTAACAAACCATATCCTATGCAACCTTGAGCTCTACATCCTATCTCTGCTGAACAACCTAGTTCCGCTTAGTCCTAAGCTAATCTCTCTCAGATGTCAATGCAATGATCTATCCCTACAGACCTTACATCTATGCCTAAAGCTACAAAATATGCCCATCCCTAGGGTCTGGCTGTGGTGGTGGTTGGATGGGTGGCTAGTCTTGATGACCATCCCTCGGTGGAATCTGCTACCTATCCTGGTCCTGGTGACCATCCCTTGGTGAAGTTTGTTTCCTGTCATGGTCCTGATGACTATCTCTATGCTACTTGGGCTGCTGCTCTAACTGTCATGGAGGTGTGCCACCTCCTCCTATGCCTCTCCCTCTACCACCATCGCCATCCCCATCTTCATCTTTGTCTCCCTTGCCTACTCAGCCACGTCCATGCCCTGCACCTCGACCTCTTGGTCTCCTCGTCAAAATCTGTACACCTGGCACTATCAATCGAACTAGATGACATAACCAATCTCTGTACACCTATGTCATCCCTGGGTCCACTTGTCCTTGATCATAAGGCCATGGCTTAGCCACTAGTTGCATGAAACTCTAAACGACATCTATTGCAGGGACAATCTGACCCCATGTCCATTCCCTCATAGTATAGGTGAAGATGGCCACGTACTGGTCATCGGGCCAGTCTTGTGTGTCCCCAAATTGTCAGGACATGCAGTCTGACAAGTATCTCTCAATCATGGTATGCTCGCAGCCCTACATCAGTTGGTCCTACCTGGTGAAAAATAGTTGTTGTACATCATCGTACCAGGCTGGCATGCTAAGATAGGGTCTCTAGGTGAAAACTATCATCTCATCGATGACCCACCCCCAGTGTCGAATACTTGTTGCTCTGGTATGTGTAAATGAAAGTCCACCCCTGTATCTCCAGATGACTGGGTCATCTAGCTCCATGTCGACGGGAATGACTCTCACAGGGTAGAGCACTGCAATGTTCTCCTAGGCCCAAATGTACAACAAAGTGAATCCTGAGCCGATGGACTTGCTATCGTAATACACAAACTCATGAAGATCATGGTAAAGGGGGCCAACATCACTGGCCCCCAAGCTAAACACTCCCTCTATCAGAGCATCTGCTCCCAAGAAAGCCCCCATCCTTGGCTAAAGTATCACCCACATTGATTTGGTGCCATGAGTCATGATATGATCACAACTACTATCAATCTGAAAGGTGGCACCACATGCCTATACTGTTCTAGCTCGATTTGGTCCTCTGAATAGATGATCTCATCTAGGTCCATGATGTCATAGCAAGTGTCCCTCCCAACCTCTACATCATAGATCACTCTCTCTCTATGGATCGATAAATGTTGAATTCGCCACACGTCCTCCAAGGTCACTATGGCCTTACCTATGGGAAGGTGGAACAAAGATGTCTTCCTATGCCAGTGCTCCACCAATGCATTCATCAAACTAAGGTGTGTCATGATCGGTGGGGCATAAACGATGTACCATAATCTGATCACTCCTAGGTGCTCCTAGAGTACTTCATCCAGATGAGGATCCTGAGTCAATCTAGCCAAAATGGATGACCTGTGCTCTTGTGAATGGACCGACTCCATGTCCTCCTCCATCCGTAAAGTCATTGCATCAAGTTTTGTAAAAAATTGAGATCTTGTTTGAAATTCTTGCAACCAAAATAACAAAGTGTCACTATCATCATATGCGTCATTGTTTGAAACTTTTAAACTATGCTGCTAGAAGCCAAAAGTTCCAAACTTCATCATCGTGACATAGTTTGAAAGAGACTCAGTTTGACCCCTAAACCCTAAATTCCAAACAGGACCATTGTGGTGCTATGTGGATATGTAGCACAGTTTGCACTGAAACCTTAATTTTAAAACTCCGTCATCACAACACAACTCGCATCAACGACATAGTTTAGGCCCACGCTGTGTCGATTTAAGTTTTTTAGCGGTGCTATATAGCACCGCTTGACTTTTTTGAATTCTAGACCCTAATAAATGATTACAAAAATTGAAAAACAAAGTCGAGAAAAGATGACATACCACGGGTCCTATGCCAGGAAGCCTCTGGTACACTCACACATGCTAAAAAATGTGTCATGGAAGCACGCGTTACGCCATCTCGATTAGTCCTTAGAGCTCAAATCACATAAATTTTTAAAGGCTATGTGTGCAAATGAATTGGAAGTGGCCCCTTGAGGCCTATTTAAGCCTAAAAGTGAGGGTTTTTTTACCTTGTTTAATCGTCCAACTAGGGTTTTGGACTCCTGAGCCCATTTTCGCCCAACCAAAGGCCCTTTTGTATCACTTTTTCATGCTTTTGCACATTTTTGGCATCTCGAAGCCTTTCTATACCTGTTAGGAACCTTGTCCCCTTTTTTTGAGAGATCACCCAAAAATCCAAATTTTTGTCTAATCTCTTGAGGGGGGGCATGTTTCTTCTCGTTGGGGCAGTAGTGGGGCATTTTAAAAAAATGATTTTTTTTTAAATTTTGATCGTGGCAGTTTATCCTTTGAACCAATGTAGGAGGTACTTTGCTTCAAAGAGAGGAAAAATGTAGACACAAAAATGTACCGATTGATCTTATACACCTTATCCTTATTTAACTAACACCGCTTTTTCCTAAATCATCTCCTTTGCTAGGTCATTTGATTGAAATAATCTATATTTAGTTAAATTCATCACACTTCATCTCTTAATTAAACATGAATCAAATTTATCTAATCCCTTCTATTAATTAATTAAATAAATAATTTTGTTTAATTAATCCTAACATCTTCTTTTCATTGAATAATTAACATTATTTGATTAATTTCTAAAGTCATTCTATTAAATTAAACCTTATTTAATTTAATCTAACATCATTCTCCTTTAATTAAATAAATCAAAATCTTTATTTAATTAAGTCTAAATCATATTCCTCCCATTTTGATTTAAAATCACCCAAAAGCCTAAATCAAAATGGTCACATCAACCAATCTCTCTTTAAATTAATCAAATCATGATTAATGCTAATCAAAATCCATCACATTCTCTAGCTTTTGGAACTTGCAAAATAAATCATTTCTATTGATTTATTAAATCCTCTAATTTCATGGCATCAAAAGGGAATATTCCTCCAAATTTGAAAATCCCTCCAAAGGGATTTGTCCTTCCAACAAGGAATTTAACTCCTCTTACATGTCCTTGTGCATTCAGCCAAGTGGCATTTAAGTCATTTCTTTCTCCCTCCAACATGTCATTTCATGAATTTCAAATTCCACCTAATATCATTTATTGGCACATTCATCAAAATGTGCTAAACATTCCTCCATTCACATCTTGACAAATGGCACTTGGCCATTGGATGTTGAATGATCCCACATTCATCCCTTTTTTCTCGTTCTCCATCACTCTCATATATAAATAAGAGGCTTTTCTTCTCATTTTGGATCCACAATTTAATGCAAAGTGATAATCTTCATATTTTGAACTTTGTACATCCATCATTCATCCAGTTCCAAGTTTTATAGCTAGGTTATGCAATATTTTCTCCAAGGAATCATCAACTCTTCATCAAGTCATCACAAATCTTACAAGGGATTTGGATAGGGCCATTTTCCACATCAAAATGGCACCAATTCCCCCATGGGATTAAGAGTTTGCATGCTTTAATATGATTGATTTGTTTTCTTTGTTGTGTTCTTCATCCATTTCCTATTTTGAGCATTATAAATAACTTGCATGGGGAATCTTAGTTCTAACTTGCATATGTGACTAACATTGTGTTTGTTCTTTGTGTTTGTACAGGTCTAGGATTGGGGTTCACATGTGGATCATATTTTGAGATTCTAGTACTCCTTATCACAGTACTATTTGTATTATCGAGTTCACAAAGTTTGATAAAATTTGTGTACATTGGTGGAGTCACTAACTCATTTTACTACAAAATCCGACAAAAATTTCTGACAAAATATGTATAATTTGATGTATTGTTGGGTGCTTGTAAAATTTGATGTGTAATTTTCAATTTTTAAAAGTTTATCCCTGACATTCATCGCAATTTTGATGAACCTAGGTTTTGTCAAAATTTTAACTAGTAGTTTCGTCGATATTTTGACAAACATGAAAAATAAGAAAAAAAAGCAAATTGTGGCCGAGATAAAGAAAAGTGAGTTCGCTGATTTATTGCAACAGTTTTTTGCTATACTTGCGAATTTGATCTACTTGAGACAATTTGTGGAGAACTAAGGGAAATTTTCTTGGAAAAAATAAGAAAAAATTCAAGAAGATATCTCTAGGTTGAGGGTAGTCATTGTCTTTTTACAGAATTCAGTTGTGAATTCAAATTTGTAGCTCCAGGTTTGAAAATCATATTTTAAAGCAAAATCTCATCAGATTTCATTTTTAGAGGTTTAGGGTTTTGAGAGTTTCATGTCCAAATTTTGTTGTATGGAATCACCATAATATCACAACCAAGGAACAGATTCTTGTGACTACAATTATATGATCCATAACTCTATTAGTCATGTGGCATAGTTGTGGTATAACAAATACAAGATGCATTCAAGTGTGACCCAAGTTTAATGTGGCTATGTTGTTATAGAAATGGAGGCACTCATATAATGTAGTTAATTCAAGTTGTATAATGTATGTGTCAATCATCATTGGGTGCATTAAGGTTGTCTCAAGTTTAACAGGTTACAATGTAATTATAGCATGATCCAAGAGTGATTACCTCTTGCTCCAATAAAGAGCATATAACTCTGGTTGATATGCAAAGTGGTTGTGTTTTATCAATTATATAGTACATTCAAGCACAACCCATTTTTAATGGGCATTCTAGAGAGTAATCAATACTTTCTAAACCTTATGAATGTTTCTTAAAAGTGTATAGCTTAAACTACAAACCAAGTTTATTACATACTTGAATGCAATCTTGGGTTACCGCAAACTATAATAATGTGATCTACTAATAACCATTATGGAAAGTATTAAAGCAAGACCCATGCTATTTATGATACATTTCCCTGATCAAATTTACATACCTTAATGATCAAACAAAAGCTTGGACCCACACACTCTAGGATACAATCCAAGACTATGCCACAACCTTGTCAAGACAACTAATTTTCTGACCCAAGATTTAAGGTTGTTTTTTAATACCAACAAAAGCATTGGTAAGAGAATGATTAGGGTACAAACCCTAGGCCTCTGTAGAAACATAAACAATAACTCTAGTGGATTAGTGAGGTTGCAATACCAGAAATATTGAGACATTGTAGCTAATAACAAAATCTTGCAATCTAAAGATTGTAGCCAATAACAAGCACACTATGTAGCTTAGTGGCATTTGTAAATGCAATCTATAGTAAGAATAATGATAGTCACTTGAGATGTGACAGTCAAAAAGAGGTTGAGCAGTGACAAGATAATAAAGCTCAAACCTTGCATAGTAAAGTGGAGATTTTAACAGTGAGTTTCCTTACCCCCTTGCTAACCTTAAGGGTTTTTCAAATGCTTTTGGTAGTGTTAGACAAGGAAAATGAAATCAGGGAACGGCTGTCCAAATGAAGTAATAGTGTTAATCATAGGTTCAATGTTTCTTCTTAGCCATTGTATAATGGAGGTAGTGGATTGCATGTTTGAGAAGTGTTTTGAGACTCATCAAAGATGAAAGAATAGTGAATACTACCTTGTGGACTGTGAAGTAGTGCCAATAAGGTTAAAGGATCTTAAGATCTACAATACCATGAAACAATGAGTCCACTATAGTAAGTAGGCAGTCTATAGGGCATTGTTTGATTTTAAAGAAGAATGCTCATGAAAGGAATCTTCAAGTGATAGTGAGTGAGCTTATTGAGATTTCAATTGAGGGTGCAATACCTAATCTTAAAAGAAGTTAGCAAAATAGTAAATGTGCAAAAAAATCAAATCATACACAACAAACAATTCACAATGTTATTTTGCATAATGCCTTGAGTTTGAAGACAAAAGTCTCATTGTATCTTGATGAAAGTGGTGACCTTAATGGTCAATAATTAGCAACCATGATTTTAAAACATGCTATTGTGCTTATGGAGGAAACATTTTAAACAAGACAGTGAGTGGTGGTTTGGAACAATGATAGGTATGAAGGACTTGCTTTATATGCATACTATGCAGTCTAGCTTAAGACAACACTCTTAGAAGAGATTGAAGGTGGATTATGGAAATCAAGGGTTACCATGAAAATGATTAAAGCAAAGACTAAGATCTATTTAAAAGCCACGGTCATAAAGATATTAAAGATGTCACATGCAAAACCCTAGTAGCTGAAGTAATGAATATAGCTCCAAAGAGGATAGTGTGCTGGGGCAGATTTAGGAGATCTCCACATTATCTAATTATAGGGAAATACATCATTTATTTATTTTTTTAATTAAAAAAAATCATTCTAAACTCTATATAGGATACATTGATACTTCAAAAGCCTCTGAAGGAATTTGAGATTATGCAAATATATGTCAAGTAAATACCTAGATTATAAATAGTAGCGGGAACAATGTAAGATTTGTTTAGCAGAGCAGGAAAGAGATAAGCATCAATGAATCTCATGCCTCCTTTCACACACATCTTCTCACCATTATCTGTCATTCTTTACTGGAACACTTTTCCATTTTTGTGGTCTATGCTTGAAAATAATGTTTTGACGAAGGTTTTAGAGTATGTTTATTAAAATGAAAACTCCATTCTGGTGTGCTATGCCTAAAAATAAGATTTTGACAAAAGTTTTAGGGTATGTTTATTAAAGTTTTAGAGTATTTTGGTGGGCTATATTCTTGATTCCTTAAATGATTTATTCAAATGGATTGTGACTAGTTAAATACATGACTAACTATTTAGTCATTTTTATTTGTGTGACTAAATAATTTTTAATCAACGACCAAACTAGTAATCTATTTACTCATTTATAGCTGAGTTGCAAAAAATGAATAGAATTTAGTCATTTTTAGTTGTTGTGACTAAAATTTTTAGTCACTTAGTCATTTATTTTCCAAATTCTACTAGTGTGTGCTTCCTTGTACGATTAGGTCTCTCTCAATGTTGAGGTCCCTAGGGATAAGATCGTCAGAAGAAGTGACACATTGCATCTTTAACTAAAAGGATAAATCCATATTGAAATTAGCAATGATGATTCTGACTTGTTGCTCCTTAGGAATGGGTCACTTACTCTTACTATCTTACTACCTCCATCATTGTAGGAAGTTTGCGATCAAGTTCAATATTTTGATTTTAGGAGTCTAACGGTTGGAAATCATAGTAAAATCAGAATTTAACAAGTTTTGGAATTATCATTTTAAAGTGTTTTTGGGGTCATTAACTTCATAATATCTTCTCTTTTGCAGGGGTAGTTGCATGCCAAATGTTTTTAGTATAAAATATCAGAATTATTAGATTTTGTTACCTATCCATGGATAAAAATTATTGGAGTGTGAGTTTGATATTTTTTGAAGATCTAAATAGTCAAGCTTAGTAAAGAAAAATCATGTTAGGTAATATTAGTCCAAAACAAAATGAAGAGACAGTTGATAGATTGTGGGCTAGATTGAAAAGAAAGGGTGATTGGAAATGTTATTGTCCTTGCAATAATTGCAAGGGCTTAAAGATGAGACAACTTTTAATCACAACAACTAAGAAACATTGTAGGCAGAATGGTCACATTGAAGGGGGGCATGATTATTGTCCATTGGTAGGTTCTTCATTATATGTGTTTATATTGATTGAATTTGTAACTGTTTATATCGTTTTAAATTTATATATATATATAATCACTTGATCATGATTGTGGTTTATTTGTGTCTATCATTATTATAAAGGTGGGGTGCCCTAGGGCACATGATATGGATTATCACAGCCCAGATAATGTGGTTTTGCAAGTGGATGAACATGGAGCCGTGAATATCAAAGATGAAGTTAATGATCCTATGGAAGAAGATGATCATGCGCTAGAAAACATAGTTGAAGATGATGGTACAGATACATTGATCCATGACACATTTAGTGGCAAAGCTGATCATGATGATCGAGATGACTTTGATGATGTTCATGATTTACTTGTACTTGAGAAGGAATACGAGCCCCTTTATGAAGGCTCCCAAACAACTCTTCTCTCTGTTGTATTGTTTTTCTATTAAAATTGAAGGTTATGAATGGTTTATCAAACATAGAAATCTCATGGATGTTAAGGTATGTCATATATGTCATCTTTTATCATCTATTTTAATTGTTGTTAGTTCATCACTAGTAAATAAAGGATGAAATATGTACCATTAATATTCTTTATATTAACAAATTATTTTTAGTTGTAGATTGATTGGTGAATTTTCGTTACCACCATCAACTATTTTACCTCGCTCATACCGAGATTTATCTGGCATTATGAAAGATATCAGAATGGAGTATCAAGCAATAGATGCATGTCCCAATGATCATATTATATATCATAAAAAACATGAATTTGCAACAAAATTCCCGAAATGTCATATCAGTAAATATCAAACAAATGAACTAACAAAAAATTTACCTCGCAAGGTTCTTCATTATATTCCCATTATTCCACGTATACAATGATTATTTAGGTGTGAAAGCTTAGCACAATTTATGTATTACCATGCACGAAATAGAAGTGGAGATGACATTCTTCAAATTCTTATAGATGGTTCTACATTTTATATAGGGACATGGAGAAAAAATGGCCACACTTTAAAGAAGAACCTCATAATCTCAGGCTTTCATTGGGAGCGGATGGTGTCAATCCATTTGGAGAGCTAAGATTTATTTACTCGATGTGGCCTATTTTTGTTATCAACAATAACATTCCCCCATGGATGTCAATAAAGAGGGAGCACATAATGTTGTCAATGATTGTTCCAGGTATTTGTTTACATAGATTTTCTTTAATGTAGTAGCATCTCATTTGTATCATTTGTTGCATAATGACATATTTTTTCATTCAATAGTCATGTACATTAATTTATATATATTGCAGTAAAATGGTTATAATAATTATGTAATGTTTATGTTCATTCAACTAGGTAAGTACCAAGTTAAAGATATGAATGTATATATCGAGCCTCTTATCAATGAGTTACTAGAGTTATGGAATGGCGTCACTATGTATGACGTATCTAGACCAATAGGACAAATACAATTTCAATTCCATGCAATGCTTGTATGGACAATTCATGATGCCCCAGAGCTAACACATTTTTATGGTATGTTATAACATTCGACTGCACTTTAACAATATTTAATTTTATAAAGTAGATATCATGAATGTTTTAAAAATAATCTATTGATTATATATAATTTTAAAAATTGAAATATTTAATCCAATTATATATTATCTTGTAGGTCTTCAAACAAAGGGAAAATTTGCATGTCCAATTTGTGGTCCAAAGATGAAATCTCGTCATTCAACAAGTTTAGGAAAGTAGGTGTTTGATGAGTATAGGAACTTCCTCCATAAAATTCATAAGTATCGAACTACTGAAAAACATTTTTTCAATGGGAAAGAAGAGACATCAAAACCATGAAGAATGACACCTCACCTATGGAAGTTGGAATATAATAGAATTAATCGTCAAGGTTATACATCAAATCAAATTGTTTATCTATCATATATGATATGTTTTGAATTTATATTTTTATATTGTGTTGTGTTTACTCATGGTGTAATTGACAATGATTTTTGTTGTTAATTTTTTAAAGTTATATGCTTCATGAAAGTCGTCAAGGCATTAATGGTTGACTTCCATAGAGACTGAAAAGTTATCCTAGATAATTTAGTGGGTTGCCCTACTATGAGTAGCTACAAATTGTGCATTTGTTTGATACAATGCAATTGGAAAGAATATAATAGAAACATTATGGAAAATATTGGATGGAAGGCATGACAGAAAAAATTGTCAAAATTTGTAGTGGCATTCAGGAAGCCAATCATGCAATGAAAAATGTCATTCAATTAAATAACGATGCAGACCAAATCAATATAAGTGCCCTTCCTTAGTTATTAACGGAGCAGTAAAACAATGCTATAAAAGAAGTCATATGAAAAATTTGATTTCCCACAGGATTTGCTGCAAACATAAACAATATAATAACAAAGAAAGGTGAATTTGAGTTAGGGATGAAAACACATGATTGGCATATCTTCATTAAGGTAATTATTCTAGTATATTATATACACTTGTATAATGCATGCACTTTTTAGTGTATTATGTTTACTACTTTTGGAAAAATAATGAAAAGATCATTTTATAATTGTTGTAGTACATTCTACCTCTATCTCTCCTAGACAACTTCAACAACAATGTCAAGCAAGCTATATATGATCTTGGAAAATACATGAGGTAAGTAGTGATATTTGTTCAATTCGTTGTATACATCTTATAATTTCCATTTGTTTTACTTGTTATGTAATATACTGTATATTTTTGTTAAATCTCGTTAATATATTTGCGCCTTGAATCACTTGTAGATGGATGTCATCTAAAGAAATCCATAAAGAAGATATAAATTATTGGAAGAGAAAAATTCCTCGTCTAATGTGTGAAATGCAAAAGTGTCTACCTTCGACATTTTTCAATGCACAAGAACACTACCTCATACACCAAGTTGAGGAGATTGAATTGTGTGGACCTATACACACAAGGTCAATGTGGATGGTTGAGAGGTACTTGAAATTTTTGAAGGCTTTGGTTAGAAAAAGAGCACATCTTGAGGGTTCTATGGTAGAGGGATATATGGTATACCATACCATGGTGTATATTAGTGAATATCTTCCTAAGCTCGCTCCAAAGATCCATGTAGATCACATTTGGGATCCCAACTCCATTAAGAAATTCGAAGGGGAGTACCTGATGGGGAAAGGTAGATTGAGGGAAGTGATAGGTAATTATCAGATGGTCATGGAGATTAATTGGAATACATTTTACATATGGTTTTTATGTATATTGTACTTATTTAATTTTTAATCTTCAATATACATCAATTATAAATTAAGGTCATATACTATGGTATTTAACTAATTATGTACGTCATTTGTTAATTTCAAACATTTTTGATATAGTTGGTCGAGAGTGGGATGCACTACATTTGTACGTTGCAAATAATCTTGATTGGATGATGGTATGGATTGAACGATGTCAACAATCTGGCTGTGCATTAACATGGGAAGGTGTGGCTTCATTGGTTAAAGAAGCTCATTGTAATGGAGATTCCAATGTTACAAAAAGGGAAATTGATTTAGCATATGGTTTAAGAGATAAACAGATACGTATAAATATATTAATCACCCATATTACTTAATTTTTTTCAATTATATTGATGTATATATATGTTGAGATTGTTTTCTTTGCATACATTCAACCAAGAATAAATATGTTATCAACTGATGATATTATAATATTTTTTACATGTTTGACATATTGCAAGTGAGACACCACAAGGCTATGTGTTGCAATGGTCATAAATTTTGAATCAAAATGTTGGATGACATGAAGAAAACTTCTAATTATGGTATAATTGCAGTGTTTCAGGTGACTAATGTTTCATCTAGAAGCAACATACATCTAGAAGTCTCAGAAAATTGATACTATGGGATTTTGGATGATATACTTGAGTGTCACTTTAAGTCCTTCAGATTAATTCTATTCATCATCCTATGGTACAAGCTACGATTGAATGAAAATTATCCTGAGAGAACTATTATTGAACATGATAATGGATTTACCATGGTTAATACAAGGTCGATCAAGCGAGCTGGAAAGAAGCCCTATGTTCTTCCAAGCCAATGTGAGCAGGAATTTTACCCAGAGGTTCTAGGTAAACTGGGTTGGTCATTTGTTCTTAGACATGATCCAAGAGGAAGGCTGATAAAGTATAATGTGGTGGAAGAAGAATATACCAAAGAACTAGAAGATATTGTAGATGATGATAAAGATCAATAGTAATTTGATGATGTCCCTAACGAAGATGTCGAAGAGGAGGAACTAGATCATGATGATGTAGGAGTTAATGTTCATGAAGATGATATCTGTGTGGATGATGACATTATCAAAACTGATATCAATGATGATGATGATGATATGACCATCCTTACAATGTCGAATCTGGATCGGATGATACAAACAAAGAGTTGGGTGAAGAAGAAGATCAATGACATTGAAATGTATGAGTTATATGATTATATTATCTATTTGATATTAATTTCTTGATAGAATTATATTTGAATTATGTGGTTACATAATTAATTCATGAAATTTTAAATTTTTATGCCATTACATAATTAATTTAATGATGCACTTTTTAATGTTTGAAAGGTCAAAAAATTAAAAAAATTCAATAGTGATGTTAACAACCTTGAAATTAGTGTGTTTTATGTTTCATGTGATCATAAAAGATTAAAAAGTTAGTTGTAGAGGTGGTTGTTCAGTGGTTGACATATAAAGTCCTTTAAAAGGCATAAAGTGATCATTGTAATGGTATTTGATGGTTGAGGATTTAAAATGCAAGCTCTTGGCATTCGAAAATCTATGTTTTTCTTCAAAATTTATATATTTTTCCAATTATGCAGCACTGTACAGTCACATGCATCCATATTTTGATGTGAAATCAATTCCAAGTCATGAAGATATGTGTTAGCTTTGATTCGAATCTGATTTGAGGGCTTAAGGCGCTGATTTGAGTTAGAAAGCTTCATTTCTTTGCATACAACCTTGTTACCCTATTTTTGAGGGTTTTGTAGTCCAAACATGATATAAAGGGGCTCTTACACTTTTTGTGATTACTGTAGATTGTGTAAGAGGCCCCATGGATACTGTTGTAATTTTAGGATGCATGAATAGGGCATAGGATGAGAAATAAAGAAGATATAGCTGCTGTCCTCAAGAGTTTTGTGAAGAAAAGCATGTGAAATGAGAGGTTCAAGCCTAGGTTTCAACAAAATATGTATGAGAGATCTGATTTTATGAATTTTTATCCATGTGCATACCCGATGGGTTGTTTTTGAATAGTAAATATAAATGATACACACACACACACACATAAATATATGTATGTATGTATGTATATGTATTTTTAAATGTAAATGTAAATGCAATTACTGGATGCTCTCCTAGAAAAATAAATGCAATATATCATTAAATAAATCTATATATATGTATATAAATGTGTATTTCTAAATGCAAGTGTCAATGCAAAGAGCATATGGTTTTGTAGTGTTATAGATGCAACATATCCATAAATTAATGTAAATGAAATTCTAAAGTCTTCAACACATATAATATGAAATCGATCAAACTATTAAACTACATGAGAAATAAATGAAAACAGTAAATGCATATGTATGTGTATTTGTAAATGTAAGTGTAAAATAAATAAGAATAATGAAAATTATAAAATAATACAAGGGGATACCAATGCCTTATTGGGTATATGGAGTCTAATGAACATCTACAAATGTGGATTTCAATAATAGCAATAATTCAAGCTGTCAGGTACATAAATTGTTTACAACTTGTGTAAATGTGCAAGTGAATAATTGACAAAATCTTCTTGAGATAGAATGAAAATTCTAGTTATGTTATTCTTCTTATTTTAATCTAAGTAACACTTCCTAGTTGCTATGATTAATTAAAATATTTTAATCCCTACTTTAGAGAACCGAATAACCAGATCACACATATATAGCAAATGTACAATGATAAACTAAGTATAAACTTTTTATATCAATTTAAAAAATAGAGAAGGGCATCCATATGGAGATAATCAAATAACTGCATAAATTTAACAAATAACTGATACCAAAATCTTAATCCACAACTTAGATATCTTCATTTACTCCATCAAAATACATGCATTTGAGTCTCTATATATAAAAATTCATTGTCTACTACAAATGACCTATATGCCATATATCTGGTGTCTGTATCTTGGCTCTCTTCAACACTTAGTTCTCTAGGAGGGCAGTTGTAATCTTGAGTTTTTAGTTCTCTAGGAGGGCTAAACAAAAATATGAAATTACAAAATCGAACCTTGTAATCGCATTTGATGCATATTCAAATACTAGTTTTTGATCCTTCAATTTGGTCAGATGATCGAATGACTACCTTCAAAACAAACTAACATGATCTCCATCATGGAAATAAGGGCCCACCATACTATGTGTTGCCAAGGAAATCCACATGGCGCTCGCCCGCGATATCACGATCACTAAAGACCTCACAACTTCTGATCCCATGATGGCGGGCAACCATGGATCTCAACCATCGGTAATCCTATTCATTCAACACAGTCACCAACTTTATCATTAACCATCAAGCACCTTTCCTACCGAGATTATAACATATTTGTTGATTTGAAACATGTTCATTTCATAAATTATTTAGTAACTTGCTACATAATGTATTAAAACTAGATAAATGTATCAAAGTATTTCTATCATCTCTTCAGCTTCATTAAATGAGACACGTGGCGCTCACTCGTGATATTACGATCTACAAAAATAGTGTGGTGGGGTCATCACAGGATTGTGGGGAATGACCAAGATCAAATGAAAATTGATCTATGGTCACGTAAACTTGTCCCTCTACAAAATATAAAACATTTATTAAAAGAACAAGGGGACATCACTAGGCCAATGATAAACAATGACATAAGTTGTTTTTTAAACGAGGGAGCACGAGACCATCCAATACTTAAGAAATAATAAAGTCAGGTGAAAGAAATAAAATGATAAATCAAAATGGGCCTAGCCTAAATGAAGCGATGGGGCTTAAGTTGTTTTAAAACCCTCCCCACAAAGTAATAGCCCAAAAGATCCCACCCAAGGCGTAAGATAAACACTAGGGTTTACATGAAGAAAAAGGTAAAACCCAAACCTTAGGCCTTTCCCAAACACCATAGATGACCAGAGACATAAGGCAAGATAAAAATGGAACACAAAGACAAAAAATTTCAAGTTCCATCACAAGGAAAGGTCTCCTCCCTTCTTGGTAGTGATAATATCCTCCACACACAACCCTTAAAAATTATGAATAGAGGAATATAATCTTTGAAGAACTCAAATTTGATTCTCTCCTACCTGATGCTATTAGTCATTTTATCCTTACAAACATTTATAGTGATTACTAGA
The DNA here is from genome assembly GCA_007258455.2 of Sequoia sempervirens. Classification (NCBI taxonomy): domain Eukaryota; kingdom Viridiplantae; phylum Streptophyta; class Pinopsida; order Cupressales; family Cupressaceae; genus Sequoia; species Sequoia sempervirens. The sequence goes on along the minus strand of VDFB02252616.1, from coordinate 191,239,519 downwards.
GGAACATAGACCAATTCTTCATAATAGAAGAATTTGATCATACTTTTCCAATGATGGCATTATGAGAAAACCTTAGGTTAAATAAATAATTCCTAGCTAGGTTCTTTAAATCATGTCCAACCATATAAGAGAAGACCACTGCTTTGTGTACCTGGATACCATGGAGAAAGGCTCTTTGGGCTCTTTCATCAATTATCCTACCTTAAAACATCCAAAAGTCTCCTAACAATTAGACATAGGAAGATTTAAGATGACTTAAAAAAAAATTATTGCCAAAGCATAAACTTATAATGACTTAACCAGGCCTAGTACACACTCCCTCTCCATTAACCACTTAGACATATGGAAATTAAATGTAAATTTTTTGCTATTTTTAGTCATGTAGGTGTGAAATAAACCACTTGGTGGTGTTTCCCCTCAAGTTATTTACTTGAATGAAGAGAAAAAGTTCTTTTATTACAATGAGAGAATCCATTTCAGGCCTTGGTTGTGTAACTGGAGGACCATAGTCACATTTAAAAGTTGTTACAAAGTTTGGGAATTAAAATTTTAAGTAGATTTGATTTTTGATGGACACATTTGGACGGTAGTAACAATAACTTGCAATCTATCAAGACTTGATTACCTTATAACCTATGAAATTCTAGCGATGAAATGATAGATTAATCATAATGTCACCTTGGGATCACATCACCATGAAAGAACTTCATCCAACATCCTTATGACTGCAGGTACCACCAAATAGGTATTTGTTAGATCCATCTTCCTCGAGCGAGGGAAATTCAAGAATATAAGAGGAAAGCGAGACATGTATCTCTAAAAAAGGGAGATCAACTAGAGGTCAAAAGATTATAAGAAAATTATGTAAAAGCATAAATTTTTTCTTATTGAAGGGGGTCATGTTCTTATGATGATGAGAGTATCAGGGCTTATCAGCCGAGGTGCCCTTTGAGGTACAAATATCTTATGGAAACAATGGGTACC
>VDFB02252616.1:191186232-191237334 GCA_007258455.2 Sequoia sempervirens | reverse complement strand
CCCTCTCTCTCTCTCAAGTATCTTCAATATCCTACCCCCTCTCCCTCTCTTAGGTCTCTCTCTCACTCACTCACTCCTCTATCTCTCTTCCCTTAACCCTTAACCCTTCCTTACTTTATCTCTCTCCCACTCCATCCCTCTTTCTCTCTCTCAAGTCTCTCCCTTCTACCCCCTCATCCCTAAACCCTCAACCATAAACCCTTAAACCCTAAACCTTTAAATTAGCTATCCTCTACTCTCAACACTCTTCCCCTCTCCCTTCCCCCTCCTAATTCTCTCTCTCTCTGCCTCTCCCCTTTTTCCCCTCTTCCCCTCTCCCTTCCTCCTAATTCTCTCTCTCCCCCTCTCTTTGTCTCTCACACACTCTCTCTCTCTCTCTCCCTTTCCCTCTCTCTCCTCTCGCTCTATCTTGCCCACCCTCCACCTCCTAATTACTCTTGGGTATATGTGTGCAAAAAATGGATATCCAATTTAGATCAGATATCCGATTTATAACACCAAAATATTACATTTTCAAATGTTTTTCAAATTAGATATTAGACACAAATCTGATATCCAAAACAAATCGGATATCTGATTTGAATCAGATATCTGATTTGTAGTACTTTGGCTTGGGCATTGCTATGGAGCAATGTATTGACACCCAACCCAAAAAAAAGGTCAACTCAGGATTTTCACATTTTTTGGCAAGTTCAAAATGCTACTTTTTTCATGTTGCCAATTTTTGGCCCATAATGATCCTGCACATACCCAGGTCTGAATCAGGTAGTTGTTATTGCTAAGGTGGATCACTCCTTTCTGTGAAGGCCATACACTTATGATTGGTTCAAGTGTTCTTTTATTTAGAAAATTCCTATTGCCTTTTTGATAGGTTAATTATGATTTGATTAGATGGGTTATGAAGCACTTATTTCAAACAAATATTTTTATGAAAGAAGTATATGGGCATGAAATTAAATATGATTTGTATTCCAATGTTAAAACTACAAAGAATGGAAACAATTATTTCAACACATAAACTATTATGTATTAGTCAATTAAAATGAAAAAGCTTACTCTATATTAGTTAGGATACACAACTAAGAAAATGATCTAAAGTGACTTAGTTATCCTAGAGGAACTAAGTATATAGTATACAAAGAAAACCAACAAACCCACAACTACCCCTATTTTGAAGGATTTTAGTTTTCTCCCCTTTCTGATCTCGCTAATATTGTCTAATTATTTTAAAGAGATAAAGAGTCATAACACAACTTTATTCAACCCAATAAATAGCTTCGTTAATGAAACTTGAAAAAAGCAACAAAAAAAATGCTACATTTGGCATTTCATGTTGAATGAAGAGTGGTGACAATAATCTACTTATAGTTTAATAAAACACAATTTTTATAAGAAGGCTTGACATTAGAAAGATAAGTATTACTTATAGTTTAATAAAACACTATTATAGTTTTACCAACATATACTATTGTATGCTTACATGGCTTCTTAGTTAATATATGGGGAGATAGAGATAGACGGGGAGAGAAAGAGAGATGGAGATATATGGGAAGAGAAAGGAAGAGAGGTGGAGATAGAGAGTTGATGATAGGGATAGGGAGGGGAGATGGTGAGAGATAGGAGAGGGAGATAGAGAGGGGAGGGAGAGAAAGGGATATAGATAGAAAGAGATAGAGAGAGGAGTGAGAGGGAGATAAAAAGAGAAATAGAGATAGAGATATAGAGTAGGAAAGATGGAGGGAGAGATGGAGTGAATGAGAGAGAAAGGAGGGAGAGGGAGAGAAAGATAAATAAATAGAGGGGGGAAGAGGGAGTGACATAGATAGTGGGAGATATAGAGATATAGAGAGTGACAGGGAGAGATATATCAATCACCCTCCTATATCTCTATCTATTCATCCTTATATCTTTATCTCTCTACCTCTCTCTATCTCTTTGTCTCCCTTTCTATTTGTATGTCTGTCATTATCTCCCTCTCTCTCTATATTTTCTTCCCTATATTCATCTCTGTCTCTTTAAGTGTGCAATGGGTACATTGAAGAGGTCTTAAAGGAGAATTATCATATCTTTAGTCAAATGGCATGCTACCTTGATTATAACTCCCAAAGGAAACATGCCATCCTTGGATTGTGGAAATGAAACAACCAATCAAAATTTAGTTTCTCTCTCTCATTAATATATATTACTATTATATTAAATATATATTATATTAATTATATTTTGTATTATATAAAAATATACTTATTATTAATTATTAATTATAATAATTTTATACATATTTAATAATTTTGTTAAAGAATATAATATATAATTATAATAAGTTGAATAATTATATTATTTATTATATAAAATATAGCTAATATATACTTAACTATATTGTAGAATATTAAAACCTAGCTAAATGGCGCCAAAACTTTTAATTTAATTAGCATACTATAAAACCTAACGAACCAAGTTGTAGCTCATCAAATTGGAGAAGTGAAAGGTCAATACGAGTGTCAAGGAAGAGTTTGGAGTTAAAACAAGGTCAATACCAGTGCCAACGAAGAGTTTGGAGGAGTGAAAACAAGGTCAATATCAGTGCTGAGGAAGAGTTTGGAGGAGTCAAAACAAGGTCAATACCAGCACCGAGGATGAGGTTGAGGGTACTCAAGGAAAATCAATGACCAAGGGGCAATGAGTACTGTAAGTTTGGCACGCCCATTCTCTTTAACCTGCAATTTTTATACCTAGTTTCCAAAGATCTTCTCGTACATTGACACCCCCATTCTCGTAAAATGGTATAAGATAGGAAAAAAAAAATAGCGTAGTGTTTCACATTTTTATTGACTAGCCTCAGGTCTTGAAAAAACTCCCATAATCTACCCACATCTTGGTTGAGGTCTAGGATTTCATCACACATATCCTTCATCGCATGAGTCTGAAGCAATTGTAGACTTAGCCCAAGTATATGCTAGGCTAAGGTAGATCTAATGAATGGAAATAGAGGCATAAAATTCTTCTTTAATACCTCCACCACAAACATATGTAAGGTGTTGGTTTTTTTTACGGTAAGCAGGTTGATCTTCTAATCTACCTATGGAATTGCCAATTCCAATAAATGGCAGCTCGAAGGACTTGGACCAACTGATGAGGATTTTAAAGACCTCCTACACTTTGGGCTCTGCAAGATTTGGGAGAGTGATCCCTTAATGCATTTACAACCTCTGCACCATCATCATAAACAACATTAACAACAACATATAATCTCATTTAATAGCTCAACATAATAGGATAATACCGAATAGAATTGGCTGTTTATCAATAATATCAACTATTTGGAGCATGAGATAACTACAACATTTCATAGTATAAGATAGTCATTGATTTGCAATTTTTAGAAAGCTCTAGGTAAAGGAAAATAAATATTGAACCATACGAATAAGTACAACTTAGATCAGTGCCATATATCCATTGGAGGAGTCAAATTTATAAGCATGTAAGGGTTTATGACAGATTTAACACATAACATATAAGATCCTTGATAACATTACTTTACAATCTCATCAATATGTATTCTAACCCAATACTACTTATCAAATCCTTATACATAACATATCCACCACAATCCCATTCAAGAATTTTAATTAATTCCTTGAATTATAGCTAAAACAATAATCATACACACCACAACAGTGAGATGAATGAAACAATCCTTGATCATTTTATTCAAAATTCAAATATGCTTGTACAATGGAGAGACATGAGTTTGAATTAATCATATCAATTCAAATGCTAGTACTGTCATAAAACATCAAATCCCCATGAATTCAAAACCTACTAAATAATGAATTAAAACCTAAATTGTATTTTCCCTAAAACCATCAGACTTTACAATTTTCTCTGCAACATCATCTAGAGTTGACCAAAAATATCTAACTTGCTAACCCATACTTCTAGCCTTGAAATCCTTCTTATAGAAAAAGAAGGAGCATAAAAGCATCGGGCCAGAAAGCACACATGTCACCAACCAATTGGACCACCTTGTGATACTCCAAAAAATTGTTACAACAAAAATCTCCTTAGAGAATCTTCTTGTTCATCATTCTCGCTGAGAATGGTTAATGCAACAACAAAAAACTTCAAGAATTCTGCACCTAGACTATCACCAAAAAACAAAACGGGAATCTGTTGTAACTACAATAGTTGATTTGTCAACTGTTAGTAGCCAACTCCTTTTCACTCTTCCTCAGTTAAATATACATTTACCCATTTCTTGTACTCTTCATTAGTTGGCCAATCAAAATTGATCACCTCATTCACCTTGACACTATAAGGTTTGTACTTAACTGCCACTTGATTTGCTTCTCTTTCAAAAGACTCCAAGAATGAGCTCGTGCTAATGATTTTTTCCATAGAGCTCACCAAAAAATCATAATCTAAGTCATCACAAATTAGTCTAATTTGATCATTGATGACCTCATTTTCCTGATCCTGCCACTGTTGGAGTGACCTAATATTTCCTTGCTCATCAATTATGTTAGGTAACAATGTGCTACTCCAATCATCAAAGTTCTTCACCAACTCTTTGATCTTCCTACTCAAGTCATCTGGAAAGGTCTGAAAACCTTGCAATGACTTAACTAACAACTGAGTGGGCTTTAATGACTTGGGCCTATTATTTATATCAAACCTTGATGCTTTATACATTATGTCTAAATCATTGGCCTTAGGGATCCAATTTTCAATTAATGGTACTACTATCTCCCGATCCCTATCAATATTCTTTATAGCATCTAATAATAAAGAATATAAAGAATATACAAATGACAATTTGTCATCAAATTTCTCACTCAAATGCCTCAATACAATATTAACAACCTCCCTTTGCTTTAAAGGTACTCCCTCCTCACTTACCTTCAAGGATGTCTGTAACTCTGCAATTTTGTGCATAGCTGCTTCTTTGTAGGATCAATAGACCATCTATTTCTTCATCAATTAGCTCCAAAGTAGGGCTGAGGGAAGGATTTTGGCTGGGGGACCCCGGTGTAGAAACAATGGGAGATGCAAGAGGTACTGACCCTAATGTGGAAGCAGATGTTTTGATCCCTGGAGCACTTGACGTCTCCCCAATCTGCTTGTACTTTAATCTGTCCACCTTAGTCTATAGCTCAACATTACTTTGTTGCATCTTGATATATTCCCCAATTATGAAATTGTACTTCTCATTAGGCTTTTCTTTTCAGCCTCCTCTCTTTCAACAGTCTTTTGGGCCACATTGGCCACATTTATAGTCAACTTAGTGGCCTTTGCGGTTGAGGTCTCTAAAGCTATCTTTATTATCAACCCTCCTCTTAAATTTGGGTTAATATCAGTAACATTTGGATTTCTCCCTTAAGGGTCCAAAGCCCAAATTTCCAAGGTCTCATATTCTTCACTAAAGGCAGAATCTTGCAATGTTGCCTTGACCTCTTCGGAATCTTGCAAGGGATATTTGGACTTGAAAATAGCGTTAAAAGCTACAACATCTACAATGTCCAACTCAGGAAAAATCAAGAAAAAAACTTGATTTACTAATTTTCTCCCCTCCTCAGGAGTGATGCTCTTGAATTCTTCCATTAATTTAGCTCTCACTTCATCATCATTCTCCTGGTCTGACCTGTCAGGTCTTAATTATCTTATCCTCTTGCACTTAACTTGATATTCTTCCAATTTCATTCTCCATACTAGTTGCAAGAAGACCAGAGTTTTTTACAAATGCATTATCATCAAAAAATTCCTTACATGCTTCCATTCTTGCATCTTGCACACATTTTCCTTTCATATCCAAATCATAGAGAGTCAATTCAGCTGGCGTAGGAGGGGAAGGCATACCCATCTGCATGTCCTAGTCAGTGGCAACAATTTCACTCACCAAATATTCTTGTGATTGTTTAATTTTTTCCCTCTTAGGGCTTGGATTTGATGGTGGTGGTGAGGGACTACTCTTAGGTGATGATTTCAAATCAATAATCTTAATTTCCCAATGCATTTTGAGCTTTAGACCTAGTGCAGGCAATTTCATTATCTTTTCTCTTTTTCTATCCTCTTCTTCCTCATCACTACTATCATTTCTTTCCCTCCTGTAAATAGGCCTTTTCCCTGTAGGTTGGTAGGTTGGCCTCATTTCCATTGGCCTGGTATCTTACTTTTGTATGCCCAGATCCGACTCTAGGTTTACCTTTTAGGTCATCAAGGTACCCATTATTTCTTTGAAGTTGTCCATCAAAAAGTCAATTTTCTTATGATGTGGACTGAACTCCATCATTGGATCATACTTTGGATCCATTTTGTGCACAATGGCCAATAGCTTGTCATAAGCTATCCATTTCTCCTTGTTTAACTCCTGCCTACTTAGGTCAAACTCATTTCTAATCAATTCCTCAGGGAAGTTGAGCTCATGAAAAAACTTACCACCTTTTATCCTTTGTCTGAAAAGAGAAAAGAAGCCTTCAGGATCATATTGCCGCTTGGAACCACAACTCAAATGGTATTCTTCAAAAAATTTCCCAAAGTTTAGCCAACCTCCTTTTGAAAAAACAAAATCTGACACCACAATATAGTTTGGGAAAAAAGTTCCTTTACCTTTCCCAGTAAGGTTGTCTTCATGGATACAACCAATCTGCCACATAACCTCTACAAATCCCACTCTTAGTGGCACATTGTATGGAAATATATGAGGGGTCGCTTGAAAAACATACACCCTCAAGACAATGCTGATTGGGTATGGAATAATGTCACCCTAGTTGTGGCAATTTCAACTCAGGCTTCCTCCCCTTTGGTCTGAGGAAATCATGCAACTCCTTAGGAATCCTGGGTACATTTACCATCAGGCTAGCTCTCAATCTGGAAGCAAAACAATTGTCAAATTTCACATAACTGGCATTCTCCCTATTACATGGTAAATCTGTAGTCCACACCTACACTGGAAATCTTTCTCCCTTAACCAACTACCTTAACTCCATCTTCTCAGAGAAGAATTCAACATTCTTATACAAGAATATATACATTAACATTGAGTACTAGAAGAATGGAGTGCCTACATCATTTTGTTGCTATGTGAACCCCATTCCTAATACCTGCAAAACAATAAGAAGAAACACATTAAAATATAGAAAGTAAGCAAGAACAAGGATTCCCCATGAAATCCATTTACAAAGCTTAAATTAGGAAAAGCGATGAAGAACACAATTAAAAAACAATAGAATAGAGGTTGAATCCTAATTAAACTAGCAAACTCATGATTCCATGGGGGAATTGGTGCCAATTTGATGTGAAAATTGGCCCTTTCCCAACTCCTATGATGCAAGCTTGATGAATGTTGATGAATGATCCACTTCGATGAAGGATGGTGAGTGGTCCAATGGAAAAATCTGCATAACCTAGCTAAGATTCAATGACAATGGATGTAATTTGCTAAATATTTGAGCATAGTAAAATTATTCAAATTGTGGATGATGAAATGAGGAGATTAGCCTCTTATTTATAGAATTCCAAGATGGATGAATGTCCAAAATAGAGCAATGTGGGACTAATATTCATCTAATGGCAAGATGCCACTTGTCAACCTATGAGTGGATGGAGGATATGCAAGTTTTGAGGATTGTGCCAATAAATGCATATTTTTGAATTTTGAATTTGTTGAAATGACATGCAAGAGGGAAGAAAGAATGAATTGAATGCCACTTGGATCAAGGCAAAGGACATGTAAGATGGAATTAATGCCTTGTTGGATGTACATGTCAACTTGGATTTTGAATTCAAACTTGGAGAATATTCCCAAAAGATGCCTTGTTGAGGAAAATAAAGATTTAATAAATCAATTAAATCTATTTTCATGTGCAAGTGGTAAAAGCTAGAGGACGGGACATGAGAGGAAATTAAATTAATTAATTTAATGAAGGGGGTTAAATGATGTGACCTATTTGACTTAAATTTGTGGATTTACTTAAAACAAATATGAGAAGAATGTGAGAAGGGATTAATTAAATAAAGATTTTGATTTATTTAATTAAAAGAGATGATGTTAGATTAAACTAAATAAGGTTTTAATTTATTTAATTTAATAGATAGACTTTAGAGATTAAATCAAATAAAATTAATTATTTAATTAAATCAGATAATTAGATCAAAATGATTAATTTAATTATCGAGAAGAGGTGAGTTAATTAGATAACTTATTTATTCAATTAGATAACTTATTTATTCAATTAAGAGAGGAATACTGATGAATTTAATCAGATAAGGGTATTTTATTAAATGGTTAGACCGAAGGATGATTCAAGATGAAACAATGTTAGTGGTGAGGATTAGATGCACAATGTCAATCAGTACACTTTATGTGTACATTTTTGCCCTCTTTGAAGCATTGCACTTGTTGCGTTGGTTCAAAGAATAAATGATCTTGATCAAAGCCAAAAAAAATTATTTTAAAAATCTTGCCCCAGTGTTGGATGGCCAAACAAAACATGCCAATATATTGTCCCCTCGAGAGATTGGACAAAAATTTCAATTTTTGGGTGATCTCGTAAAAAAAGAGGACAAGGTGCCTGACAAGTCCAGAAAGGCTCTCTAAATGCAATAAAATGATGTAAAACAGGCCTCAACTGGACAAAAATAGGCTCAAGGGTTCAAAACCCTAGCAAGATAGCCAATTAGGGTGAAAAAACCCTAATTTTCAAGCTTAAAAAAGCTCTGAGGGGTCACTTTCAATTCATTTTCACACACAATGATCTAGCAACCTTGAAATTTGAGCTCTGACCTCCTAACGATATGGAACAATAATAGCTCCTGATGCACATTTCTGACTAAGTTTGGATGTACCAGCTGCCACTTGGCATTGGGGCACCGGTAAGTGATCCTTACTTGAGCTTTATTTTTTGTTTTTAGCGTTCATTTATTGCTTTCAAAGTTAGTCATTTTACCGTGGCGCTATATAGCGCCGCTCAAAAATCAAATTGCATTGCTCGGTGTCAGATTGTGCTACGGTGGTGGAGTTTGAAAATAAATTCCAAACTCCGAAGTTGAGGTCATGGTTGGCTGGGTCATTTCCAAAGTGTGGCGTGGCAGTGCGTTAATGACAAGAATCTTTTCAAATTGCACCTCTTAGAAGGAAAATGCACCGCGGTGGTACACTTTCGACATTTTGTACCCAAGGGTCATAGTTTGATAAAAATAAAACTTCGATGCCTTCATGGATGTCGATGCTGGAGTTTTTTCTTAGATGCCCATCGAAAAACATTTCAATTTTTTTAATATGATGACTCTTCTTGATGCAAGACGCGGTGAGGGAGCTCTATTCCTGAGAGCATAGGTCACGGGATCTCTTTGGTTACTTGCGAGATCTCAGTGACAGAGATTAGGATTGACTACAAGACATGGGGTTGTGGTACATCGCCTACACAATGCCCATTTGCACCCACCTAGGGATGATGTCAGTGCTTGCCGAGAGATGGCATAGAGAGACCTTTTCTGTCTACCTTCCCACTGACGAGGCCACCGTCACCTTGGAGGATGTTTGGCGCATCTTGAGATTGCCAAGTCATGGTCGATGTGTCATTTTCGATATAGATGAGGGGTGGAATTCTTGCCACACAATCCTCGCCATAGAGGACATTGTCATTTGTGAGGGGTAGATCGAGCTTGAGCATCATAGTGCTCTGGCCCCTCCCTTCCACTTGGTTTTTGTGGTGATTATTTTAGGTCTCCTTGCCCCAGATCGATGAGGATGATACTTTAGTCCCAGTTGGGGACTTTTTTGGAAGGGCATGGTGATGCATGATAGGCCTACTTGTTTTTCTTGGGGGTTAGTTCGTCTTACGTCACTATACAAAGATCTTCATGAGTACGCCTACCTGGATGGCAAAGCACTCAAAGCAGGCATCACACTCCTCCACATATGGGCATGGGAGCACATTGCTATCTTTCGGCCATAGGTTGTTGCAGTTTTGATGGGGCCTGATGATCCCCTTGTATGGTGCTATAGAGGTGGTGTGTCCACACACACGGGCGATCATGAGATTCCCTATTGGAGGAGGGTCCTAGATGAGATGCAGGTGTTTATATGGTGTCTGTACCTTGGTCAGTTTGGATGGGCTGATGATGCAAATCAAATTTTCTATGCCCGCCAGGACTGCTTCATGTAGGGACGAGCACACAATGATAGAGAGATATCTTCCTCAACGCGTTCAACACCAGTTCGGTGAGCCTTAGGATTGGCCAGAAGATGATTATGTGGCCATATTTTCTCACACCATGTCACAAGTTGCATGGGGGTGATACATTCCTACTTCTAAGGCCGTGGAAATCTTTAGACATTTGGTGGCTTGACCATGGGCTTATGATCAGGGGCATGCAGATCTAGGCATCAAACAGGCATACAAAGACTAGTTCTGGTCTCCCCTATGTTTGACGGTTCTAGTAGTCCCCGATTGATGGAGGATGAGAGGTAGAGGGGGAGGACAAGAGTAGAGATATGGTGTATGATAGGACCAGCCGATCGGGCTCCTATTCAGCCAATTCAGCTAGGTCAGGCCGATGTGTAGATGCAAGATCAGTCGTAGGTTGCAGGATGGTAGCAGGTTCAGGTGGATGTACCACCACGAGCTAGAGGTGAGGATTAGCCTCACGTGCAGCCATAGGTGTAGCCCCCACTAGTATAGCCAATAGGGGAGGCAGACCCTTGGGATACATTGATTGCATAGTTGTAGGCCTAGGTGGAGACTTTGACAAGGGAGAGAGATCAGGCACGAACCGAGAGGGACTAGGTCAGGGCAAAGAGGGATCAAGCCATATTGCAAAGATAGGCCACAAAGTTATAGGGGGCTACAAAGATGGGCCAGAGATAGTAGTTGGAGAGCATGGCAGCCTCCTCCTCTTAGAGCACATTGTCCATTCGGTCTTACAGGGAGGCCGTCCGAGAGGTCGATTATTATCATTGGCACTATCACTAGGTTGTGCCTAGAGCAGAGTAGGTCCTAGAGTACTCGTAGTGAACCAGCCACAAACCAGTAGAGGGTCACGGTGACAGGTGCAAGGGCAGCAGATAGGAGGGTTAGGTCTCCTTTTTATCGAGATGATACTTTTTGTGCCTTATGGGCTCCTTTTTGTACTTATTGACATACATGTAAAGTGATCCGATTATTTTGTACTATGATAGTTATTCAATGATGATATATATATGAGATGATGATTTTGATGCGATGTGATGTGTATCATTTATTTATGCATATATGGATGATTATATTCCTATCTGCTATTGAAATGATGTTATTGTGTAATATGATGTATTTATGGATGCATTTGTTTTCGATGATATGTGATATATGCATTATGTAATGATTATGACTAACAAATCTATATTATGTTGTTGACTTATGATAATGCAGATGCATTTATGTGATGTGTAATGATGTTGCAGTCTATATGATGATTTGAAATGATATGATATGTAATATGTAATATGCAAAATGATATGGAAATGATCTACGGTGTATAGGTGAAATGATATGAATCATGCTTATATATGAAATGATTATGAATGGATGTACGCTTTGCATGTAATGGATTTTTATGTTTCTATTTATGCTTATAAGGATGTGGAATGATTTATGCAATGGAATGTAAAAAAATGATTGCGATGCTATTTATGAGATGATATGGATGATTAGTGGACGACACAATGAAATGTAATTGCAATGGTCGTGCTTTATATGATATATAATGATGATGTAAATGAGATGGTTTTAAGATGCTTAGAATAACAAATATTTTTATCCTAAATATGTTAAATGATAATTTAATGTATGTGATGTACTATATGCAATGATATGATGATGTTTTATGCAAAATGAATGTAATGTGTGAGATGAATTTATAATGTTATGCGAGTATGTATGCAATGGATTATCAATAATGCTTATGTACCTATTATGTATGATTATGCAATAGGTGGTAATGTTAAATGGTTATTAAATGTTTATGAAAATGAATGTTATGCAGTGATTTATGTGGTGAATGCAATATGATGGAAAAAAGTGGATGCAATGTAATAAAAAATGGACGTGCTTATCTATGAAAAATGCTTCTAATAGCATATTTATATGATGATGAAAATGTAATGCATATGCTTCCTATATGATATGTTTATGCAATATGCTAATGATTTTTGGATGCAGGATCGATGACGATGATGATGATAATGATAATCAACTGTCATAGTACCTTGTTAGCATGATGAGTAAGAAGGGATGAAAAAGAAAGACATTTCAACAAGTCATGAGATGATGAATATGCAAATGATGATGATTACTTTCCGAGGAGTTGGGATTTTCAAAGGGCCAATTTCCTTATGTTTGATGACACACGTGGTATGATGAATCAAGGTATAGAAAAATAGGATGGCGTGGTACCTAATGTGATGGAATTTGATTTGACAAATAGATAGGAGCATTTTTGTTCACACTTGACATACATAAACCTTGCTAGGATTTACTTTAGAAGTTTCAAACATCTCAGACCAAAACAAGGAAAGGTATAACCTATCAATGCAATAGTCAACAAGTTGCCCAAAACTTCCTCCATACATACCTAACAAAGCAAGTATTCACCAAGGTTATATTACAAGAATGTCCAACAAGCATAGCAAACAAAAGATAATGATCGTTGACTCATTCCTATTTCTCTAAATATTTTGTTCGGATATCATCGAGAAGTCCTTGGAATGAGGACAAACAAGCTGATGTTCTTCAATACCGCTAACCAAAAGGGGATGTATTTTTAAGGATGAGAACCAAAACTATTGCCAAAAGATAATGCCCATTGTAGGAAGGATACATCCTAGGACATGTTAGTGGATGGAAACACATCATTTTGTTTATCCTAAGTGTTCTTTCAAATGATTGATATCAGACCAATTGGATGATAGGTTATTGACACAAAGAGTTGACCAAATTGTTTACGTACTAACTTAGACCTAAGAATTAATGATTTGAGTTTTCACTTTTAACTGGCTAGACTTGCTTCTAATTGTCTTACCAAAGATTGAGGATGATGATCATTTATTATGAGTGATGTTATTGCGGGTGTAAGCAAGATGAGACAGATAGATTTTTTCAAATATTTGGATGTTTTCAGAGTTTTTGCAATGTTTTGAGGCTATTTTTGGTATTTTTTGAGATTTTCAAATGTTTTTGGGGTTTTCTGATATTTTGACCAAGAGACTAACTTAAGGACCTATCCTAGGGGCCTCAAGGGCTGATAAATAGATTAGCCTTGCCTATGTTATACACGCAGAGCCCACGTAGTTCGACAAACGACTTGACTGATTTACAGATGATGATATAGATGATGAAATGTTAGTTTATTATGATGGACTCCTAAAGGACTGACCTAAGTGTCTTGAGGGATGATCAAAGATCAACCTTGCCTACATTTCAAGGCTCAAAGACCCATAGTTCAAGAAGATGACTTCATTTTTTGACCGACTTTTTGACCTGTTTTTGGATTTTGATATGTTTTGAATGTTTTTGGATTTCGTGATTTTTTGATGTTTTTGGATTTTTTGATGTTTTGATGTTTTTGGATTTTTTGATGTTTTGATGTTTTTGGATTTTTTGATGTTTTGATGTTTTTGGATTTTCTGATGTTTTGATGTTTTTGGATTTTTCGATTTTAGGACTTTAAGAATATACACGAATCTGGTTCGATGAGAACATGCCCCTAGCATAATGCAATAGACTACTCTGATAAAGGCAAGACAAACTGACCTTGAGGATGGGCCGATTAGTACTAGGAGAGATCATGATACAAACACAGGACCAAACTATGGTGCAAACGTGGGTGGATGAGTGATGGATGGAGATCTGAATGCAATGGATGGATGATGTAGAACAAGCCGTAAAGATCCTGGTGGATGGAAAGTGCTTATTTACACAAGGCGCCTGTTTGCCAGGTTTTCACTAAGGTACTTGTCCAAAGTGCCACCGAAGTGGTTTTCACTAGAGGACAATTTTTCTCTTTACTATTTTTTATCCTTTTTTTGATGTTTTTTTGGATTTTTCTTTTTGATTTTTTTGTTATCACCAAGATGCCTATTTTCCAGGTTTTCACCAAGGTAACTATCTTTTCAGGAAATTTTTTGATTTTTTTTTGAATTTTTGGTTCTATACCTTGAAAGGTTTAGGCATAAAACTTTTTGAGATGAGAGCTATTCATGGGCTTTTGCAAAGGTTACCCTTCAGGTGTTGATAATTGATATGCCCCTAACTTATAACTCATTGTGATGACAAATGGTCCCAACCAATTGGGTTCAAATTTTTCTTTGCTGCTTGGATTTGGTACATTCTTTTGATCCTCCTTTAATACCAGTTCTCTGACTTGAAAAGTCCTACTTTTGATTTTCTTATTATGGCTCCTTTTGAGTCTATTCTGATAGACTTGCAAATGATTCAAAGCATCTATATGTCGCTCATCTACTAGCTCCAGCTCATTCAATCTTGATACTCGGTACTCTTCATCTGTGATGAGGTTTTGCAGTGATATCCTGAGTGATGGGAGCTCGATCTCAATGGGGAGTACTAATTCTGATCCGTAGACCAGGGAGAAAGGGTTGGCGTCGGTGGGTGTGCGAATGCTAGTTTGGTAGGCACAAAGGGCAGGACTAAGCTACAAATTCCAGTCACGACCTGCATCATTAACTATTTTCTTGAGGATTTTCAAAATGGTTTTAATAGTGGCTTCTACTTGGCCATTTCCTTGGGGATAGTATGGGGTAGAGAAGCGATGTTGGATTTTGAATTTTTTGCATAAGTCACGAACCTCCTGATTGTTAAATGGTGTCCCATTATCTAAGATAATGGCTTGTGGAACACCATAGTGGAAAATGAGATAGTTTAGGATGAAATTTGATATTTGCTTCCCAGTTATATATGTCATGGGTATGGCTTCCACCCACTTAGTAAAGTAGTCTGTGGTGGTTATGATGAATTTGTGGCCATTAGATGAAGTGGGCATGATTTTTCCAATGAGATTGAGTCCCCACTGTGAAAAGGGCCATGGTGTGATGATGGGATGAAGTCCTTGATCTGGAGCATGGATGAGGTCTCCATGCTACTAACATTGTAGACACCTTCTGGCATAGTCATGTGCCTCTCTTTCCATAGTAGGCCAATAATACCCCATCCTCAACAATTTCTTGGCTATAGTCATTCCACTTGAGTGTGAACCACATATACCAATATGTACTTCAGTTAGATTGGTCAATGCCTCCTCAACATTTAAGCAATGTAGTAGGGTTCCTTCTATGCTCCTATGATACAAGGTATCTCCTAGGATGACGAATCGGGATGCCTTTTTGACAAAGGTTCATTTTAGGGTTGAAGGTAGGTCAACAGGTATGACTCCTATTCGAAGGTATGTATAAATTTTGTGGTACCAAGGATCACTGGGACAAATTATTTTGAAAATAAATTTTGATTCTGGTACCTCAAATGCAGGCACGAGAAGCTACTCTATCAGGAATTCATATTTTGGAACTTTGTGGGGGATGTCTAGTAAGAATCCAATTATTGCCATAACATCTGCTGCTCTATTGTTGGCTCTAGCAATCTGCTCAAATGTAATCTCGATGAAGGATTCTTTGAGAGTCTCCACCAATTTATTGTATGGAGTGAGCTTATTGTCCTTGGTCTAGTATTCATCATTCACTTGATTTATTATCAATTGGGAGTCTCTGTATACTCTAAGAGCTATAATGTTCCACTGTACTGCTATTCTGAGACCTATGGTTAAAGCATCATATTCTGCAATGTTATTGGTGCAGAGAAATGCCAGTTTGTAGGACCTTGGTATGCAGTCCCCTTGTGGGGTGATAAATGAGACACCGGCTCCTGATCCATGCTGCGTGTATGAGCCATCAAAGTATAGTTTCTAGTGGTCAGCTATGTTGAGATTGAAAATAGATTCATCTAGAAACTCTGAAATGAGAGGATTCTTTGAATATATTGGTGCTTCTACAAGTTGATCTGTGATGACTTGGCCTTTGATTTATTTTAGCTTGACATATTCAATGCCATATTCTGATAGTATCATTACCCATTTGGCCATTCTTTCAGTGAGCATTGCCTTTGATAGTAAGTACTTGAGGGGGTCATTTTTGGTGATGAGTTTTATTTTGTGTGCCAACATATAATGTCTAATTTTTTGTGATGTGAACACTACTGCTATACATGCTTTCTCTATGAATGAGTAGTTTATCTCATGCACAACCATTGTTCTTTTGATGTAATAGATGGCCCTTTCTGTTCCATTTTCATCATGTTGAGCTAGGCGAGCTCCAAGGGTTGTTGTTGTTGCTGATATGTAGATAATTAATGGTTTTCTTGGGATTGGTGGCATTAAGAATGGTGGTGTAAGTAAATATTCTTTGATTTTATTGAATTCCTCTTCACACTTGTTATCCCATTTGTATGCTACTCTCTTGTGAAATAGGTGAGAATATGGGTTATGTTTGTCTGCTAACTGTGCTATGAATCTTCGAATGGATTGGAGCCTGCCTTGGAGACCTCTCAATTGCTTTAATGTTTTTGGTGCCTCCATCTCAAGGATTGATTTTACCTTTGCTGGATCCACCTCAATACCTCTCATTGACAATATATATCCTAGCAATTTTCCTGATTGTACGCTGAAGACACACTTCTTTGGGTTTAATCTGACTTTGTACTCTTCCACCCTATCAAAAATGGCACTTAAGATTGCTATGTGATCTTTTCTCTTTTTGGATTTGACTAGAATGCCATCAACATAATCTTTGACCATTTTATGGATCATGTCATGGAGTATCAATGTCATGTCTGTTTGGTATGTTGCTACTACATTCTTTAAGTCGAATAGCATAATATTCTAGTAGTAAGTCCCCCATGGACAAGTGAAAGTCATCTTATATTGGTCCTCTTTAGCTATCATGATCTAATTATACCTTGAGAATTCATCCATTAGTGACAACATTTCATGTTTGGCTATCATGTCTACTATCATGTCAATGTTTGGAAGTAGGAAGTCATCTTTCAGACATGCTTTATTCAAGTCTCTGAAGTCTATGTAGATTCTAATGCCCCCACTAGGTTTTGAGACAGGTACCAGGTTTGGCACCCATTCTGGATAATCTATCGATCAGATGAATCCCACATCTAATAGCTTTTTTAGCTCCATTTTGACTAATAAGGCGATCTGAGGGTGCATTTTTCAAAGCTTTTGTTTAATAGGCTTTGATTCTAGATATACTGCTAAGTGGTGAACTACGATCTCTGGATCAAGCCCAGGCATGTTAGCATAGCTCCATGCAATGTTTATGTCTTTCTCTTAGGAAGGTTGCGAGGAGCTCTTGTTCCTCTAATAGTAATGACTCCACATAGAATGTGATGTGTAGGGTTTCCTCTGTTCCTAGATTGATCGGATTGCATCTTTCTGCCAGGACTGCTGATTTTTCTTGATGAATAGCTCTAAAAGGAAGATTGAATCCCTCATCCTCGGGTGCCTCGAAGAGGTTTTTCATCATTGGATGTGTCCTTTCTTTTAACTTTTTTCTAGTCGGAGAGTGCCACAGTGTGGTTTTCACTCAAGGACTTAGATATTATTCTTAATTTTCCACTTTTGTGACTGAGGGATTCAATCATTTCCCCATAATAGGGATGTGTATCTAGCTCCATTATGAATCTTGCTTTGTGATTCCCACATGGAATGTTATCCTATAGTCCCATGAATTCTGAGAGTGCCTCATCATTTTTGAATGTATCGAGAATTGGTGCTCCTCATTGGTTGTAGTCGATGAGTTGGGGATATACTAGGCAGATTTCATGATTTTGGTGGTCTAATTCAAAAGATAGGGTGATAATCATGGAAAGAGTGGCATCCTCAAATAGCCTAGGTAAGTTGGTCATGGGATCCTCATCATCACTACTACTATAGACGTTGATTATGTCAAATGTTAAGATATTGGTAAGCGTAGTTCTGCTACGGTTGGCTGACGAGGATTATTAACCTTTCTAACTGGAGGACCTCGGCCACGTATGGTTATACTCAGAGGGGTACATCCAAGACCAATATTTTTTATCACTCATGTCTCTAGAATGATAGGTATTATAAGCCCATTGTTATTTTTCCCAATTCTTTGATTTTTGTCATAGCCCATTGTGAGCATCATTTACAAACCCTTGCTTCTATCATCCATTAGTAAATTAGCTACTAGTCTCTCATCTTGATATAGCATATGAGATGGATCTACCTCAATAACTTCTTTTCCAAGATCTCCCCAACTTGTAAAGTTGGGATAGTCTTCAGGAGACATTTGAGATGTGGAAGCTTCATTTATTTGTGGACAACCCCATGATCTAGGAGATTGTGGTAACTCTCCTACCACAAAATTTTTTTTAGGGATCATGTAGTTTCCACAACCGTTATCGTGGATGATGACCTTAATGTCAGAAATGGTGGGAATGACGGGAGTGATGGATGTCTCTGTCACAGAAGTGGATGCGAGAGTGGTGGGATCAATGTATGGTGTAGATGGATCCTCATCATTTTTTGGTACTTGGGGGATTTTCTACTACTTTACATCAAGGCTTTTGTAATAGGAGAATGGTTCGTGATCTCCATGGATGGTGACTTCTTGTCCCTCATGTTTGAATTTCACAAATTGATGGAAAGTGGATGCTACTACTTTCATTTCATGAATCCATGGACATCCCATAAGGATGTTATACGACAAGTTGAGGTCCAAGACCTGACAAGTGGTTTCCATGATAGATGGCCCTACTTGAATAGGGGTTTTGATTGTGCCCTAGGACACTCTTTACTGATCATCGTATGCTCTTATTGTGATACCCTTTCCTTTGTCGATAGAATCCTCTTAGATTTTCAATTGTTTGATGAGCTTGAGAGAACAAATATTCAAGCTTTCACCTCCATCCACCAAAACTTGTTTGACTTTTCTCTTTTGTACTATGACTTCTAAGTGGAGCACACAGTTGTGAGATGGTTGAGCAGGGAAATCCTAGTCGAAGAATGTGAGGAGATTTGGTGTAATGATATTTCCGACCATAGATTGGAATTGTTTTGCATCAAGATTTGTGGGGATAGTGGATGAAGCCAGCGCTTCCTCAAGGATTTTCCTATGGGAAGATGAGATTTTTAGCAACTCCATGATGGATATTTGTGTTGGCATTCTTTTGAGTTGATCTAGGACATTGTAGCCATTTTGGATAGATCTAGGTGTAGGGACTCTATTTGGCTGGGATGATCCTGCGATGGTAACTTTGCCACCTCTTGTGGTGACTCCACAATTGGCATGGGTGCCTTTGATGGTGATGACTGTGCAGTATTCATTTAGAGAGACGAAGATAGTTTCATACACATGATTCATGTTTGTGTGGGTTCCTTTCCCCTTATCAATGTTATTATTATTCCCTTTATTGCCATGGTTAGGCATCAGATTCGTGTATATCTTAAGGTCTTGGTTTCCTGTTGGTTGTTCCATGTTTATAATTCTTTGATCGATGAGATCTTGAATTATGGTTTTTAGCCTGATACAACTTTTCGTGGTATGTCCTTTGATTTTATGGAAGACACAAAGTTTATTCTCATTATACCAAGGAGGTTTCACATCCGGTTCTTGGTAATTCTCATAGGTAGGAGCTTTGATGATTT
The DNA here is from genome assembly GCA_007258455.2 of Sequoia sempervirens. Taxonomy (NCBI): domain Eukaryota; kingdom Viridiplantae; phylum Streptophyta; class Pinopsida; order Cupressales; family Cupressaceae; genus Sequoia; species Sequoia sempervirens. The sequence continues at coordinate 191,217,615 of VDFB02252616.1, read as the reverse complement.
TTTCATTTATCAGCTTCTTCATGATGACTTCAAGTGGTTCCTCTAGAGTAGTGTACTTTCTCTTGGGGTAATTCTTGTTCCATATGGGCGGTCCCCTTTGATCATTGAGATTGTTAATTGCCTTATTGTTGTTTGGTTGTTGTGTTTTTTGATGATTGTTTTGGTGTTGGATTTGGATTTGTGGTGTGGGTGTATTTTGGCATGGGGCACAGATGACCACCTTGGCATCGACGACACCATCATTAGTAACATTTTTTTTTCTTGCCCACGTGCAAGGTTTATCATTGTAATTGGTGGGTGGGTGGTTGTTTTTTTGTTCGGGGTATGAAGTTTATCCCGTGGATTGTGTCATAAGGGCTCATTAAAATGCTAAGTGCCTTGGAGATCAAGTGGTCATATGTGGTGATCCCTTATACCTTGAGATGAAATTCCAAGAGGCCATCAAGGTTGGATATAATGGTGCAAACTTGTTGTTCCTTGGGCATGGTCCATTTGCTCCGATTGGCCTTGGATCACCATCGTTGTAGGAATGAAGCGAATGATTCATTCTTACCTTGTTTTAGAGCTGAGAGTTATTCTAGACTGACATCCATTGCAATATTGCATGCGTAGTTTTTAATGAATGCATCTATAATTTCTTGGAATGTTTTGATGCTTGTAGGTAGGCGAGAGAACCATTCCATATCATGGCTAGCCAAAATCCTAGGGAATAGCCGCATCAGATAGGTATCGTCGTATGCGACTTCCATGCAATGAACCTAGAATTCCCTGATGTGATCTTTAGGGTTTCCCATCCCATGATATTTGTCAAACTTGGGGATCTCAAATCCCTTGGGGAATGGTTTCATCACAAGGCTCTTGTCAAATGTATAGGGACACAAGTTGTTTGGTGTTTTTAAGGTTTTCCTTGATTGAAGATCAAGCACTTGTTGTGAGAGAAACCTAATTTGTGTCGTTATGTCATTTTGTGGATCAGGGGGTGGGATGAAGGTGTTCTGGGGTGTTTCAATTGTGGGTTGGATGGGTGGGTTGGTTGGTGTGTTATTTGATGGTATTTGCATATTATTTGAAGCTAGGTATGCTTGCACTTGTTGTTGTATAAACAACGCTTGTTGTTGTATAAACAACACTTGTTGTATAAACAACTCTTGTTGTTGTTCTTGTTGTTGCTGCGCTAATATTGCTTATTGTTGAGCTTACTATTGTGCTTGTTTTTGTTCCAACAATTCTTGTTGTTGGGCTGCCAATTGGGTTGCTTCTTGTTGCTCTTGATATTGTTTTATTGCTTGTTGATGTGCTTGTAGTTGTCCTACTTATTTGTGTAAAAGAAGTTGTGCTTGTGCTTGTGCTTGTTGTGCTTGATATTGGGTGTGTGCCTGAGCTTGAGCTTATGCTTGCGCTATTTGTGCTTGGGATTGTGCTTGTGCCACTTGTTGTTGCAATAGAATTTGGGCTTGAGCAGCATTTTGTGCTTGTAATGTGACTTGGGCTACTTGAGTAGCTTGTGCAGCTTGAGCAACTTGTTGTTGTTGCAATAGTGCTTGGGCTTGTGCGACCTATTGCGCTTGTTGTGCAATTTGGGTAGTTTGAGAATTTTGCGCTGCTTGTGCAACTTGTTGAGCAGTTATTTGTACGGATTTTTTCTTTCACATTTGTAGGAATGCCTTTTAATAAGAAACTTGGTGAGCAACTTGCAATGCCATGTTGTATTGGTTTGATAAATTGGAGTTTGGTGGTGGTGGATTTGGAATAGTGTTTGTGGTGGTGGTGAGTGGTGATGTTGTGTTGGTGGTTTGAGTGGTGAATGGTGTTGTTGATGTGATTCGCCCTTGAGAAACCATATTTTGAGATGTTAGGGGGGTGGTTGATGATTTCACGATTACTTATGTAGTTGTCATCTATTGTTACGATATTGATGAAAATTTTTGAGAGTTTGGCATGATGATTTGATTGGTGTTTAGAATGTTGGTTTGATTGATATTTGGTAAAGGTGGAAGCCCCAAGCCAATTAAAGGTGTGGATAATGGTGGTAATGGAAAAAGTGGTAGAAATGTGATGGGTGTGATTTGAGAAAATGGCGTAGTTTCAAAAATTCCCCTTGGTCCGAACATGTCCTCCTCTCCTTGTGAAGCTATGGGGAGAGAAGTTTGAGGTGTTGCGTGGAAGGATGATGATGATGGATCATTATGGAAAGTGAGAGGGACATACTTATGTAATGGATTTTAGGGTATATTTTGTTCCAAGATGGTGTTTACATCCAAGTCTTGATCATTAACAAGGGGGTGTGTTCAAATAGCATTACGAAATGCATTTCCCTTATTGACATTAGGTTGAGTTGGAGCAAAAGATGTGATTTACAAAATTTTTTGAGTGATGTTTTGGGATGGGGGTGTAGATGAGATGGGGAGTGTGGATGAATTAGAGGCATAACCTCCAAATATGGTTCCACTATAGAGCTCACATCAAAATCAAAAGGTAATTTGGCCCCTTGTTTTTCTAGTTCAAGCATATATAGTGAAGGGTTAAGCCTCATCATGATGTTGATGATCTTATGGTTTTTCGGATTTTGGAGAATTTCGGTTATTTCTTCATGCAACATCCCAGAGGTAAGATCTTCTCCTTGGATTTCCTCTAGTGGATTTTTTGATGATGAGATAGTCAAAGGATTGCTTGATTCGACTGGATTCATTTCAGCGTTGGTTTGGCTTAGGTCACTTGAAGTGGGTGTTTCTTTGTCAGCTTCCATGTTCTTCTTGTATTGAGATCTAGTTTGAACCATAAAACAAGGGTCAATTTTCAAGAATATGGGAGATGAATCTCTTAATTCCTTGGATTGATCTTTACTTTATGCACAAAAGAGAATTTTTTTAGGATATCTTGAGGATCCAAAGGTGATATGATGATGATGAGAGATGAATGATGTGGATGTTTTGATCTTTTCATAAATCTTGAGGGGGATGCTAGAATTTTGGGACTTTCGAATATGTTTTGGATTTTGATTTTTGATTTTCTTTTGGGATTGTCCTTGATTTGAAAAAATAGACCCTAATATTTTGGATGCTTATCTAAGGGGTATATTTTTTCAAAGGATGATAATTTGAATGTGTAGGGAGAAGGATGCATTTACCCACACCTATTCAAACAAGATGATAATTTAACCAAGCATACGAAGAAGGATTCATCTACATATACCTAACTAAACAAGATGGTTTGATAACTTTGACTAAGTATATGCAAAATGATGCATCTACACATACCTAGCCAAAGATGATTTGATAAAGATTTCAAGGATTTTTTCTCAAGGACTTGATTATTTTGATTTTTTCCAAAAAGCCTAGCATGAAGGATAATTTCAAGATTTCTCAAAAGATGGTGATGAGATGATTTTTGGTTTGATGTTTGAAGGATGGATGACTTTTTTTTTATTTCTTTTGATCCTAAGATGAACCTAAAAAAGACACTTTGTTTACCTAAACCTCGGTATTGAAGAACATGCAATGCTTCTATAGACCTTTATAACCAAGAAGTGGTTCAATTTGAGCATACATTTCCAGATTTTGAATCAAGGACTTTTTTTTTTGGATTTGAATTCTTGGAAATCGTGAGGTTTCAACACATGTGAGAGTCCATTTTGTTATCTTTGCTTAGTGGCTTTATTTTACCACAAACACTTATTTGATTAGGTTTCCAAACTAGATGCCCAATGTCTTAATTTCTTAGAATACCACAAAGTATGTTATGTGGAAGTTTGATGAATTCAAGGAAAGGGTTACCTATTGTTTAACTTTAGTAGACAAATTGAGAGGTAATCCAAGTGTTTAGAAACATCTAAGCATAGAATCCCAAGGGAAAGAAATAACACTTGAATTGGGTCAATTGTATTTGTCTCCTAAAGGGTTTAAAATTTTGATGGTGATGTTTAAGTTTTTTTTTCCAAGATGTTTTCGAGCAAGAAAATAATTTTGTAACCAAGAATAAGTACAACCCTATGGATATGGAAGACAATATTTGTTGAGTCCCCACTTGGACAAATCTAGCTATGCTTATCTTTAGTGAATGGTTAGATGCTTGACCCCACTAGCTCCCCTCCATGAAACTCACTTATATGGGGCAACCCAACATCAACACCCATGAAACTCCCATGGCATGTTTTCCATTTCTACTAAAAAATCATAAAAGTATGGGGCGGCTTCAAAACGACCATTCTTGCACCAACAAATAGTTCAAGGATTTTGGAAATTCTAAAACATGGGTTTTAATTAGGACTTTATGTTCATGGAGATTGACCCATACGACAAGAGTCCCTTTTCAGATCCATCTCATTGAAGCCAACCACGTGATATTGGTGTTTATTCCAATACCCACATTTATACCATGGTTGGAAATACTCTTGGCTTTAGAATGTTACCGGTTGAGTTGTTCCCTTGGGTGAGTACTTTTTCCCCAAGGCAGTCCCTCTGAGATAAGCAAAAGTGAGTAAAGACAATATCTGTAACTCGATCAATCTTTGTTTGCAACACAAAGAGAGAGAATGTACACAATAATGCTCTACTCACACTCAAACAATGCTTTGTTCAATTTTAAACCCAAAATAAAGTGTGGAGGTGATTGCTTTATCTCAACCAAAAACCACAAAAATATTCCTTTTGATTCTCAAGATCGCTATAAAGCATGAGGGAAGTGCATACCTCCTTTTTCAATAAAGTTAGTTTAAGTAAGCCACCATGAAGACAAAGTTGCACTTGTTCATTTTTTAGCCAAAAAGAAATTGTGAGTTCTTTTTAAAGCACCAAAGGAAAAATGAGAGTTGTTTTGTTCAATTGTTAACCAAAAGAACAAACTCTAGTAAGTTGTAGTCCTAATGTTCGTTTTAAGCCTTTGTAAAGGGTATGTACAGGATCATCATGGAAAAATAAGGCCCTTAAGTGGCAAAAAATTCAAAAAAATAAGTGTTAGCCAACTTGACGTAAAAATTTGAGTAAGTTATCTATATTATTTAAAAAATATGTAAGAATAGAATCTATAGAAAATTGAATGTAGTTTCTAAACTACTAGGTTTATTTAAAAATAAATAAAATCTATTTGGTGAAAATTTGAAATTTCAATGCAGAGTACTTAAATTTAGGGAAAAAAATAAGTAGGTGTCGTCTAACCACCTAACCATAATAAAATCATAATATTTTTTATAAAAGTTTAGATATAAGTAGAGGACTCATGTTTGGATGTGATGCATATTTTTTTGTAATTTTTTCCAAGTAAATAATTAATTATGATTTTTTATTACAACTTTTAAAAAATATAAAAACTCGTATGTCTAACCACCTTAACTTGGTCAAAACTTCATGAAATTTAATTTTTATTTTTAATCCTATAGTATATGAAGCATAGAATGTGACGCATGTTTGATTCAAAAATGTGATATCGTTTGAAAGTTATAGATGTTTTTCAATCACCTATCAATCGGGACTTTAGTAATTTCTAATAGAAAATAAATAATAATTATTTATTAAATTCAAATTAAAGCATAATATATATTGGTGGAAAGCTGAGAATCTCCTCTGAAAACCCTTTTTGTTTCATCAATTTTGGGTTAAAAAAAAGTCGTTAGCCACATAACCTACAAATACCCATAATATTACCACTTTTTGGCCCATCATGATCTTGCACATACCCTAAAAATTGAAAAGGTTCTTTTTAAAATCCCAAATGAAATTAGTATCCTAAGAAAGAAGAGATAACAATTTCCTAAGAGTGTTAAACAAACACTAAAGTGTTTAAAAACACTTTGATTTTGTGAAATACCATCATCATGTTTCTCTTTCTTTTGTTTTTTAATTGATCCAACCTACAAGAAAGAAAATCAGTCATATTTTGCAAAACAAAGAGGTTAAAAAGTAGAAAATAGAAGATAAACTTATCATTTGACAAAAGGCACGTGCTAAAATGAAATTCCAATTTTTTACTCCCTGTTAGCGGTGCAACCCATGACTGCGTCACAGTTTGATTTCTCCAGCGATGCTATATAGCGCCAATTACCAGTCAACGGTGCTCTGTACCCAAAATAGTTAGCTCAAATGCGTCGCCCTTTTCACTAGTGTCGCTGTTTAAAATTCAAATTCAAAAATTTTAGGTGAGAAGACTAAAGCGTCGCAGTTTGGACTTTCCAGTAGTGCTATATGGCGACCCTAGAGAGCCATTGGTGCTATATGGTGACGCTGAGCTTCTAGCGTTGGAATTTTCTTGTGCACAAAACAAAAATGAATTTTTTTTAGAAAAACATGATTAAAAATGAGATGCAAACAATAAGAAGAAAAATGTGATTAAAAATAAGATGCAATTTTTTTAGAAAAACGTGATTAAAAACTATAAGAAGAAACACATTAGAATATAGAATGCAAGCAAGAACAAGGATTCCCCATGAAATCCATTTACAAAGCTTAAATTAGGAAAAGAGATGAAGAACGCAATAAAAAACAATAGAATAGAGGTTGAATCCTAATTAAACGAGCAAACTCATGATCCCATAGGGGAATTGGTGGCAATTTGATGTGAAAATTGGCCCTTTCCCAACTACTATGATGCAAGCTTGATGAATGTTGATGAGTGATCCACTTTGATGAAGGATGGTGAGTGATCCAATGGAAAAATCTGCATAACCTAGCTAAGATTCAATGATAATGGATGGAATTTGCTAAATATTTGAGCATAGCAAGTTTACTCAAATTATGGATGATGAAATGAGGAGATTAGCCTCTTATTTATAGAATGTCAAGATGGATGAATGTAAAAAATAGAGCAATGTGGGACTAACATTCATCCAATGGCAAGATGCCACTTGTCAACCTATGAGTGGATGGAGGATGTGCAAGTTTTGAGGATTGTGCCAATAAATGCATATTTTTGAATTTTGAATTTGTTGAAATGACATGCAAGAGGGAAGAAAGAATGCATTGAATGCCACTTGGGTCAAGGAAAAGGACATGTAAGATGGAGTTAATGCCTTGTTGGACGTACATGTCAACTTGGATTTTGAACTCAAACTTGGAGAATATTCCCAAAAGATGCCTTGTTGAGGAAAATAGAGATTTAATAAATCAATTAAATCTATTTTCATGTGCGAGTGGTAAAAGTTGGAGGATGGGACATGAGAGGAGATTAAATTAATCAAAGTTAATTAATTTAATGAAGGGGGTTAAATGATGTGACCTATTTGACTTAAATTTGTGGATTTACTTAAATCAAATATGAGAAGAATGTGACAAGGGATTAATTAAATAAAGATTTTGATTTATTTAATTAAAAGAGATGATGTTAGATTAAACTAAATAAGGTTTTAATTATTTAATTTAATAGATAGACTTTAGAGATTAAATCAAATAAAATTAATTATTTAATTAAACTGGATAATTAGATCAAAATGATTAATTTAATTATTGAGAAGAGGTGACTTAATTAGATAACTTATTTATTCAATTAAGAGAGGAATACTAATGAATTTAATCAGATAAGGGTATTTGATTAAATGGCTAGACTAAAGGATGATTCAGGATGAAACGATGTTAGTGGCCAGGATCAGATGCACAATGTCAATCGATACACTTTACGTGTCTACAACTTCAAATTCAACAGTCCTTCATGTATCTTTTTGGCCAAAAAGGAAGCGAAACCATAAATCACTAAAAAATTAGGGTGTTGTATTTGCACCCCATGAACATGTAAGCAATAGGCATCACTATGTTGCGGTTAAAACCCAAAATATGGCACAATGAGTAAAAGGTGGCCAAGAAATGATTTGCAAAGCAGTTCAGTTTGAAAGGTTCTTGGTTATTAGGGCTAATATGGAATCTTGAGCCTCCCACCCTAGCCAAATGAGGTGGGAGCAACTTAACTCTGAAAAGTGAATTCCACTTCCCATATTCTTGTTTCATCTCTTCAAGATCAATAGGAACCAAGAACATACTAGGCTCACTCAGATCAAAAACCTATCATAATTCCTCTTTGTTAATGCTTAACAGAGCCCTTCCATCATTATCTCTAATCACTCATGTGATAGGGTCCTATCGTGCAACCACTGCCCTAAGAAAATCTATATCAGGGAACACATTCGATACCACTAGCTCCCCCATATCATACATCCGACCATTTGAAAAGGGGTAGGGAAAATTCCTCTATCCAAACCACAAATTTAACATCCCTAAACCTGTAAGAGGAACCCTAACATCGACTATGTTGGAACACTTACATACCAATCCCTCCCCTAGGGTTTTTCCTTGCATCAAGACCAACCCCTTCTTCCTATCATTTTTTGACAAGGGAAATTGATCCAAAAAATCATCATATAGGTTTCTATTTAAATAATCAATCTAGCCAGAATGCTTCTTTGATGGTGCCATCTCAATTAAACTAGGGATTCCTTGCTATTTCAAACTTCAAACAAATTAGGGCTAAATAGAAATATGAAATTATAGAATAGAACCTTGCAATTTCCCACAATTCAATTAACCTATAGCCCTAAAACAATTATCAACAAGCCCTTTGACAAGCACACAACAAATTTCCCCCAAATTCAAATTCAAATTAACCAAGAGATACAAAAATCAACTCACAACTTTGTGTTTGTAGACACCCAAATCTTTGCTGTAACAACTCGTAACTTCATCCTTGGCCTTGAGAACGCTCTGCAAAGATGTTTGAATGGTTTGTGACATAATAAAAGTAGAATAATAGTCACTTTATCTCGATTAAATCATGCAAGTAGATGTCTCGTTGACCATTAAAGCTTACTCACGCGCTGCACGAACAACTCCAATTGCATTTGATATAGATTCAAATACTAGCCATCGATCCTTCACTTTGGTTAGATTACCGAACAACTAACTTCAAAACAAACTGACATGATCTCCATCATGGCAATAAGGGCCCACCATACAATGTGTTGCCAAGGAAATCCATGTGGCACTCGCCTGCAATATCGCGATCGATAAAGACCTTGCAACTTCTGGTCATGCTATGGTAGGAAACTGTGGATCTCAACCATCAGTAATCCTGTTCATTCAACACAGTTGCCAACTTTGTCATTAACCATCAAGCCCCTTTCCTACTGAGATTATAACATCTCCGTTGATTTGAAACACGTGGATCTCATAAATGCTTTAGTAACCCGCTACATAATGTATTAAAACCAGATAAATGTATCAAAGTATTTCTATCATCTCTTCGACTTCATTAAATGAGACAAGTGGCACTCACTCGTGATATCGTGATTAACCAAAATAGTGTGGTGGGGTCATCACGAGATGGCGAGGAATGACTGATATCAAATGATAATTGATCTACGGTCACACAAACTTGTCCCTCTACAAAATAGAACACATTTATTAAAAGAACAAGGGTACATCACTAGGCCAATGATAAAGAATGACATAAGTTATTTTTTAAACGAGGGAGCATGGGACCATCCAAGACTTAAGAAATAATAAATTCGGGTGAAGGAAATAAAATGATAAAGCAAAATGGGCCCAACCTAGATGAAGCGATGGGGCTTAAGTTGTTTTAAAAACCTCCCCAAAAAGTAACAACCCAAAAGATCCCACCCAAGGCGTAAGATAAACACTAGGGTTTTACATGAAGACAAAGGTAAAACCCCAACCTTAGGCTTTTCCCAAACACCATAGATGACCAAAGACATAAGGCAAGATAAAAATGGAATAGAAAGAGAAATTTTTTGAAGTTCCATTATAACGAAAGGTCTCCTCACTTCTTGGTAGTGATAACCTCATCCACACACAACCCTTAAAAATTATGAATACAGGCATATAATCTTTGAAGAACTCAAAGTTGATTCTCTCCTACCTAATGCTATTAGTCATTTTATCCTTACAAACATTTATAGTGATTACTAGAGGCACATAGAACAATTCTTCATAATAGAAGAATTTGATCATACTTTTCCAATGATGGCGTTATGAGAAAACCTTATTTTAAATGAATAATTCCTAGCTAAGTTCTTTAAATCATGTCCAGCCGTATAAGAAAAAACCGCTACTATGTGTACCTAGATACCATGGAGAAAGGCTCTTTGGGCTCTTTCATCAATCATCCTACCTTAAAGCATACCAAAAGTCTCCTAGCAATTAGACATAGGAAGATTTAAGATGACTTAAAAAAGATTTATTGCCAAAGCATAAACTTATGATGACTTAACCAGGCCTAGTACACACCCCCTCCCCGTTAACCACTTAGACATATGAAAATTAAATGTAAATTTTCTGCTATTTTTACACATGTAGGTGTGCAATAAACCACTTGGTGGTGTTTCCCTTCAAGTTTATTTACTTGAATGAAGATAAAAATCCCTTTGATTACAATTAGAGAATACATTTGAGGACTTGGTTGTGTAACTCATGGACCATAGTCACATTTAATATTTGTTACAAAGTTTGGGAGTTAAAACATTAAGTATATTTGATTTGTGATGGACACATTTGGACGGTAGTAACAATAACTTGCAATCTATCAAGACTTGATTACCTTATATCCTATGAAATTCTAGCGATGAAATGATAGATTAATCATAATGTCACCTTGGGATCACATCACCATGAAAGAACTTCATCCAACATCCTTATGGGTGCAGGTACTACCAAATAGGTATTTGTTAGATGCATCTTCCTTGAGTGAGGGAAATTCAAGAAGAGAAGAGGAAAGTTAGACATGTAGTATGTCTAAAAGAGGGAGATCAGCTAGAGGTCAAAAGATTAGAAGAAAATTCTGTAAACGCATGGAATTTTTTCTTACTAAAGGAGGGTCATGTTCTTATGATGATGAGAGCATAGGCAACATCGAGGTTCCCTTAAGGTACAGACATCTATGAAAACAATGGATACCCAAGGAACTTCCTCTAATAAACATTGATTTTTGTGTCAACGAGAGGATATATCGCATAGCACCATTGCCATTACATGTTTTGTGCCTATTTTTCATGGACAACATAAAGGTCTATTATGAAAAAGTTACTGAATTGATGGAGTATGTTAGACCTTGTTACAGTTGCAAAGATTGGATGCAACTGGTTCGATATACATAAAGTATGCGTAGGTATGCACTGTCAACAAATTATATACAGCTAAAAGATAAGGATCAAAATAAAGGACTGGCTATGTACATTGATGGAAGGCAAAAAGCATCAGGGAATATTGCAGGGTTTATAAATAGTACATGACCTGGGTCAACAAATAAGCAACCCAATTGCATATTTGAGGCGCGCTAGGGAAATCGTGTATTTGTATGTGCGATAAAATCAATACCTACATGGAAGAGTTGCTAATCGATTACAATTTGAATCGCTTAGTTACAAAAATAGTTACTATGGGGGTGGTACGCACTATGTACCATTTTACCCAACCTCTAATTAATGACTCCAATATACCATTTTATTCTTATGTTTTTTTTCGTAAGTCTATTGGTTTCATTTTGGTAATATTTTTTATATTTAATTTTTGTCACAGCAGGACATTGATCATATGGAGAAGGCTCCAGCCTAGAGCACAGATCACAATGTATCTTCAGGTGCTTCTACCCGACAGGTTTACCTCATTGTAATTGTACAAATTAGATACGAGAATTTTTTTTATTATTATGTTTTTTTCATAAGTTCATTGGGTTAATTTTGACAATGTTTTTAATATTCTTGTTGCAGTCGATTGATCGAGGAAAGGCACCAGCAGTAGACGAGAGCATCCATAGGGAGGTGCAGTCAATATTATGTGATGATGACATTGCTTATTCAACAAACCCTCTCAATATGATAAGGAAGACCCCAAAAAAATGCAATGAAGAAATCCTTAAGTTGTTATTCATAGTACCTCAAATAGATGAGATAAGAGAGAGGGTTAAAATATTAACTAAGAGATCACAAAACTTGCAAATAAGTTGTCATGAGGTCTTTAATTCTAACATAAGTTCATTCATGGTTTTATATTTTGCACTCTTTTATGTCATGAACTAAAATATGTGTTGTTTTTACAAAAAAAATTTCATCCTCATGATGCTCCTAGCCATGATCAGGGTACTGCAAGTGTTGACCGAGGAGTAGAGGTCAGTACAAGTGTTCATCCTGATCTACCTACGCATACATTACATCATCTAACCCCATCATCCATGCCTATATTGTCGTCTGAAACGTCGGCAATATATACCATGCAGGCATCCATTAGTGCACCCTCTAGCAGTGAACACATGCCAAAACATGTGTCAAGACATGTACCTGGGGATGCAAAGGCCACTAGTACTAGTGATATTTTAGTAGCATTTCCTAGATCTTCCCGTATTACTAGTACAAGAACATTGGCAGTCACATTTGTGGCGACCGAGGATTTCGTTCCCATAAAGACAGAGAAGGTCCCAGGTACTTTAAAATGTTTTAATTATTATTATATATAATCCAATTGAAATTTACTTATTGATCGCTTTGTTTAGATTATTTATCCCATGATCATTTTGTAGGAAATGATGTTTTTTATAAACATCTAGAAGTGATATTATATTAGATCTCTTCAGGCCCACCATACGTACACAGTAGAATGCCCAAAATTAAGATTTAAAAGATGATCTCATTAACCGTTTAGTTGTGTTGTTCGGTGATAAAAAATTCAACCGAACAAAGGTCCTTAAGAAAGATGGCACCTATCTAAAGTATGTGAGGGACCAATATAGGTCACATTTAGAGAAGAACAAAAAGTACGAGCATCCCCCCATGATTCTAGAGAGGGAGTGGAAGGACCTGGTGTTGGATGGAAAGGAGAAGGTTGAAAAGAAAAAAGGAAAGACACCACTGGGCCAAGGAAGGTATTTGATACTGCCAAAAATGTAATTATATATTGATTACTCTTTCTTTTTACATAATATAACTTATTTCAATCTTTTCATAGGCTTCCCTACACATCAAAGGAAACAAAGGAAAGACTAGAAAAACATGGGCAACACAAACTTGGCTCTGGTGGTTATATGAAATTAGCCGCACAAATTGTAAGTATCAATAAATGAAATATTGTATCCAAATAATAAACTAAAAACAAATTTGGTTTTATCACACCATAGAAGCAAAATTCATGATCTTATGCAAAAATGTAGGGCTCTAAATTCAATAGAGTTCCCACAGAAGAGGACCTGAAGATTGCCTTCCAACAAGGGTATGTAGCCATGGATGAATGCCTAAGAGTCTTGACTAGGAAAACACAACCTTCCACTGCATCCGACATGCAGGTAAATAAACTCAATAAAGTTTATTTAAAATTGAATAATTGCGCAATCTATTCAATATTAATTTCCACCATAAAGTAATTACATGCCTATGTGTTTTAAACATTCAAGCAATGATAATACTACACGACATTGGAATGCAGCCTAGTGAGGGTGGAGCACAACCTGTAGATGAAGGTCATGGTGTGCATCCCAGTACTTTAGAGCATGTAGAGCATGATCAACATGTTGAGCATGATTAGGATAGAGAAGATCAGGAACATGATATGGCCCCATTAGGTAAAGAGGACCACTCTAAAGTTCTTTTAAACATATTTAATTGCAATTGGTGTATTAATTAATGTAACCTTTCATGTTTCAACTTTAGAGCATGTAGAGCATGATCAATGTGTTGAGCATGATTAGGCTAGAGAAGATCAGGAACATGATGTGGCCCCATCAGGTAGAGATGACCACTCTAATGTTCTTTTAAACATATTTAATTTCAATTGGCATATTAATTAATGTAACCTTTCACGTTTCAACTGCAGATTAGGATTTAGAGGGTGTTCAACATGTTGAGCATGAGTCTATAACAGAATTTTAGGAACATGATGTGGACCCATCAGGTAAAGAGAACCACTCTAATGTTCTTCTAATTAATAAAATACTTGTAACAATAATAATAAAACATATCAATTTAACATTTCTTTGTTATTGCAGTAGACCCCCCCTTGCAGTAGCGTCCATGTTGTGAGCAAACGACTAGGCGTACATTAAGATCATGAGAAGAGGGAAGAACAACTAAAGGGGGGGAAAAATGATTTAGAAAACAATACTCCACTTCAGATTTTTCTAGCTTTAAAAAAGAAATAAGAAAAAGAAAAAGTGATTGTAATCATATAATGACAACCATATTTTTGATAATATGTAAAAACAAAAAGAATGAATATTATATGTTAATGAATGAATGTTATATGTTATTAATGGATGAATGAATGAATGTTATAAGTTATTAATGGATGAATGAATGAATTTTATATGTTATTAATGGATGAATGAATGATTAATATTATATGATTAGGTATGGGTAATTGAGAGTGATGTGAGGGGGGGGGGGGAATGAGCTTCCACCATCATGTGGTTGGCCCTGTTAAGTAGAGAATATTAAACTATTCTCAAAACAAAGAGAAACTCAATAAGGTAATGCAATTTTCAATATAATAAATGCATCATTTGATGCATCAAACCAATATGCAAAGATGAAAGAAAGTGCTAACTTTTCACTATGGTGGTAGAAAAATGATTCTTTATACTCTGAATCCATGCTCTGCATCATAATTTGAAGTTGTTTCCATTCCAATGTTTTGAGTTTAGTTTTTCTATATGGCTTTGTATGAATACCACATTGAGTTGTGTGTGGATTTGGTTTCATAGCTCTGTTTCTTCTATTTTTAGTGGTGACATAACTCTAAAATTTGACTTTTGTGAATAATAGGTTAGTGGAAAAATTGATAGCTCTGAAGGGTTTAGAGGCTTTATTGAGATAGATACACGGATATTTGGATCTTGTTGTTGATGGGAGGTTTCCACTTAACAATGAAATTTTGTACCATCTGTAGGTATGCAAAAATTTCTCTACTTACATTCATTCTTGATCATAAATGTTCTAAATGATATTAATAGTTCAAAATTAAGATTTGTTTCATTGTTATAATGATCAAAATGTTATACTTTGCTATACATTCAAGAATTCTCTTGCTCCCTACCCTTTTCTCTCTCCCCCCTCCTTTTAAGAATTTTCTTTGTCATAAAAGATTCACATTTCTATCTCATTTACACAAATTTATCTGAAGCACTAGGAGTGAATAAAGATATGTAAAAGATGATAGATTATGTCTAATCAACAACTTTCCATCTTATAGCTAATTAAATCCTTAATATTTTAATAGTTTAGAGCTTGAATAATGCTTGTAAATGCATGTGTAGCAATAAGGGAGCCTATGTGAAGATTGAAATTTAAAACATCACTTTGGTATTTCTCCTTAGGTAGTGAAATGATATTTTGAGTAATACAAACCTACACACACATTGATATTTTTCGGCATTGCATTGAGGAATTTTTTTTTCTCTTATACCTACCCTCGGCTAGACATGGAGGTATATAATATTGGTTTCTAAAGTTTCTCTATAAGTAGTTAATTTCACAAAGGAAAAATAAAATCTTCTTAATGTCCTATTAGGTGTGAAAGCATATGATTCACTTGTTGAAGGCACCATTTTGTATTCATCCAAAAACTGGTTTGTTCTTTTTTTTTATGTTTCTTGCATGTGTTTTTTTTAGGCTCTAGAGATGTCACTCGACTCTTTCCTTTGCACTTTTCATCTATTTTGATGATTATAGTAGATTGTCCTCATAATTTTTTATGTATCTAATCTATTTGTAACCTTATTTTCTACCAATCAATTTCCAAACCAGTCACATATTAAGGACCATTTCACTAACTTGTATTCATCCATTACTTCATATGTTGTAGGTTGTGTCTGTGTGCCAATAAATCCTAATGATTGCGAGAACTTTAATCCTACAAGTGTACCCAATCTTTCTCAAGGAAAAGTCTTACCTTATTTTATATCAATTTAAATGGTTAATTGAAGGTGCTTCTTTAGATATGAGATAGTTGAACCCTGGATTAAAATATGGTATTAGATGGGTAGTATAATGATAAAATTGAGGTCCATTGAACACAAATTATGAACATAATTTACTGGACTATGAATAGTGTTACAATTATAATTATTTCTCCTTTACCTACCTCTTCATTAATGAAAAAAATAGTAGATATTGGAAGTTCATTACATGTATTATGTATGTGTTAGTATTTAAATTTTGTTTAAGTTGTTCAAGAGCTTGATTAGGTCAAGAATATGTTCTACAAGCTTTGTTCTCTTGACACTGCTCAACATTTTCCCTACACATTTTCTCTTCAATCCAAACGTTTCTTAACTCCTTCCTTTGTTATCCCTTGGTTGTTCTCAAGTGTAATTCTTTTTCTATGCATCTTTTATTCCGTATGTATGATCATTCATCTCTTATGAAGCATGGATCACCTTTCATGGAATTGTTGTTGTGATTAGACAATTGCCATTGTGAGAATAGTCATTTAATTTGTATGGAAGTAAGTCTTTTTCATATTATTTGACTTGGTATTGTAATCTTGTCTTTGCAAGATTATCTAGGGGGTAACAATAGAACTATGATGATAGGTAGAGTTGTACAACACCATAAATCATTTGGCATTATCAATATATTACTTCTAAAATACACCGTGCAAGTAAAATGGAATGTGCAATGACAATTGGTCTCAAATTCAAATCTGAATATAAGTACATTATATACAAGAATATGGTATCTATTCTATGATTTAAAGAACCTAAAAATAAGAAAATTAATAGGTTCCATCTATTTAATTTCTCTTAGACACTTGTTTAATTGGTGAGACCCTCAGAATGTCTTGCTGATAACCATTAGTGTTCAAAACTCCTAAATAGGTTAGATCGATGTGACATTGGATTTGTCTTGTTGACGGAAGTCATCGACAAGACATGGACTATCAGAGTGAGTTTTCTATCCTATGCTGATGATTGATCTCTCACCCATGGGTTGGCTTCGGTGGTCATCACCAAGAGTCTTCATGATGACATGGTGTAGGTCTATTTAAAACTCCTAAAGAGGTTAGATCGGTGTGACATTGGATTTGTCTTGCCGATGGAAGTCATTGGCAATACATGGATTGTCAAAGTGAGTTTTCTATCCTGTGCCAATGATTCTATAGCTGTGATGAAGGCTTCTTCGTAACTCCTTGCCCATTTTGTCTAAATGGTGACAAAATTTTGGTGTTGTTTCGACGCTTTGGAATAGCCATTGTAATTTCATTTTGGTTATAATTCGTCGGTGGATACACGAAGTTGTCATCGATATTCCGACGAACATCTGAGTCATTTTATGATTCCGACGACTGACAAATTTGCACCATTATTTAGACGTTTAATTCATCATCAGAATTTTGATGAAAAAATGGCAACGAAAATTCTTTCGTCAATTCATCGATTGTTCGACAAATGTTTGTTGAATGACCAACGAACGTTTTTCAGAAAATGGAGTCAAATTCAGTAGTGATTAGTGCTCATCAGCACACTCATGTAGTGTTTGTATCTCTCATCAAGTGATCCACATTTCTTGAAGATTTGTTGATTCCAAAAGACACTATTTAATCATTGGTAGAGTTTACAACTTCAACATGCTTCAGGAGTTCTTAATCATCATGTTCCTATTATCAAGGGATATATTTTCAAAAGGTCATAAATCCTTCTAATTCTCTTTTCTAGAGAGTATTTTTGTTCCCACCGAGTTTTCTCCCTTTTCTCCTTTTGTGAGAGAATTCTTTGTACATGGGTACCTAACATGGCCTTTATTCATGACCCATTTCTACCTATTTTCTCTTTTGTGATCTCCCTAAGTATCACTTAAGGGGGGTTTTAGTTTGAATAATTAATCTATTCACTATTCTTAAGTGTACTTAGGTTTATGAGGCTAGACAACATCTTTTCTAACTGAATGTGCAACCTTTAAGCCTATAGAGGTTACCAAGTTATTTGGTTAACCTCATGCACATACCTTTTTGAGGTTGTAATTATTTCCATCTCACCTCAAATGTCACTCAAATATTGGCACCTAAGGTTGTTGGTTTGTGCACTCCAAGTGTTCCTAAGGTTGACACCTATAAGACACTTGTGTACTCATTTGTGCCACATGATGGGGCACTTGTCATCCATATGATAGGTGGATTTCATATTCCTTTCTTATTTAAGAAAGCTAATATTTTAATCAACTTAACTATAATGTGAATTAGGTTGATCATTTATGCAAGTGTATCTTTGTGGAAGCACAAGGTTTTTTCTAGCATGATCTTGGATGATTTTTTTTTAATAATATGAAATATTATATTTAGATGGCCCAAATGATAATGAATACAAAGACTTTCATATATAGGCAAGGATGAGGTAATTCACCTATCATTTGGATTGACAAGTTCCCCATGATGTGGTACAGATGAGTGGACAAGCATCTTATATGTGTCAACCATAGGAACACTTGGAACACATGCAAACCAACAATGTCTATGGCCAAGTCATCAACCTTGTGTGCAAAGTGTTGAGTGACATTTGAGGTGAGATGGAAAGAATTCCAACCTCAAAAAGGTATATGAATGAGGTTAAAAAAATAAATTGGTAACCTCTAGAGGTTTCAAGGTTTCATATTCAGTTAAAAAAGATGTTGTCTAACCTCATCAACCTAAGTACACTAAATTATAGTGAATAGATTAATTATTCACACTAACAAAAATAGTATATTCTTTCTAAATTTCATAACCTTGTTACAATCTACTCACAAAATGTGACATTCTATTTTTGGTCCCATTATATACAACTAAAGATTTAGTATTATGTATCGTAACATGCATCATAGGTTGGTGAACAAGTGCAACTCCCTCTTACAATGCTTTTATGAGTCCAATAATTTCTTACATTTCCTATGCAATATTTTAAAGGTCATAACTTTTGATTCGGAATGTTTATTGGGCCCCCTTTTCATTTTAGAGCTCAAAGATACCACTGCAATATGCATCTTTCTGTGTAGTATTAAAAAACCAAAAATATTTATTTTGGTCAAAAACCAACTTTATAACCAAAAGAATAATATTTTTTTATGTTATACCCATAAATTGCACTTTATAATTTTAAAAATACAAGCAATATTGAGACACTTTATGTAGAACAACCTAATTGGGAAAGGAAAAGAAAGATAAAATGGGAAGTGATGAATAAAGATGATATGAATAGAAAAAGTAAAATGGATGACTACACATGACTCCCCAAGTCAAGAATATAATTATAAAACCAAAGATAAAAGGTGAAATAAGTGTGAAAAAAATTAAGTAGAAAGATTTTAATGCAAGGAAAAATAAGATAAATAAAATTAGATGAAAACGATTGCAACATACATGGTGGGTAAGTGCAAGAAAATGGATTTTCATTGAGGGAAAAAATTGGAGTAAAAAATATCTCAAGGAAAATATCATATAATCACTTTCAAGAAAAAAATACCACTTATGAGTCAAAATACCAAACCTAAGAGGATTATCATTAGGGGAGAGGGGCCAATAGTCATGCAAGGTCCAATAGTTGTGCAGTCAATTGTGATTATAGTATCCGGTCTTACTACATATCTATACTATATTGTAAATAAATAGTCCAAATGTAAATTAAAAAAATACCAAATGTTGATCAAAAGTGGACCCATACTTGGACACATGAGAACCTTTGAATGTTATATAAAAAAAACATAAATACATTCATGAAGAAGTGAAATAAGTTTTTTTTTGTTTCCAATAAAATATCATAACTATCCATTATAAGTGTGTCATTTAAAAAATAAAATGCTCATTTAATATAATAAAATAAGACACTCATTTAAACATGTATTGTTATCATAGTGAAAAAATATTGTTCTTATGTGTACAACTATTGGGGTACCAATGTACAAGCATTTGAGGATTATATATTAATAGTTTTTCCTATCACAAATATAAAATGTGAGCACAATAAATACCATGCATTTTCCCATTAAATGTGAGTGATTTTCAAAAGGTTTTAGTGTTCAACTGTTGGTCCATTCTTGTTTTATATAAGTTGTATTTTAAATAATTATGTGTTGTTTTTATAACAAATAGTTTTTTTGTGTTCAACTATTGGTCCATATGTGTGGAATATAAAAGCTAGAGGTATCAAATATTTATGGTTACCAATAGGTATTTGGTCCATTTAGGTTGCATATTAAGTTTATTTTAAATAAAAATATGATATTCTTCAAGCAACAAATGATTTTTTTTGTTCAACTATTGGGGGTCCCATGATTAAGTTTTGGTCAAATCTTTAAAAATTCAAATTTTATACACTTCTCAATAGATGTTTTGATGTAGCGAGTTGCATGATGAGTCACACCTCCAAACCTTAGTTATAGATAAATAAGCGGCCAGCCTATTTTTTTTTAAAAATGAAGCTTCTATGATATTCCAGTCAATTGCTACATGCTGACAAAGTTAGCCCACACGACTATTGGCCCCTCCCCCTAGTAATAAAAAAATTTCAATAATATATATACATTTAGTAACAATATGAAAAGTATAGCTTTATTTCATGCACCCACAACCATTTTTACACTACTATATATAAAAAATTAATAGATAGCCATGATTGCGTATCTATATTCTGGCCCTAGTTTGGTCTCCTTCCTCCATGACTCCAATTCACAATTTTATGATCTAGCTAACAAATTTTTAAATAGATTTCTTACTTCTTTTTGTGTTTTCCTATATATTTCAAGCTTAAAATTTATACTTTAGAGATTGGAGATTCTACACAAAAAATTATTATTAGGGTTCAAATATTAAGGAAAATATAATAGGTTTACATTTTTATGATTACAAAAATAATTAAACCATAGACAAACTATAAGTTTAGGGGTTAAAATTATGGGTCAGAGTTTAGAGTTTACTATATTATGGTTTAGGGTTAGAGTTTACTATTTATGGTTTAAAAATCAAGGAATATATGATTTAAACTAATGGTTTGTGTTTAAAATAAGCCTGAAACCATAAGTTAAAACTATCTTTTTTGTAAATCCTTAAACCCTAAATCCTAATTTTAACCCTAAACCCTAAATTGTATAGATACTCACTTTTATATTATATAAATAAATTTAAATAATGGTAAATTTTATTTATGGTAACATAGTAAATGATGAGCATGAAATCCTAAGGTCACTAAATGCTATAAGTTTATGGTAAGCTCACAAACAAGTAAACTTGAATGCTAAATTATGAGAACTAATACAAATTGCTAATTGTTAATGTTAAACATTAATTTTTGAACTCTTAAATTTAAAATATAAGCCTTGAATATGAACCTTTAACCATATATTTTGAATTCTAAACCCTAAACCATACTTATTTCAAACCCTACACCTTGACCATTCAACAATAGACATTGAGCACTAGAAAAATTAAATGTTGAATTATTCAAATGTTTTAAATGTTAAATTATGTATATTGTAACCTAGATGGGGATAATTTATTGTTGGGAAATTCTGTTTCAACCTTACCTTATGTTTATCTTTAATATTTTAGTTTGTACTAACTATTTTGGGTTTTGTGCATTTTTCATCATGTGGGAGAATTGACATCCAGTTAGTGATGGCATGGAATTTTTTAGTTATTTTTATATTTCCTTTATCACATGAGATGTTAGGTGTCCCACTTATAGGTTGCATAGTTTGACCATATGTTAGAATCTGTGGATTGTGTAAGATCATCATGCCAAGAGTTATATATGATATATTGTTATGATGCATTAGTGTATGTAATAGAGAAATTGAATTAAAATCTTGACTATCATTGTGATAAGCTTGGACACTTTTCATGAAGAATATTTGAGTGTTTGGATGAGCATGATTAGGGTGGCGAAATTTAGGTTATCAAATATGATAGATTGTGATGATGGGAAAAAATATGTCAAAAATAGTCAAGAGGACCAAGATCGAGTAGATGTATTGTAATTTAAACTTGTACATTAGGCACCAAAGCTCTCGTGGTTTTGTAAATAGTATTTCCAAACCATTGATGGTTTCTAGTTTGTACTTTATATATTTATTTGGTGGTTGGTGTTATAATTTGTATGGTTAATTTTCAAGTGTCATTATGCTATGAAAATCACTCTAGAAATATATGTTGGTGAAACTCCAATGAATGATTTATCTTCATGTGTATTGTACCTTCTTGTTTTATTGAATAATACATTATTTAAATTTTGAATATGGGCTTTTTCTCTTAAAATATTTTTCCATGTACACTTGATTTATGGTGCATTATTTATTTCATGTTTATATCTGTATGTGAATGTTATAAATGCAAAAGATTAAAATTTGTACAACAGTCTCCACAATAAATGGGTGTAGGAAGAATTTTTGTATACCTTGCTTCCTTTCAATCATATATCTTGAATAATGAGCTCCCTAATCTATAAGTGAAATAAAAAAGGGTTCCTACCTAATGTATAGGAATCATATCACCACTAGCTTAACCTTTATCCACCTCCTAAATATAGAAAATATTTTTTGTGCTAAGCATCGAAGGGACCAAGATAATATCAACAAAACAAAAAGGTTATTTCAATGTTAAAAAAAATGTGACCATGAATCTCAAGTTCCTATCCATTATCAATTTTCATATAAATTTTAATTTTGATAGTAATAACACACACACACAAATATATTAATATAAGCATTTTTGATATTAATAATAATGTACTAACAGACAAAGTAGCATTTGTCTTGCTTGATATGATAATTGACATTAAAACTGAGCTAGTGATGTCTTGGAGTGGTGTTGTAATATGTTGTACACATTCACACTATTCTAGGACCTCTATTTGACCAAAACATGCCTTAATTGATCCTTTGCAAAGGTGTTGTAAAGTGTTGTAACACACTTTCACACTTTTCTAGGATGTATTTGCTTAATTAAGCCTAATGTACCTAATGTGTACCCTATTTAGGTGTTGTAATGTGTTGTAAAACACTTTCACATTTATCTAGGGCCCCCCTAATTAATGGTGGTTAATTGAGTTTAATTGACCCTCTGAATTCAAATTCAAGCCTCCTTTTCAAGGATCTATCCCAACACCCAATAATGATATTGTATGACATAAATAATTTGAAAAATTTGTTGTCCTAAAAAATGTTGTTAGGACCCATTTGACTTTAATGGAAAATGAGTCCTCTCCACATAGGACACCCTTTTATTTACATTTTTAGGTGGATTTTTTATGTACTTTCATCCCCCCGAATCTTGGTATTGGAAATTGTGCCAAGACCCATTCGCCTTTAGTGGAAAATGGGTCCTCCTTTAATGGGACCCCTCTTTTTGAATTTAATTGTTATAGGATCCTTATGATTTTAATACCCAAATCTAATGTCGGCTTGAATTCTTTGAATTTTGGTGATAATCTCTCAATATAGTATAAATAAGGGGTTAATTCACATTTTTTCCACCTAGAAACTTTGAGAGAGCATCCTTATAGCAAACTGGAGCTCGCAAGAGAACTACAAGAGCATTCACAAGGCACTACAAGGAAAATTTCTAAAGTTTATTGCAGCAATTCAAGATCAATTCATCATGTCAAGGGTCTAATGCATTCATGCATGTGGTTGAGCTAAGATAGTTAATGTTACATTGAGGTTCTATTTACAAGCATCATTTCACATCTAATATCTACATTCTTCATGACCACTACATGTTAGATTGCATATTTGCATTACAAGACAACATTAAAGGTGATAGATGGTGAGCGGCGAGAATGGGAGCAAGGGTAGGTGTTTGAATTCCTCTGTTGTAGAGGGTGAGGGAGATGCTGAATTTGAGGATGAGGTGGATGGGCTGTGCTTGGCTATCAAGTCATGGATGGATAGCAACTGGGTTGCAGTTGGCATCTCTTTGGGAGATGGTTTTATTGGTGTTTCTAGGTTGGTTTTGACAAGAAATTTCTTGATGTTACAGAGTGATCCCACAAAGTTGGTTTACAATTTCTAGGAGGAACTGATTTTTGCTGAAATCACATATTTTTAGAAAATATAATGATTTAAGCCTTAAAAGGTTCCATTTAAAGAATTCCAATTGAAGAGGGTTTGATCAAACTACCTTAAATCAAACCCCCTTTGATAGAACCCCACTAGTTTTAAACCATACCTATAACAGTCTCCTTTACACCTATCAAAATGCTAATAAAAAACCACTTTTGATTTACCTTTTGGGGGATCAAATGAATTAATTTAAAATTTATTTTTTGTAATATATTTTTATAATTTTTTATTATAAGCCCAAAAAAAAGTATAATTTTAAATAGAATTTAATTTAATTATTATATTTATTTTTTATTTCTCGTGAATGTAGGTTTTTTCACGAAAATCAAGCTCTCTATTTTTCACGTGTGGAAAAATAGCGATTAAAAAAATTAAAAATATTAGTGCACGGATATTTGAGGTCCTTGATCCAAAAAATAAAAATTTGAGTTTGATACATACAAAAAAAGTTATCCATTATCACGATTCAGCTCCTAAGTCTGAATTATAATTGGTTTGAATTTGAAAGTTGATTAAAAGAAACAATATTCAATAAAAACTATCTAACCAAGTGGAAGCACTAGATGTGAGTTAAAAATCTAAATTTGAAAGAATTAGAATTTTATCCTTCATGGAAAATAATTTATCTGCGTTATCACTGATTGACGTCACTTTTAAAAATGTTTGAAAAGGAACTAGTTTTTGAGGGAGATGGAAAAGAAGTGCAATTTGATTCCAAAATTTTTGAAAAAAATATATTTAGAATCTATAGAAAAAATTTCACGAAACTCTAGTTTACATCATTTTCAAATTCCTCACGGTTTAGCTGCTATAGGAGCCCGAAAGTGAAGATTTAGTTTAAAAAAATATTTCAGTGTCCAGTTTGGCCAAAAATTGTAAACCACTATTGAGGGATAGTTTGGGGTGAGGTTTGGTTCTCCTTTGTCAGGACTCTATTGGAAAATTTTCCTTTCTCTTAGTCTTGAATGGAATGCCAAGGAGGATGGGGTGCTAAATGGATTAGTTGGCTCTGTTCCTTTTCCTGTGCGGGTTTCCCTTGTCACCCTGGAGAACTACAATTGGACGTCGGTTTTCTATCAACAATAGGGTTTATTTTGGATTTTTTTTATTATGGGTTCCTACTTGGAGCTCTTGGTTATTGGTGGGATCATTTTTATGCTTCCTTCTTCTATTGGCTTTGTTGTGTGGAGGATTTTACTAACAGAGGAATGGTTGCTGACAGTTTCATTGCAGATGATGGTAGCTATTATGGGCAGCTGTTGGGAGCTCATGGTTGTTGGTGGGCTCATGTTTGATGCATTTGATGTTGATGCTTCAAGAATTTCTTTGTGGAGGCTTTCCTTTGCCTATTGTGTGATCCCTTTGTCATTTATGGCCCTACTTGGGGTGAGGTATGGTTTTCTTTTTTCATGTGGGCGTTGGGAATTTTAGCTATCTCTTATTCTTGGTTGGCATGTCAAGGAGGACGGGATGCTTAATGGATTGGTCAACTCTCTTCACTTTTCCTGTGAGGATTTTCTTTATCTTCCTGTTGGTCTACTAATGTTGGAAGGGTTGATGTTGCTGAAAGTTGTTCTGGGCAGCTACTTGGTGCTTGCGGCTGATGGTGTTGGTTCCCTTTTGAGGGAGTTGATGGTGGTGTTGTAGCAAATGGTGGGGTTCTATTGTGCTTGTTTGGGGGGTTTTATCCCTATCTCACTTGGGGCTCTATTTTGGAGGAAACTTGTGCTACCAATGGATGTTACGACTGCCCTTTCTATTGAAGTTGTTAACCATTAAATTCTTCAACTATTGTTTCCTATTGAGGAGGAGATTGCTCCTTTTGAGGTGGAGCACTGGTTCCTTTTGAGGTGGAGCTGGTATGGCCTAGAGAGATGGGGTTTTGGTGGTAAGGGTTTTTTTTATCATCCTCACCTATAGATGGGTGCCCTCTCTTTTAGAGGTGGAGGTGGGGTTGGCTTTTAGGTGGATTGGAGCTACAAGATGGCTGATGCGTTGATGTGCTCAATTGTGCTTCCCAATAACCCTATCGAGGTGGGGTGTTTGGTTGTGTTGAGTGGTTGGTTTACTAACGCTTGGTTGATTCAAGTTGTGCTCAAGAGTCATAAGGGTTCAAGGCCTCTAATAAAACCTGGATGTAAAAGGTGGAAGGTCTTCTTTGTCTTGTTTCCCTCTTTTTCTTTGTTTCCTGTCTATTTCAGGTAGTTTTTTTGTTAGTCTCTTAAGGTTTAAAGTCCTTTTCAAAACCTGGTTGTTAAGGGTTAAAGGTCCTTCGAAACCTGTTTGTTGCAATGTGGTTTGATTTGAATATCTATGTTTGGTTGTTGTCGTTGGGCTACAGTTTGGCATTTAGTTTATTTTTCTAGTAGCTTCTTTCCCTTGTAAAGGGTTTTAGGTCCCTTAAAAACCTTCTTGTAATGGGTTTCAGGTCCCATCAAAATCTTCTTTTCCTCATCAAAAACATCCAAGGTGATATCAATTGCATTATTTCATGTTTCATGCTTTACTTCCTTTTTTTCATAATTTGGTTTAATTACCTAAATGGTGTTTGACTGAGGAAAAACCCTATCCCCTAAAAAAAAACATTTATCTCCTCTTGCATGTGTGATTATAGGTTTTAGGTTGAAGAGAAAGATTTGGAGAAAAAATGCAAAATTTGTCAACTTGCAAGATTGCCATTTATAGTGCAAGAACAAAGAAAGGAGGCTAAAAAAATTATTCTAGACTTTTAGGAGCTGATAACCAGGGATTTGGAAGTGCGGACATCAAAGGAAAAAACCTAGAAGTTAGTTTTTCAAGACCCTAAAAGGACCCATTTGCCACTAAAGGCGAATGAGTCCTCAATAGGGATGATGCAATGAAAAGCTAGGATTTGGGAGTGCCAACTAAGAGGAACAAAACCTTGAAGTCATTTTATGGAACACTCATAGGGACCCATTTTCACCTAAAGGAGAATGAGTCCTCCATAGCTCAAAAGAATCAACTTTCTAGATAGGTACATAACTTTTTATGCTCTAAAAGTATTCCTCATAGTTTCTATAATAGTTAGGTGGCATTTCTGATTGGTATTTGCATCTTATTTTGCATAATTTGAGGTGTTTAGGGTCTTAGAAAAATTAGTGGTCCATCACTTTGTTGATCTATTTTGGTGGACCCGTTTTTTCCCCTTAACAAATTATTATATTGATATTAAAATTTCAATGCTAATATCAAAGTTAATATATCATTATCAAATTAATACCAATTTTAATACCATATATAAATTCATTAATATAGTTTCATTTTGATATTATAGTCATTAATTGAATTCATATAAAATTTGATATTCATATCAAAATAAATAAAAATTATAATTTTGACACCAATTAAATTGAATTTAAATATAAATTCATAATATTTTAATGTCAAGATGATCAATTGAATACAAGCCTAGTCCAACCCTATTTTAATTTTTAGACCTTTGTTAAATGAATATTTATTATAGTTTCATATATTTAATACAATTTCTTGAAAATGATAATAAAATGGATAAATAATAAGCATAATTAGGCACACACACTTAGGTGGGAGGAAAACATAGTGTGAAATTGTCAAGGTTGATAATTTGAGATGATACACTTAGCATCACATCATAATGGAAAATATCATTGAGGAAGAAATAAACCTTAATTAAAAATAAAGGTTCAAGAGAGAAATATATGCATTCTCCCATATGCAACCATATCTTCATCTTATTTATCTAACACACTCTATAGTTTTTATAGTGTATTCCCATGTTCTCTTCATAATGGTAGGATCATTGTGTTCTCTAACACTATATTGAAATTGGTTGAGAAAACATATATAGATTTTGATATATTTTTTTTTGATAAGATAAGTAGGGAAGGGCCCTAATCTCATACAAAGCATACAATAGGGTAGAACAACCTGAAAAAATTGACTAGCCAAACAAGTCACTAGTTAGAAACAACAGGGACAAAACAACAAAAATAAAGAAAACCAAGAAAAAAAAACAATCTCCTGAGCTAGGAACCAAAGCATCTAAGGGCTTGTTACATAAAATATTAACCTTCTTAAATTTCTTCTTTCGTTGCACTACTATCCAAGATAAATCTAAAACAATATTAGTTGAATCGAAAGGGGATGATTCTCCTTCAGTGTAATAAACTAGTGGATCAAAAGAT
Source organism: Sequoia sempervirens (assembly GCA_007258455.2). Lineage (NCBI taxonomy): Eukaryota > Viridiplantae > Streptophyta > Pinopsida > Cupressales > Cupressaceae > Sequoia > Sequoia sempervirens. The sequence goes on along the minus strand of VDFB02252616.1, from coordinate 191,189,433 downwards.
ACTTTAGGAGAAGCTTTTGAGGAAACACACATAGCCGTTGGAGCAAGAAGACTGGGGTAGCAGGGGGATCAAGGGAAGTTGCACACGTAGCAGAAGGAGTAGACCTGTTCAGAAGAAAGCATCAAAAACAAAAGGAGAAGTTTCATCATCAATACCAAGATTATTGTACCACATATAAGGAGAAGGGAGACTAGAATCATCATCATCTAAAGAAGAATTAGAATCAGAGTTCATAGTTAAATGTTCTCAGAGGGAATTTTTCAACGAATTTGAGGAAGAAATAGGTTGAGAGCCATGAGGGTAGTCTCGAGCCAAGTGACCAATATTAAAAAAATGTCTGTAGTGAAATGGGATGCCTTCGTAGTCCACCAGCTAAGATCAAGACTAACAATTAACCTGAAGCACTTCACTAGGTAATGCTTGAGATAAATCAATCTCCACCAATATCCTAGTAAAAGATGTGTGGGTAAATTTTTTGGAAGTGATATCCACTTTCAAGAACTGACCCAGAGCATTACCAATTCCCTCAAAAGCATAAGGGCACCAAAATTGTAAGGGGAGATACGACAATCTCACCCAAACATGCATAACATTAAGGAGTTATTTCAAAGGGTTGAAAGAATTAACCCAAGGTCTTAAGGAAAGTGGATGAGAGTTCCAATCCCACACACCATGATCCAAGATAGTCTGCCTATCCTCAGCAAAATTTTAAAAAACTATAAAGAAGCCACTTGTAGAAGGGTAAATTTAAATCTTACCCTTCACCAATGGTTTCCACTGCTTTGAAATCCAAAGATGAAAATAAAAAAGAGAAGGCCAAAATAACAAATATATATAGATAAGACCTTGGGTATGTGCAGGATCATGATGGGCCAAAAAGTGGCAATATGATGGGTATGTGGCTGACGAATTTTTTTTTACCCAAAATTGATGAAACAAAAAGGGTTTTTAAAGGAGATTCTCAGCTTTCCACCAATATAAATTATTCTTTAATTCGAATTTAATAAGTAATTATTATTCATTTTCTATTTAAATTACGACTAAAGTCCTAATTGATAGGTTGATTGAAAAACATCCATAGATTTCAAATAGTATCACATTTTTTGAATCCAAAACATGTGTCACATTCTATGCCTCATATACTATAGGATTAAAAAAATAAAAATTGAATTTCATGAAGTTTTGACCAAGTTAAGGTGGTTGGACATACGAGTTTTTATATTTTTTAAAAGTTGTAATAAAAAAATCATAATTAATTATTTACTTGGAAAAAAATTAGAAAAAAATATGCATCACATCGGGACATGAGTCATCTACTTATATCTAAAGTATTATAAAAAAATATTATCATTTTATTATGGTTAGGGTGGTTAGAAAGACACCTACTTCTTATTTTTTCTCTGAAGTTTAAGTACTGTTGCATTGAAATTTCAAATTTTCACCAAATAGATTTTTTTTTTTTAAACAAACCTAGTAGTTTAGAAAATAAATTCAATTTTCTACAGATTCTATTCTTACATATTTTTGAAATAATATAGATAACTTATTCAAATTTTTACGTCAAGTTGCCTAACTCAGTTTTTTTTGAATTTTTTGCCACTTAAGGGCCTGTTTTTTCCATGATGATCCTGCACATACCCCCAACTTAGAGAAATACTCAATGTAATCTGAGACCTCTTGACCAAGAGAGATTATTAGAGTAGCACACAAATGCAGAAGAGGGCTCCCCTCACCACTAGAACTCGACCACATAGCCCCAACAAAAGAACCTATAGCCTTGCCAGAACCATAGGCCACACTAGGGGGGCACTTTAAAGCACCCACGACAAACAAACATGTCTTCACCCAGGAAAACTCCATTAATAGTAGAAAGGTCCACCACTAGGTCACACATAGGAGTCACATACGGAAAACCCTCAGACGTGGATGGCAAGTGAGCAGAGCTAGAGAGGTGGGACAATGAGGAATTTGGTCACTTATTTAGTCATTGATTGTTGTAATCTGATTAGTTATTTTGTCATTTTTATTCACTAATTTTTTTCCATTGATAGTTTATTTAGTCATTAATTTTAATCATCATTTTGATCAATTTGTTAGTATATTTAGTCATTTTTATTCACTGATTTAACAATGGTCATTTATTTGGTCATATTTATTCATTGTTCACTATTTTTTGTCAATTGGTAGTTTATTTAGTCAATTTAATAAATAATTGATGTCAATTAGAAGTATATTTAGTCATTTTGAAGCTTGAAATTAGTAATTAGTATATTTAGTAGTATATTTTGAATCTTGCACAATGAAACAACTTTGAGAAGGTAAAAACAACTTGTTTCATTGATAAAATGTGCTTCCAAAAAACATACAGATCTGAAAAATAAGTTACAATTCTTTCTCTTTTCTAAAAATACCTTCATGGTTACATTACATAGCTCAAAGAATGAGCAAGAAACTGATTTTTTGAGTATCACAACATAGAAGCACAAAGACATTAATAGATGTCTTCTTCATAAATCCATGACTGCCCCATGAAGCTCACTATCCCAGTTCAAGATCACACTATCATCTTTGTCGAGATCATGTCAATCATGCACCCAACTTGCTCTAGTTCATAAGCTACCACTATGAATCGTTACCTATAGCAATAAACTATCCTTATCTCTAATATAGAAATCAACATCCCATTATGATACTACTGTTGGAAAATTTATGTGTCTTGGTAGATAGCTCATGATAACCCTCAACCTTGTTGCTTCTCACTTGTATCAGCTCTATGACCTACTGTTGTAGGTGTTCATGCATATAACATGAAGACTCTTGACTATCATGAGATTTGGCACTATCAAATGCATACTAGAAGGTTGTTTCCTTACCCCTTTAAATTCCTCTTGAGACATTGACAAGATTGTAACCTTTGCATTATTCTTCTCATTGACTCTAAGAATATATTTTAATGTTTGTATGATCACTGTCTTTTCATGAATCTTTTCCCCTTGATAGCTACTTGTAGGTTTTCTTCATGCATAGATGGAAGCTCTTTCATAGATTGTCCTTTCAATCCTCACTATCATACATCCTCGTTTGCAAACATATTCACTCAATTTTGAGGAGTGCTTCTACCATGGTCATAATTGTTTTGGAAACACTATCATTGTCATGATGACATTTGATCAGGACCTTCACTTTGTGTTTCTAGGTTAG
>VDFB02252616.1:191106352-191186132 GCA_007258455.2 Sequoia sempervirens | reverse complement strand
TCTTTCTAGCTCGTTGATCCAGTCGATCAACTCTTCCGGGTTCAGACTTCCAGAATAACTAGGGACTTCTGCTCTGGGTCTTTTCTCGATCTTTGAAATGGCCCTTATTAGCCACATTTGGTCTTGATCAATTGCTTCTTCTTCCTCTACATCCGAATCCTTGTCTCTCCTTCATCCTCACTTTCCTCCCTCGGGTTTAACCCTCTTCTCAACTGCTCTTGTAACGCATCAATCTGTCTCTGGAGGGCTACCAGTGCATCTCTTCCACCAACATTTCTGCCACCTCGACCACCTCTTGCACCACCACACCTACCAGCACCACTCTTGGAGGCATCTTTCTTGACCTCGACCCACAACCACGGTCCTGGTGCGAACTGCCTCACAATCGGCGATCTGTCCACATGCTCAAGAAAACCCGCTCTGATACCACTTGATCAGGGTGCAACCCAAGACTTAGAAAAATAACCCATAGAAAAGAGAATAATTTTATTATTCAGAAAATGGAACTTCTTACATGCAGAGGATCTCAAATCCCCAAGTTCTACAACACATGCAAGTTATAGACAGCTACTGAATAACCCTTTCGCAATATGCGAGCTTGTCCCCAAAAAGTTACCCAAAAATTAGAAACCCCCCATAAATAGAACTCCTCATTAGTTTGGAGCCAAAACAAGATTCAAATTTGAGTTTAGGCGGTTTGGCACCGAAAATTTACAACTTGAAGTTCAAATTTCAAAAGAGCATTTGCAATTGTATCTTCTAGAAAGTGCGCCAACTTCCTGGGGCCAAAACTTTTGATCCAGGACTCCGATTCGTGAACCGTTTGAACCGTTGGAAAGGTCTCAAAGTCAATAACGCGCTCAAAATTTTCTATGCCAATTTTGGCAAGTTTTAGGGCTGATCCAGGAGCTCTAAGTGCCTCAAATCTAACTTGGAAGATTTTTAGGTGCAAATATGGGAAACTAAAACTGGAATATCTTTCAACCTAGGAACCGAAAATAAAAACCATAAATTGGGAATCTCATTATGACAAAAAGGGTATCCAAAAATGTAAAAACATCTAAAAAATGAGAAACTTAAAATTTAACTATTTTTGGGTGATGCAAGATTGCCCTTACACCACTGGATGCTCCTGCATCAACCTTTATCATCAAGGGGTCATTCTTGTTTTGAATCTCAAGTGAGGGTAATTCATGTTTAGGGAATATGATTTCTGATTGGGTGACTTGCATGGGACAAGAGGAGGATGTTACATTATTCAATTTTATTTAAGATTGGATCTCGTCCTGCTTTATTTGCAACATTTATTGAAATAGAAAATTGAATGTAGGTGATAGTTGTGAGTTGCCATATAGATATATTAGCAGGAGTCTTTTTAAGGTCTTCAACACTAGGAATGATATGTGGTTGCATGCATGCTTGAGCAACTAAGTTACAACTTAGTTGCTACAAAACACTATTACGATTATATTGCATCATGGATTTCAAGAAACCTTTTACTTTCTTATGTGATTCACTAATGGGGGGTGACTTAGAAAGCTCACTAGTTAAAGGAGATCCTACTTGTGTTCTCATAACCTCAAGAATCTTGTCTTTATTTGCATGATTTGTTAGTGAAGGGGATTCTAATGTCTCTTTATTATCTTCACCTAGGGAAGGTTTAGTGTTTGAAGGATATGTGTCAATGTTCACATTTTCTTGCACCATGATATTCTCCCTAGGAGGAGAGTTTTTAGGAGAACTACAAATTGAATGTTGCTGACATTCAAGGATTGGTTCTTCCAAAGTGACTTCATCACAAGTAGGGGAATGATCAATGGTTGAATTTTCTTGCTCAATGAGGTTTCTAGTGCTGTAACTGATAGTTTAAAATCTACACTGGGAATGACTCGCCCAAAATGGTAAATGAGTCCTAGTTAGGGTTTTTTTTAGAATTTTCAAAAAAATTCAATTGGTTTTGATGCTTTTTATGTTGTATGACCTAAATACTAAATGAAAATGTAGGTTTTATATAATTTTCAATGATTTAATATGAAAAAATTCAAACTATATGCACTTTCACTAATACAAAAATTTGAAACCCTAGAATACAAAATGCAATGCAATGTCAATGCAAGCTAAATCTAGGATGATGATGAGCTCCAAATAAGAAAATAAGTTGTTCTAAAAGTGGATTCACCAAAATGTGTAGTCAAAAAATGGATGCTTTATGGTTTAAGGCATAAAACAACACTTTTCTCCAACTAACATTCAAGGATGCCTTAGATATCTTCACCCTAAGAATGGAATAGATGAAAGATATCTACTAAGGGACTGTCCTAGGATGTGATTGAAACAAGAAAGGGGTTCACCACCAAGTGTAAACTTGGAAAAAACATGAAATGTTTGAAAACACAATTTGATATGCAAACATATACTAAATGACCTAGAAATGAAAATGAAACAAAATAGAAAGTTGGAGAACTGAAAGTGTGCACCTAGAAACTTGTTGCAGATGGAATGGAGCTGTGAAATAATGAAGATGCTTATTTTAAAGCCTGGTGGGACTCATTTTCCATTCTGGGTGAATCAGTCCCAGTTCTAGAAAACTAGACTGAAGCAAGTTTTAGGCAAATGGGTATCTAAATCTGCAAAGATCTCCAAAAAATACCTATAGTGGGACTCATTCACCACTATTGGTGACTGAGTCTATTTTTAATTTTCTAGAAATTCAAAATCTGGATATGCTTTCCTTAGTTTGCTCAATCTGTTCCTCTAGGTGTCTGAGTTTGAAACTCTAATTTTTGGGGTTGTAAGTAACTTTTTGTGTAGATTTTGACCTTCCCAATAGAGAGATGACTTCAAAAAGTTTGAAACATATTCTTTAATCATCTCCAAGCCTTCAAAGCACCTAATTCTGCAATCATACAAAGAGAGAGAGAGAGAGAGAGAGTGAATGTTGATTGTTAGGGAATAGGGGTTTTCCTTGGTCAAACCCCTTTGAGGTAATTAAACCAAGTGATGAAATAAGATAATGAAGCATGAACATGATATAATACAATTACAAACTTTCCATGATGATATGTCTTGAATTTCTGCAACAATGGTTGATGAATCTGCCCTTGAATGCCTCAGAAATGATCTTGAAAGCTATCTTGATGACCTTGAAATGCTTAACTCTTAATTGCTTGACTTAAGAAAATGAATACCTTGTGTTACTTGGATGTTTGTTATGTGAAATGGGGGTTTGAAAGCTTTCTTATATAGGCAAGGCACTCAAATGGTTGTTATTATGATTCCCAAGGCCAACATTCATCAAAATTCTACTTAGAATTGCAATTTTCCCTCTCAATTTTGAAAAAGTCCCCAAAAGGGACTCATTCACCACCCTTGGTGAATGGGTCCCACCTAAGGCAACTCATTCGCCAAGCTGGTGAATGAGTCCCACCTTGAGGTTTTTGAAGTGATTCTTCAATATTTTGGGGTTTTTAAGTGTTTTTGTCAGGATATTAGTCAAAATATATCTTGGGATGCAAAAATAAGGGGCCTAAGGGCCTATTAATGATGATATAAAGGGTGATTAGGACTAGGGACACAAATTTCAATGTGAAATTGTAGTTAAATATACTTTACAACATTAAAATGAGGTCCACTTAGCCTAGAAAGGAACAAGACCCAATGTGAATGTGTAAGACACATTACAACACTAGATTGGGGCCAAGTTTAATTTACAATCCTTCTAGATTAATGTGAGAATGAAATTAAATACATTTTACAACATTGAATTAAGGGAAACATAGGTCCATTTAAGTTAAATTGTTAATAAAAGTCTAGAAAAGTGTGAAAGTCATTTACAACACTTTACAACACCTTTACAAGACATCGATATATGCTTTTTATTCAGTTTGCAAGGAGCCAAGACCTGATGTGGATGTGTACAACACCTCATAAAACTAGATCAAGGTGATGTTAATTATAATTTATCATTAATTATTCCTAAACTAAGCAAGGTTCAATTTTTTTAACACTACAGTAATAACCCAAATGTTTAAAGGGATCAGGAGAGTTGGTTTTCAAGGTTCAGGCCATAATTCGGACAACCCATTGCTCTAGGACTATAGTGGAGATCACAAAATCTAGTGTGACGTGTTGAGGTCTCAGGGACACGTTGGGATTTGTACAAAAAGAGAATGTAAAGTACAAAATAGAACACCAAGAAACCTACTAACTGCTTGATTAATAGAGTTTTACACTATGAAAAAGATGGAAAATGCATAATAACAAAAATAATAAGAAGAATACTTTAACAATGCTAAACTATAATTTGACAAGCAAAAGGTGGTAGAAAAAAACCTTCAAACTCATAAGTTGAGGCCTTTGGGATCTTCACTTGATGAACAACCTGCAGAAACAAAAATGAGAAAATGTTGGGGCTATTTTTAGATTATTACCTAAGTCAGTCCCCTGCTTTGGTGTTTCTACCTCCATGGATAGCCAAAGAGAAATGATTGTAGAAACAGGATAAATAAGTACGTAAAAATGGAAATACCAAGCAATACACAAACAACAATATGCTACTACGCAAGTAGATAATGAAAAAGTAAATGGAAATGGATGAATATCACCTTCTCAACCAAGTGCACTCAAGTAAAATGGAGGAAGATGTGAGCTTACAAGCTCTCCAAAGCCAACGTTGTTGCAACAATGAAGAGGATGAGAAAACAAAGCAACAAATTGCAGCCACAATGGTGTTGGTGAGGTGTGAAGGAGCTTAAAGTGAGTTTGTTTGATCAAGAAGCTATCAAGAAGTGTGTCCAAGGTTGAAGAAGTGTGAAGAAGCTATCCTAAAGTTGGATTGAATGAAAGAATGAAAAATTTTAATGAATGGAGGCAAAAACAAATTTGAAATTAGTCCAAAGAGAAGTGAGTGCTACACTTCACATCCAATCAAAGAGTGTAATGCCTCTATGTATTCTAGAGGAAGGAATGCTATTAGGAAGGAAGCGTGTCATGCGGACATCTATGCATCGTGCTAGCATGCCCAATATAAATTACCTCATCAACACTCATATGAGCTATCAAGTGGATAAAACATGGAAGAAAATGTGGAAAATACATCACTGGGATTGTGTTTTCTAAGGTAAGGGGTGCGTAAATAGGGAATTTGTAAGGTGTAAAAATTCACATTACAGTTTGGCCCCACTTTAGTGAGCATAAGTGTCAGCGAATGCACAGTAAAGTAGAGTGAAAGAAGTTGAAAAACATATACCTAAACTTTCAAGGAAGCACACCACAACCTGGTGAACTCAGGTGTAGGAGAGAGAGAGATGGCTCCATAGGTACCCGGTCCTATGGAGATTTGAACAAAAGCATCATAGGTGCTCGATCCTATGAAAAGTGAACTATAGTGCAGTAAAATGCATACCGTTGCATTTTAAAACTTGTATGGACCCTCCTTTCTTTATTTATCCTTACTTATGTATTAATTGGTCATATTTTGCATCTGGGTATATGCAAGATCATGATGGGCCAAAAAGTGGCGATATGATGGGTATGTGGCTGATGACTTTTTTTACCCAAAATTGATGAAATGAAAAGGGGTTTTAAAGGATATTCTCATCTTTCCACCAATATAAATTATGATTTACTTTGAATCTAATAAATAATTATTATTCATTTTCTATTTAGATTACGACTAAATTCTTGATTGAAAAACATCTATAGCTTTCAAACAGTATCAACTTTTTTGAATCTAAAACATGTGTCACATTATATTCTTCACATAATATAAGATTATAAAAAAAAAAATTGAATTTCATGAAGTTTTGACCAAGTTAAGGTGGTTAGACATACGAGTTTTTATATTTTTTAAAAGTTGTAATAAAAAAATCATAATTAATTATTTACTTGGAAAAAAATTACAAAAAAATATGTATCACATCGGGATATGAGTCCTCTACTTATACATAAAATATTATAAAAAAAATATTATGATTTTATTGTGGTTAGAGTGGTCAAACAGACACCTACTTCTTATTTTTTCCCTAAAATTTAAGTACTACTACATTGAAATTTCAAATTTTACCCAAATAATTTTTAAAAAAAATTAAACCTAGTAGTTTAGAAGCTACATTCAATTTGCTACAGATTCTATTCTTACATATTTTTGAAATAATATAGATAACTTATTCAAATTTTTATGTCAAGTTTCCTAACTCTAATTTTTCTGAATTTTTCGCCCACCAAGGGCTTGTTTTTCCATGATAATCTTGCACATACCCATCTACAAGCCTTAGGAATTATATATTTTTCTAGCTAATCTTGACCTTTTTCAATGGATAAATGATAATTTAATTATTCTAAGTGTCCCTAATTTTTGGGTCCAAACTAAAACATCACCTAGGGCGTCTTTGTCCCCCGAAGGTATTGGGACCCAGATTTTGAGGTATCTTAAATGGGCCCCTTTTTGGTGTATGTGCCCCAATTTTTTAGCCTTGGGACTAAGACGCCACCTAGGCGTCTTAGCCCCCCTTGAGGTATTTTCAAGATTTAATTTCAAATTCTAGTGGGATTTAGCCTCCTTTAATGAATGAATTCATATTTTGGCTTGGTGTGGTGTAATTTCAGGATATTAAGCATAGATAAGTATAAATACAATGTTCCCTCATTCATTTTAATCCAATTATTTTGTGAGAGAATTCATCATAGCATAATTGAGTTCACAAGAGCATTCAAGAGCACTTTACCAAGCATTTGGATCCATCATCAAGATTCAAGAATCATATCAAATATTTTCTTGCATAATGTGTGTTTTTGTGCTAACATTTGTGATCTAGGGTTTTGATTCTAGTAAGCAATTCAAGTCCATATCTATCAAGCATTCCTTTGATTGAAGATCCATATCCATTATAGCCATTTCACACAAGTTTCCAAACTTTATAGCAAGGGTTTGGTGATTTTTAGCATTGCATGTTGTTCATTCATCATTTCCTTCATTATTCTATTCATTTCAAGGTTTAATTACCAACAAGGAGTTTGACCATGGCAAACCCCCATTCACAAACAATCAACAAATTTTTCTTCTCCTACATGTTTGTGATTGGAGATTTAGGTTGAAGACTTGAAGATCATTTGAAGTGAAAAGTTGTAAAGTTACAAAGTTGCATTGTAAAGTTTCCATCTTCACATAAACTCACCTACAAGTCAAATCCAGAAGATTTAGAACCTGAGATCAGAGAAGAAGGAAGAGCAGACATCAAGCCTTAAGACCACACTCATAGATTTCAGAAATTCAGATCAGGACTAAGACAATAGTAAGGGTGTCTTAGTCCTCCTAAGGGTATTTTTAAGAAATTCTTCCAAAACCAGTTCTGACATCTGAAGATTCCACATTTGCCCCAAAAAACAACAGAACGAAGACAATAATAAGGGCATCTTTGTCCTCCACAATATATTTTGGTAACTTCTTTACATTTCCAAAATCCTCACAACATTTCTAGACTTCCCAAGTACACACATCCCAATCTCTTGTTTCATAATTTCACCATTTTCATCCTTCATTTAGCTTGCATTATTAAGTTTTGTGAGTTGAATGTTAAAGTTTCTTTTCCAAGCTTTTGCTTGGTGGTGAACCACTTAAAGCTGAAAGAAGCCTCTCCTAGGTCTTCCTTATTGAGAATTGGCTCACCTTTGAGGTTGATAGTCAATCCAATTAGAACTCCTAGGACATATTTGAATGATAATAGGAGAATAGTGGTGTTATATGTGTAAGAAAAGAATTTGGTTTTTGTGTGCTTTAAGCTCCTTCTAGGGGTTTTCACTAAAAAGGAGAGAGATTGGGGCCAAAATGCAATGTAAAAATTCAAGATTAATGAAAATACAGTTGAAATATGTCTAAATGGGATTTCATAAATGCAAAAAACTGATAAAATAGATCAATTATTGAATGAAAACTAAAGAAATACAAGATGCTGGAAAACACAATGTTGTATGCAAACGCGTGATAAATGACCTAGAAATGTAAACAAAACTAGACAGAAAGTTATGAAATAGAATGTGTGCACCTAGAGGTTGAAAAAAGATGACATGAAAGTTTGGAATCCTAAAAAAACTAATGTAAAAGTCAAGTGGGACACTTGTGCCAATCTTGGTGACTTAGTCCCAGATCTAGAAAAAACTGGTCTGGAGCCTGTTTCGGCCAAATGGGTGTCTGAATCTACACAGACCACTAAAAGAAATGTATATTGGGATTAATTCACAGTTAGTGGTGACTTATTCCACTTCTATATTTGTAGAAATTTGAAAGGGGAAACAAAAGCCATTTGTTTGCACTTTGGCTCTTCACAGGTGTCTGCTTCTGAAACTTTCATTTTTGGGCCTAAAAGTGACTCTTTGTTGATATTTTGGGTTTACAAGCAATGCGATATCTTCAATAAGTCTTCAACCTAACCTTCAATGATCTTTAATCCCTTAAAGTGCCTAAATTTCCAAACACACAATGAAAGAGGAAGAAATGGTGAATGTTAGGGCATGGGGGTTTGCCTTGGTCAAACTCCTTTTTAGGTAATTAAACCAAAATGAAGAAAGAATGTAATGAAACATGAAAAAATGGATTTAATACCTTTCCATGATGATTTATCTTGAATTTCTGTAGAAAAATATGAAGAGTCTTCCCCTGAATGTCCTTGAAAGGTATCTTGATGGCTTAGAATGATAAAACCCTAGCTTGCTTAAGAAGAATGATGAGTGATTGAAAAGATTGATTGATGGAATGAATTAATTAGTGAAATGAGAGAGAAAAAACCTTTATTTATACACAATTATTCCCTAATTCTTGAAAATACCTCATCACAAGCCGACCTTAGGTCTTAAGGAATAAAAACATAAAAAAATATAAAAATAATTTTGATTTTCGAGCCAAATGGGACTAAGTCGCCACAAATGGTTACTTAGTCCACTTGGGCATTTTGAAGTGGGTGTCAGGAATTGTGATAATTTAAATCATGTTTATCAGGTTCTTCTTCAACAAGACACTTAATTAAGAACTGTAAGTGCATAAAGGGTTCATTTAAAGCATAAGAAAGTTCTATATATTGATGAAAAGCCTAGAAAAGTGTGAAAGTTTGTTGCAACTCTTTTACAACACTTTAAAATAGGTCTTGGTAAGATTATTTAGGTGAATTATGATATTATGGTCCTAGAAAAGTGTTAAGATGTGTTACAACAACTTTGCAAGACATCAATAAATGTATTTTATTCAGTTTGAAAGGTCCCAAGACCTAATGTGGATGTGTAAAACACCTCAAAACACCAAATCAAGATCTCATTAAGTCCCATTTTTCATCAATTAATCCCAAATGAAGCAAGCAAAAAGGGATACTTTTTTTGTGTCCATAGTTAGCCCCCACTTTAGTGAGAGGATGAACTTCCTTCAAACTCACACTAAAGTAGATATTCAAGAGGGGTCCAATTGTACCGATGTAGACAACAAAGGATGACAAAGAGAAAAGGGGGATGCACAAGCCCCCAGGATCCAAGATCCTAAGTCAAACCAACATAAGCATGAAAGGACACATGTAAGGTGTATGATTTGTAGCCAAACAAGATACACAATCATGAAATGGAAAGCACTAGAACGAATAGAAATGAAAATAAGGTGGATCAAGCTTCAACCATTTTTCCAACACGTTGTGAATTAGATCTAGGCTTGTTTGTCTAGAAAAAGAAAATTGTACTCACTCTAGGGTGATGGAACTCATGGTTTTCCATCAGGTGAGAAGGCCCAAGTATACTCACTTCGGGGCCACATAACTTCTAGTTGTCCATGGGGTGAGAAAACACTAAAAGGTGAGACATATACAACTGATATGTGCTCATATACACAAAGGTGGCTATGGGGAAAATTCCTGCCTCAGAATGGGCTTCCCGCTCAACCATACTAAAGTTATACCTCCTGATAACTTTAATAAGGTGCCACAATGATTTTTGAGATCTATGAGGGAAGAAAAAGTTTGTATGCTTGACACTCATAGACAAATAGAATGGGACCATAGGCATGCAAGCTTTGTTATGCAAGGTGGCCATATAACAATTGTTGTAAATGGAAAAATAGTGCAAGGAATGTTCAAAGGGATTTTTCTTAGTTTGTGTAAGGTCTCATCTTAGTGGAAATTGTGCTTAACATTTCCAAGAGAGGATGTCTGAAAGAAGTATCACACTCTTGGAGGGAATCAAGCCCAATGACTCCACCAAGAAAAGGATGCATCGCAAGAAAAAATAAATCACACAATGAAATGTGAGTGTCAATATATGCCCCCACTTTAAAGTGGTTGCTAACACCATTACTGTGAGAAATTGCTTTAAATTAGAATAAGGAGAACATGAGAGCTTACTCGAAAATCCCTATGCCAAGTCATATGTTTCCTATAAGCTATGTCATGAAAAAGGGTAGTATGTCATGTGCGAGCCAACTTAAGTTATGTCATTCATGTCCCAAGATTGCTCTTATATGTTCATGAAAGGTTAATGAGTAGTTACTAGAGGCAACGACAAGTGACATAGGAGGAAAAGGATACATAACCCCTTGCCCCAATGAGTGTAGGACAAGGGTGAGCCAAAATGATTGATGAAATGCATGATAGAGTGAAAATAAATATAAATTAGAAGGATTAGGTTCCCCCACATAAGGAAGAACACCAAACTCCTAAAAATGTTGGATTTTACTACTCAAATCCTTACATTCATTAGTGGAATGACCATGAACTGTATGATATGCAAAATATGAAGTCTTGTAATAGAATTTATTTTGAGTTGTTGGAGGAAGGGTTATCAAGTGATCTTGGAGGAGTCTTGACAAGATATGCTCTTGATGAATGGAAAAAGGTAGTCCTATAGTGTGTGACAAAGATACTTCTTGCTTAGATGCACAAGATGTCATACCTATGCAAGCATGTTTAGATTATGAGATTTTGGGTGCTCCTATATAGGAGGGTGTAAAATCTAACGAATTCAATTAATGAGTGGTTTGCGAGATGACATTGACATTAAATGAAGAGTTTTGTAAAGAATGATTTTTAAGACTACTAGTGTTGAGGAGTTCAGGATGCATGACTATTAAAGTTGTCTTAGAAGGATGTTTTGTGATAGTGTTGATGTTAAGTGAAGGCTTGGCTATCTCTATCAAAGGACAATAACCAAGACTGTGAGTTTTTTTGTTGTGTAATAGGATCTATAGGGTTGTGGATACCTTGTTTGTTAGCACCACATCCTTTTCCACTATATCTAGGTTGTTTCATAAGCTCATAACCTTTTCCATAAATATTTTTCATTGCTTTAGGATCAGGTTGTTGGTCACTATTATGTTCATCAAAGGTTTTTTTGTAACTTGTTTTGTTTTGGTCTAAATTGGTTGAGGTGGATGCTTTCAAAGGATCATCCATGAGTGGTGGTGTGAAGTGTAAGGAACCCAAATCATCATCTAATAGCTTCATGACTTGTTCAATGTGTTGTTGTTTATCTTTTTGTTGTACAGGTTCCACTTTTGTAGTTGGTGTTAATGTTTTTAAATGATTCACATTGTTTTTCTCAATGTTCAAACAACTACTATGTTTAGGGTCAGATTCAAGTGTGTGCATTGTATTGTCATAGATGTATTTCATTTTTGGATGAAGAGTAGAAGTAACTAAATTCATCTCATGAATCCATGGTCTTCCTAAAAGGAGATTATATGAAATATTATGAGGCATGACATGGATTGGTGTTTGCAATGTAACCTTCCCAACTGTAATAGGAGAAGTGATTACACCAAGCGGTTGTTTTTCTATATTGTCAAATCCTTTGATAGATAAAGAATTAAGTTGAATTTTTTATTTATCCACTAGATGCCTATCCAAAATATTTACACTACACACATTAAGAGCAGAGCCATTGTCAACAAGGGTTCACTTTATCCCAGTGGTATTGTATTGAGCAATGATCATGAAAGCTTAATTTTGTTTTTGCATGTCCAAAGGGGGGATTTTTCTTTGGTGGAAAATAATGTTAGCATTCAATCCTTGAATTATAGTTTCTATGTCATTTGGTTGCACTTGAGAAGGGATAGAAATTTATTGTAAGGCCATTTGAAGCATAGTGTGATAGGTAAATTTTGAAGGTGGTCATGAACCATCAATTTTAAGGTTTGTGATCTATGCACTTCTCTTGCACTCTTAGGGTTTTTCACCTAAAAGGAGAGAGATAGACCCCTAAAATTGAGGTGGTTCACTCAAATTAAGGAATTTATGATGAAATTATAACTAAATGCAATCATCTAAATGGAGATAATTGATGAAATTGACTGATTATGAATGCAGAGCTAATGAAATATGCAATGTTTGAAAACATAGTGTGATATGTAGAAATGAACTAAAAACATAAAAAAAATGCAAACAAAAATGAATGAGACATAACAAAATGCACCTAGAAGTTGAATATTGATTATGGAAAGTTCTAGAAACTAGAAAAAATCATTATTTATCAACAGTGGGAGTCATTCGCCACTGATGGTGAATCAGTCATGCTACTGGTAAAAGGACTTGAAACTTCTTTTTGACTGTCGAGAACTCAATTCTGACAAAATAAACTTTTCTAGCCTATAGGTGGGACTCATTCGCCACTGATGGTGAATCATTCCTCCAAAAATTTGCAAATTCAAGCATCAATTTTGTGGGCCTAGATCTGTACTTGTCTTTTTATTAGGTTGACAAAGTCAAATCTACAGAAAATAGGTTGTATGTTGTCTCCAAGCTTGAATTAGGGTTTGCTTGACTTGAAATAGTTTGATGACTTGTTGACCACCTTTCAAAACCTATTTCTTTTCCAAATCTACCTACAAGACCTATAAACACACATAAAAAGAGGGGAAAAATGGTTAAGGGTTAGGTTATAGGGATTTTCCCTTGTCAAATCCCACTTTGGTAATCAAACCCTTGATAAAGAAATGAAATGGAAATAAGCAAAGAATGATGAATAAACAACATGCAAGTGTTGTAAACTCACCAAAACCTTGTTGTAGAAGTCTGAAGATCTGTTAATGGCTGCTCCAAGATACTTAATATTTGCTTGATTGAATGATGAAAAGTGCTTGAATGCTTGAATGAATGAGTGAATTATTGAACTTGATGAATGGGGGTTAAAATGGGTGGAAAAATACTTATTTATACACATATTCCCTAATTACCCAATAATACAACATCACATGATGACATAAGGTCTTAATGAATAAAAACCCGAAATAAATTTTGAATTATTTTGAATTTGGAGCCATGAGGGACTCTTTCACCACCCATGGTGAATGGGTCCCACTCTAGGCTTGCAAGTGGGTGTTGGGAATTAAGTTACATTTAATGTTTTTTTTTGGGTTTACATTAAAAAATACACTTAATTATCAACTGTAAGTGCATAAAGAGGCCAAATAAAGCATAAGAAAGGTGTAAATAGTGATGAAAAGCCTAGAAAAGTGTGAAATGTTGTTACAATACATTACAACACTTTAAAATAGGACTTGATAAGGAATAAAATGGTGATATTTAGATGATTTATAATAAGAAGAGTCTAGAAAAGTGTAGAAATGTGTTACAACACTTGACAACACCTTCACAAGACATCATAATTTGAATATTAAGGACCCAATGTGAATGCATAAGTTACATTGCAACATTAAATCAAAGCAAGATAAGTCAAGCATCAGAGGAGAAAGACCTAAATAACCATGAAAATTTCAATGATCCATTTTTCTATGGTACATTTAACCCCCACTTTAGTGAGAGGATGAACTTGCTTCAAACTCACACTAAAGTAGCCATGCATATCGAGAAGGATCCAAATGCACTTATGCTAGCAAGATGGAATAACAATGATCAAGAGGGATGATCAAGCCCTAGGATGAAGATACCATGGTCAACTAAACATAAGAACAAAGAACAAACATGTGAAAGAGAAAGATAGATGAAAGAGGAAAAGGGGAAAGTCAGATCAAGCTTCCATCATTTGTTCAACTAGTTATGAATCAGATCTAGGTTGTTTATCCAAAAAAGGAAATACATACTTACTCTGGGGTGACAAAACTCATGGTTGTCCACTAGGTGAGAAGACCCAAAAGGTGAGAAACATACGCTTGACTAGTATGTACTCACAAACACATAGGTGTCTATGGGGAAAGTCGTGCCGCTGAATTGGCTTCCCACTCAACCATACCAAAGTTATAGCTCCTGATAACTTTAATAAGGTGCCACAAAGGATAATGTTAGTTTTTGCTTCATGAGACAAGAAAATCTTCGTATTCTTAGAACTCATGAACAAACAAGATGGCACCACATGCATGCAAGCTATGCTATGCAAGGTGGCCATGAAAATGTAAAATGTAAAATGCAAAAGAAAATGTTCAAATGAGTCTTGTTAAGATCATGCGAGATCTATCACTTAGGGAACATTATGTCCAACATCTCCAAGAGAGGACCAATCAAAGAATAGAATATTCACAGCTTAGGGGATGTGGTGAATCGCATCATGCCACTAAGAGGAATGTAATATGCTTACAAAGATCATGCTCATGAAGGACATCACACCCAATGTCATCCACAAAGTAACAAGCACATTGTATGAAGTGACAAGGCTACACTAAGAATGAAGAATGAAAATGAATAATGCCAATGTATGCCTCCACATTAAAGGAATTGCTACAAACCATTCTATGATAAATTACTTTAAAGTAGCAAAGGAAAAATGCAACAAGAAAACAAGACATGGGAGCCAACTAGGAAAGCCCCTATGCCAAGTCATATGTTTCCAAGTAAGGCTATGCCATGTAAATGAAAAGGAAAACAAAAGAAAGGAGGGATGGCCCCCAGAAAGGAACACACCAAACACATAAGGGATCTATAGATTTGGGGGACCTCAGTATGTTCGTTGCAGCAATATTTTGATTAAAGAGCTTGAAACTATCATCATTCCTCGAATACATAGAACTGGAAGAATGACACAAAGAGAGTGAAAACAAAAGAAAAATAAAGTCCATTTTGCGTCAACATGGAAGAGACATTGCGGTCTCAATGCTTTGCATCATCCACAAAAGGAAAAAAAAAGTAAAAATAAAATGAAAAGGTGAAAGAAAAGGAAAAGAGTTTGGGTCAACATGAAGGAGACATTTCATCTCAATACCTTGTGTCATCCCCAAAAGGAAAACACAAGCAAAAGTGAAAAAGAACGTAAAAGGACCTTTTGGATCAACATGAAGACATAGGAATCTCAATGCTTTGCATCATCCCCAAAAGGAAAACACAAAAAAAAAAAGTGAAAAAGAGAAGATAAAATGTACGAAAAATAGAAGAATGGAGGTACAAATAGAGGAAGTGCACAAAGAGAGAGAACATCAAACACACATTACAGGGGAACACAATATGCATATACAATCACTCCAAAGAAAAGAAAAAGAAAAAGAAAAAGAAAAAGGAAAATGTAAAAGGCTAGTTAATGAAAATTCCAATCAACCATCTAACAAGTCATCCACCTCTCAACAATTTCAGTCTATTGTGAGGGTGGTTGACTGTCCAATGGAAGAATTACAAGTTCCGAATTAGGGGAAGTACCAGGTTCCTCACTTGGCATAGGAGATTTATCATTTAAGCTCATGGAAGAGGAAAATAAAGAATTCAGATCATTATGCACCTCTTCATCTATCTTAGAGATTTCCTCATCATCATCATCAGCTAGATTAATCACAATAGGAGAATGAAGGGTAATTTTGAATGAAGGATGTGTCAGGAGTTGTGGTTGTTGTATTAGATCATTTTGTTGTGATGGTTGTATTGTACTATCTTGTGGCAGGTTAGGAGGAGGTGTTATTTCTGTCAAGGGTGGGGGTTGATTTTCTTTATTTTATTCCATTTGTGACTAATGAGCAAGGAGATGAAAATGATGCCTATGCTCCCTAGCAGTGCGGTTTTGTTTAATTCTACTTTGAATTTGTTGAAGGGTAAAAGCGGATTGATCCACCATAGGCTCCTTTTTGTCCTGAGGAGGAGGAATGGAAGGAACCGAAGGAGATGGGTCAATCACTTTATCTTTGGCTTTATAAACTTGTTTAATGTGACGAGGCAAGACAGGGTTGGTTTCATTATCTCTTGGGCGTCTAGATGATGAAGGTGAAGTGATGATTGTTGGTTGCTCGTGAGGTTGCATTGTTTGTTCAGGTTTAGATTTAGGCTAAAGCATGTCTCATCTAGGATAGGAGTAGTGGAGGCTGACGGGGACATGTGGCAAAGAGACAATTCGGCTATTTGTTTGGTTTTGAAGTTTTGATAGGCAATGAAAAAGAAGTCCTTGTGAGGGGTGATGGGTTCCATAGGTCTAGGCCAAAAGGATTCTATAGAAAAATTACCTTTACAAGACAATGGATTAAAGAAAATATGGTGCACAATAAATATCTCATTGTCAAGGATAAACTTCAAAAATTTGTGAACAACTGAAGGGACAACTTTCATCAAGTGAAGCCAAGGATGACCTAGCCATAGACGAAACTGATTTAATTGTGGAATGATAGAAAATGTTACATCTAATATCTTAGGTTCCATTTGTAATGGGAGTACGATCGATCTGATCATAGGGCATGCAAACCCAGTATGTGTTTTAATCCATGTTGTTGGTTTATCATAATCATCTTGATAAAGATCATGTAATACTAAAAATTATTCCATGATCACATTCTCACCATAGGTGGGATCTATTAATATCCCATTGGTGGGCTTATCATAGATGCGGCCAACTATGTAAAGAGGACCATCATAAAGCTTTTTAAGTATATCATGAGAAGAAAAAGTAATATCAAGAGATTGTTTTGTGTGGCCCTTATGAGGGACAACATTTATCATTCCTACCATTTCAACAATAGGATTAACATGTGTAGCATTTGGAGTAATATCATGTTGTTCATTAGTTGTATCGACATTCATCACATCATTGTTTGAAGGTTCACTGGCTTTAACAAATGAAACACTGTGTTTAGGCATGGGATTGGTAAATATTTGCAAATTTTGATTGGGTGGTGCAACTAACTTATTGCCTTGATCATTGACACCCACAATGGAAAAATGGCCATAATCAATGTGGTCTTGAACTAAGTGTTTGAGATGCTTACATTGTTTTGTGTCATGTCCATTTTGGCGATGAAAATGACAATAAGAATCTGGTTTAAAGGTGGGGGGTAAAGGCTTGGTAGTATAAAGTGGTTTAACTATAGGAAAAGTGATCATCTATTGTTGTAGCATTTGATTCATTGTATTATGGAGGGTATCAAGTAAAGGGGTAAACTATCTCTCCAGGTCCCCATAGGTAAAGGGCATGGCTTCCTTAACAACAACCACTTGATTTTGCATGGGTTGAGTGCACTGCAGAGGAGGGGGATTGAACTGTAAAAATCCTTTGTTTGTTTTTCTAAAGTTTTGTGCATTGTTTTGATTGCTTTGTTCATACTTATCAGATTGGCTAGAAGTGGATTTTGAATCACAACTAGTAGTTGAGTTGTGGTAGTCACAAAGGAATGTGCACAAATGCATGAAGGAAGGAGATTTCATCATGGTTAGCCTATCCTGAATGTGAGTTTACAAGTTTTCAATAAACATATTTTGGAGATGTGAATCAAGAATCTTGACATCTACTTGAGCATTCAATGACTGATAGCGTGAAATGAAATCAATGACTTTTTCATCGGTATTTTGTTTACACCTCATTAAATCAGCCATTGTCTTTTTGGGAGTCATATGGACTTGGAAATGACTTATTAAGGCATCAACAAGTTCATTAAATGATCAAATTGAATGATTGGGTAAGTTTGACAACCACTCCAATGCAGTGTATTTTAAGTTCCTAGGAAATAATTTGGCTAACAGTTTATTGTCGACGAAAAAATCATTGCACAAGGCTATATAAGCATTGACATGATTAGTAGGGTCTCTTTTATCTTCATACTTCTCTAACCTAGGCATCTCAATTCCTTGTGGCATCAGGGTTTGTAATATTTCTCATGATAATGGGCTACTACAAACATAGTAAGTAGTTGGTGCAGTTTGGTTTTGGTTTATGGTAGATATTTGTTGTTGCATGGAAGAAATAGTTTGGAAGAGTTTTGTAATGAGGGGGTTAGTGTAAGTGGTATGAGGTGGAAGAGATAAAGGTTATGGAGTGTATGTAATGTTGGGAGAAGTGAAGGGGACACTAAGAGGATTGAAGGTGGTGGAAGAAGGAACATATGATGCCACAAAAGAACTAGGAATACTAGTTGGAATAGCAAAAGTAGGAGTCACTTGACTAAACTGTTGCATGGTTGTTGTAACTTGGGGAGTGTTATAGGTGGATATGGATACTATGGTTGAAGGAGGACGAATGTGAGATCCACCTTGCCTAACCATAGTGTTTGCTAGTTGATATATGCTAGAGGAGGAAGGTGCATTTTTTTGATATATCTCGACAATTTGTTTCATAACATCTAAGCCCTCATCACTTTCAAGCATTCAATGGATGTTATCTATAGCAAGAATTGTAGTGGTTGAAATGTTTTCAAGACACAAGTTTTGTTGCGAATGTGCTAAATCCTCATGAATGTTAATGACTTTGTCTTGCAAAAAGTGAGCATTTTATGTGTCAACATGCATTGTGTGTGAAGGTAAAGGTGTACTAGTGCTAGTATCCATGCCTAATGCACCATTTTCCATGCTAGGAGTAGGAGCTTGAGACAACCCAAGGTCCAAAATGAGTGTATTATTGTGGTATGCAATGAGTCAGGAACTTCTTCTCACTAAAGTATTATCAATAGGGCACCAAACACTCATACAAATACCACACTTGAGGTGGGGTGGATGAAAATGCAATGTAATATAGGTATAATAAATTGCAAATGATAGGAAATCTGTAATCTAAAATAGAAAAGCAACAATAGAAAATAGAAATACAAAGACTTGTAAAAATGATAGAAATTGTTATACAAAAAGTGCAACTGGACTGATTGGCCCAAGGTGGTGAATGAGTTTTTTTTGTATTTTTCAGAAAAGTTAAATTGATTTCTAAGTGTTTCAGATGCAAAATGAAGATGCAGAATTTAAATTTTTCTAATGTTTTGAAGTACAAGAATGAAATATATATGAGATATTCACTAATGCAAATGTGTAAATCCTAGGATGCAAAAACAATGCAAAAAGCTAATGAAAAGGCTAATGTGATGAGTCCTAGGATGAAATGTAATGTAAATTAGAAAGAGAATGTGCTCAATATGAAAGTTCACCAAAATAAACCATCAATTTTAAGGTTTGTGATCTATGTACTTCTCTTGCACTCTTAGGGTTTTTCAACTAAAAGGAGAGAGATTGACCCCTAAAATTGAGGCGGTTCACTCAAATTAAGGAATGTATGATTGAACTATGACTAAATGAAATGATATTAATGCAACTAATTGATGAAATTGATTGATTATGAATGCAAAACTAATAAAATATGTAATGTTTGAAAACACAGTGTGATATATAGAAATGAACTAAAAACATAAACAAATAGAAATAGAAATGAATGAGACTTAACAGAGTGCACCTGGAAGTTGAATGCTAATTCTGGAAAGTTTTAGAAACTAGCAGAAATCATTGTTTATCACCAGTGGGACTCATTCGTGACTGATGGCGAATCAGTCCTACTATTGGTAAAATGACCTAAAACTGCTTTCCGTCTGTTGGGAACTAAATTCAAAAAAAATAAAACTTTCTAGCCTACGGGTGGGAATCATTTTCCATTCATGACGAATCATTCCTCCTCCAAAAATTTCCAAATTCAAGGATCAAGTTTGTGGGCCCAAATTTGTACTTGTCTTCTTGTCAGGTTGATGAAGTCAAATCTACAGAAAATGGGTTGTATGTTGTCTCCAAGCTTGAATTAGGGTTTGGTTGACTTGAAATACTTTGATGAATTTTTGACCACCTTTCAACACCTATTTCTTTTCCAAATCTTCCTACAAGACCTGGAAATACACATGCAAAGAGGGGAAAAATGGTTAAGGGTTAGGGTATAAGGATTTTCCTTGGCCAAATCCCACTTTGGTAATCAAACCCTTGATAAAGAAATGAAATGGAAATAAGCAAGGAATGATGAATAAATAACATGAAAGTGTCCTAAACTTACCAAAACCTTGTTGTAGAAGTCTAAAGATATGTCAATGGCTGCTCCAAGATACTTGATATTTGCTTGATTGAATGATGCAAAGTGCTTGAATACTTGAATGAATCAGTGAATTAGTGAACTTGATGAATGGGGGTTAAAATGGATGAAAAAATACTTATTTATACACACTTATGCAGTAATTACCCAATAATACATCACAGGCTGACATAAGGTCTTAAGTTACATTTAATGTTGCTTATCGGGTTTACATTCAAAAACACACTTAATTATGATATTTAGGTGTACAAAGTTGCCAAATAAGGCATAAGAAAGGTGTAAATTGTGATGAAAAGCCTAGAAAAGCATGAAATCTTGTTACAATACAACACTTTAAAATAGGACTTGATAAGGAATAAAAAGGTGATATTTCGATGGATTATAATAAGAAGAGTCTAGAAAAGTGTAGAAATGTGTTACAAAACTTCACAACACCTTCACAAGACATCATAATTTGAATATTAAGGACCTAATGTGAATGCATAGGTTACATTGCAACATTAAATTAAAGCAAGATAAGTCAAGCATCACAAGAAAAATACTTAAATAACCATGAAAATTTCAATGATCCATTTTTCTATGGTATAGGTCCCAAAGAGATATCTTTGCGAGAGTGATCTAAAGTTGTTCAAAAATATCATACTCCCTGAATCGAGGAGCGGGAGGTAGTGTAGAATTAGGAAAAGATAAGGAAGTTGGGGTTGGTTGATGTGGTGACAGATTATTTCTAGTGTTGTATGTATGAGAAACAATATTATGACTTGGTTACCGTGAGAAATTATTTTGAGGTGGGTAGACATTGAATTCGGGTTTGTGTTGAATTGGAGGTTTGTGGGATGGAGGGTAAAGAATGAGTTCAGGTCGGAATTGAGTTTGTTATTTGTGTGAAGGTGAGTAGAGAATTAGAGGGTTCTTAGGATGTCCCACAAGGTATGTATGAGGTCCATGGATCAAGGGGGATCTACTGGACACTTGCACACCGATAACCTCATCCATCTTGGTTTGATGTATCTGTAATGAAGGGAAATGTAGGATTTCCTTTTTAACTAAGGAAGACACATTACTATTGTTTTCATTTTTGTGTGCCATGATATTCTTCTTAGGATGAGAGTTTTTAGGAGAATGACAAACAAAATTTTCTTGACATTCAAAGGTTGGTTCTTCTAAAAGGACTTCATTGCAAGTAGAGGAATGATCAATGGTTGAATTTCCATGCTTAATAAGGGTTTCTCTAGGTGAAGGGGGACAACGAAGATAATCATGACATTCATTGATTGTGTTTTTTAACATCAAAGTATCTACTTCACAGCTAGGAGAGATACTAGGAGAAGAAGAAATGTTAGTTTCATGATTACCTATGGTTGTGTTGTCTTGTTCATCAATGTTTTGTCCACTAAGAGAGGTAAGAAGAGAGAAACAACTAGGATTCTCAAAACTCTCATTGATTGGTTCTTCTACCAAAATATCTTCACCACCAATAGGAGAGATACTAGGAGAGGAACAAATATGATCATTAGGAATGTCCAAGCTTGTAGTCTCTTTCACAAAAACACTCTCATAGGGAGGGGATAGAAAATGTTTCTTAGCATGTCTAAATATGCAAGGTACTAACATTGTTTGGACAAAAATGAAAAACACATGTAACCATTTCATGCAATGTTTGAGCAATGTAAACAATGTATATCCAAAGATGCAAAACATTTTTATCCAATATATGAAAAGTTTTAGGAATACAAACAATGTATTTGCATGAATGAAAAGCACTTTTATCAAACTTATGCACATTTTTATGAATACAAACATTGTGTATGTAAAAGTGAAAAGTAGTTTTATCCATGTTATGCAAAATTTCAGAAATGTGAGCATTTTTTAGATCTAATGATGCTTGTAGTGGAAAATTTTTCAAAAATGACTACCCTAAATTGATGTTTTTGAGATAGGTGCATGAAACAAATGTTCCCAAAACTTTCCACATGTAAATGAGGTTTTTGACACCGTAACAAACAGTGAAAAATCTGGACTAGGACTAAGTCGCCTAGAATGGCAAATTAGTAACAATTAGGGTTTTTTTTAATTTAAAAAAAAATTAATTGGTTTTCATGATTTTTAGTATGTATGACTTGAATACTAAAATAAAATGTAGTTTTCAGATGTTTTTCAACATGATTTACAAGGAAAAAATGCAAACTATATGCACTTTTACTAATGCAAATTTTGAAAACCCTAGAATGCAAATTAACTAATGCAACATGTAAGGAAATGTTAATTCAAGCTAAATCTAGGATGATGGACTCCAAAATCAGAAAATAATTTTTCTAAAGGTGGGCTCACCAAAATGTAAACAAAGATTTTGGTTTTTGAACATGCTTTAAGCTCCTTTTAAGGTTTTTCACCTAAAAGGAGAGAGATTGGGGTAAAATGCAATGTAAAAATTCAATATTAATGCAAATATGGATGAAATGTGTCTAAATGGAATGTCCTAAATGCAAAAAATTGATAAAATAGATCAATTATTGAATGAAAACTAAAGAAATACAAGATGCTGGAAAACACATTGTTCTATGCAAACATGTGATAAATGACCTAGAAATGTAAACAAAACTAGACAAAAAGCTATCAAATAGAATGTGTGGACTTGGAGGTTGAAAAAATATGGCATGAAGGTCTGGAATCTTGACAAAACTGATGTAAAAGTCAATTGGTACATTTGTTCCAATCTGGTCAACTTAGTCGAAGATTTGGAAAAACTGGTCTAGAGCCCGTTTCGGCCAAATGGGTGTTTGAATATGCAAAAATCACTGAAAGGCATGTAAAGTGGGACTAATTCTCCATTAGTGGTGACTTAGTCCACTTCTCTATTTCTAGAATTTTGAAACGGGAAATGGAAGCCCTGGGTTTGCACTTCGGCTCTTCACAAGTGTCCGCTTTTGAAACTCTCATTTTTGGGCCTGAAAGTGACTCTTTGCTGATATTTTGGCTTTACATAAAAGGATATGTATTCAATAAGTCTTCAAACTAATCTTCAATGATCTTCAATCCCTTAAATTTCCTAAATCTACAAACACACAATGAAAGAGAAAGAAATGGTGAATGTTAGGGCATGGGGGTTTGCCTTGGTCAAACCCCTTTTTAGGTAATTAAACCAAAATGAAGAAAGAATGTAATGAAGCATGAAACAATGGAGTTAATACCTTGCCATGATTTATCTTGAATTTTTGAGGAAAAAGATGAAGAATGTTCCCTTGGATGTCCTTGAAAGCTATCTTGCTGACTTAGAATGATAAAACCCTAGCTTGCTTAAGAAGAATGATGAGTGATTGAGAAGATTAATTGATGGAATTAATGAATTAGTGAAATGAGAGATAAAAACCCTTTATTTATAAATAATTATGCCCTAATTCCTTAGAATACCTCATCACAAGCCGACCTTAGGTCTTAAGGAATAAAAACCCTAAATAATTTTAAATTTATTTTGATTTTTGAGCCAAATTGATGTAGAGCATTTACCAAGATCAACAAACCATCAAGGGTAATTCTAACCCTAAACAAAAAACATGAGAAGAGCCACCAATCATTTACCAAATTCGTCTCATTTTCACTTATTTCCACATTGCTACAAGACTCCAAAACACCATATCAATATTCCAAGTTCACCAACCAACCTTAACATACCTTAAAAATCTTCATATTGACTAGATCCAAGAAAAAAAAAATTAGAAAACTTTGAACCAATCCACATACATAAATCACACTTCCTTGCAATTTATTACCAAACAAGTAAAAAAGACAACCATTCACAAAATCTTACTCCCAAACTCTATTTAGGGCTTGAAACACCTTTAACCGTCTTTACATTGACAGAAACAAACCAAATACTCTGCCTCTCAACTTTATTTTATCAAATTCATAATTTCTTTCATTCAAAACTCAAACTCTAGTAGCATAGCAATATAAATAAAATGGGTGAATCATTCAATCCACTTTGAATCTCCACAAAAAAATGATTGTTTCAGGAACCCATTATTGCCAATTTAAACATACTTCAAAATGAGACATTGTTATCATGAAAATATTTACCAAAAAATTGATTGTCCACAGCGAATTGCACCAAATTAGGTCAATTTTTTGAAGCAAGTGTTACCCAAACAACTTCCAACCCTGAAATAACCTTAGAAAACATTGAATTATGTCCCAAAATTTTTGAATTGTTGGTCTTTTGATCCCCTAATCCCTTTCCAAGATCACAAAACACAAACCCTTGTTTTTGTCTTCCCTATGCTCAAATAAAGGAGGGTTTATTGAAATGGTGAAGCCCAAACCTTAAATCCACTAGCCACTACTTATATCACCTTAGAATAGGTATACACCAACTTAATGAGTCACCTCCAAGACATTACAAAATCCATTTTATCATGCCCAAGCCTGTAGCATCATGTCTTGCATGGAAACCATCAAATAACCACCTGTAGCAGCAGTCAACTTTTGCATTCTTATCTTCCCCTACACCTGTTATGACACTAAACACTTAAAACATCCTATACTAACCTAATCCACCAATCTACAAGACCTAAATTAGTGGAGTAGTCCTTAAGACCTAACTAGACTCTCAAACCCTTATATTAGGGGTTTACAAACCAGTATTCAGAAAATAGATTCAAATAAATGTTTAACTTAATATAATTCCTTCAAAATGGTCTTGAATGAAAGTGAATTCACTGTCTACTTGAAACAAAAATATTTAGAGCCTAAATCCTATGTATAGGCTATACAATTTGATAAATAATAGGGAAAATGCTACAAAATCTTAGTAGGGTACTTTTATTTATCAAAATTTTCAAGAATACAAGACTCCTCTCCCTTTTTCTCCCCTTACAAGCATTATAAAGAGGTTTCCAATCAGTTAAAGCAACTTCCTTTTCAACTTCAATCAACCAAACCTTTCCCTTACCCAACTAACTCTTCAACTTCTCGCTCTTTTGTATATTTTTCTAATTTTACAACTCTGCAATTTTTGCAAGTTTTGCACTTTTCATTGTTTTGACCACCTAGAGACCTATCAAAGACTCAATTACATTGGAAATGACCTTCACAAGACCTGTTTACATTTTTTTACATTTGAAAATTTAAATTTTATAAATTTTCCTATTGTGCGCATTTAGTGCACAAGGTGCTCCTGCACCAAAGAACCAGCCTAAAAAGCTTTCCAAGTCCCTTTGGAAACATGTTGTATCAACCTTGATTCTTCATACCTTCTTAAATCTTGTCTTGGACTCCTGCTTCTTGAAAAAATGCTCTTTGTCTTCACTTTCACACTGTCTCAATCTTCAACCTTAGAGTATACTTGTAGACACCTAAATTTGGACACTTAATTTATCCAAATTTATCCCCTTTCATCTAAACATCATTTTATTTGTGTTAATTAGGTAATATCACTATTATCTAGTTAATATCTTTAATTCTACAAAATCCTTAAGGTATTTAGTTAATAATTAAATACCCTATCTCTTTAATACTTCTTTCATCAAATGAATTAAATAAATATGACCTTTGTTTAATTCCCCACATGTCACATCCTTTTCTTAATCTTAATCAATCTCCTAATCTCTTCATTAAGGATGTGCACATGCCTAATGCTTGATTAGAATGTGTCACATCCTCCAACTTTTTCAAGTTGGCTTCTAATCCTCATTATCCTCTAATTATCTTCTAATTATTGATTAGTTAAACCTAATTAGTATCTTGGTCAACTATCCCCATTCCCCAAGGAATTTTTAATTCTTTTTTATTCATCCAAGGCTCCTCTCTTCCCCATGTGAATGTTTAATTCACTTTTATTCCTCCTAGAATTTTCTTTTCCCATGCATCTTCTAGAATATTTGACTTATCACATCAAGTCACATGTGGACAAGTGCTTCCCTTTTTGGAACCTTGTCTTGTCCATGAGATTCTTCCAAGAATGTGAATTTTTAATTCACATTTATTCACCCAAGATTCTTCTCATCTCCCAAAGTACTTGCAAGGTACTTGTCCTTCCTCCACCTCATTTACACATCACCATATCTAAGCCACTTCACATTCCACATGTCAAGATGTGAGGGCTTGTGAGTCATCAACTCACCCTAGCCCTTCATCTTGACCTTGTTGGATAAATCTCAACCATTGAATTCTCTAGAGAGTTCAAATTCCTCTATAAATACCCCTCTTCTAAGGAATTTTCAACATTTAGTCATTTTGCACCTACATGTCATTTTGAACACTCAACTCACAAGAATTTTCACTCATTTAGCCAAGCTATTTTAGCCATTTTGCACTTGCATCTAGTCATATTATTAATCTTGCATCTATCCATCCAAGGAGAACACAAGGATCTTAAACATCAAGGGCCAACAAAGGGATTCATCAACATGGAGAAGGTATAAGCAATTGCATTATTTCATCTATTTTATTTGTGTTAACAATTCCTTAGGCTAATCTTTGAGGTGTCTTTTGTGTTTTTCCTTATTGCATAATAGTTGTTTTCTATCTTTATAATAAGATAAACATTTAGGATACACATTTTTGGCATGTCCAGTGGGACCCACAAACGGATTCTTTTACTCTACATTCACTGTTGTTGAGATTTTTTGTAGGTATAGGTTGCAGAGGGGCAGCTATGCCCTCTGGTTCACTACAAAGGGGTGGCTACGCCCTCTGGTTCACTACAGAAAGGTAGCTACACCCTCTGGTTCACTGCAAAAAGGTGGCTATGCCCTCTGGTTGACTACAAAAAGATGACTATGCCCCTAGATGAAACTTTGATTTATGACATTTTTCTGCAGCTGGACGGCCATTCCCTTAATTTAAAAATCATTTTTCTGACATTTTTCTGCAGTTGGGCGACCACACCCCTAATTTAAAAATTTGTTTTCTAAATTTTTTCTGCAATTGGGTGGCCACGCCCTTGTTTAAAAAATATAATTTCTGACACTTTTTTGTAGTTGGCTGGCCAAGCGCCTAATTTAAAAATATGATTTCTAACATTTTTCTGCAGTTAGGCGGCCATGCCCCTGATTTAAAAATCTATTTCCTGACATTTTTCTGCAGTTGGGCGGCCACACCTCTATTTAAAAATCTCATTTTTGACACCTTTCTATAGTTGGGCAACCACACCCCTGATTTAAAAATATGATTTCTGACATTTTTCTGCAATTGACCGACCACACCCCTAAATTAAAAATATGATTTCTTACACTTTTCTGCAGTTGGGCGGCCATGCCTTTGATTTAAAAATGTGATTTCTGACACTTTTATGTAGTTGGGCAACCATGCCCTTGATTTAAAAATTTGATTTTTGACATTTTTTTGTAGTTAGGCTGCCACGCCCTTGTTTAAAAATCTGATTTCTGACACTTTCCTACAATTGGGTGTCCACGCCCTTGATTTAAAAATTTGTTTTCTGGCACTTTTTTTTAGTTGGGAAGCCACGTCCTTGATTTAAAAATCAGATTTTTTATTTTTTTGTAGTTGGGCAGCCACACCCTTGTTTAAAAATATGATTTTTGACACTTTTCTGTAGTTGAGCGGCCACACCCCTATTTAAAAATCTGATTTCTAACACTTTTTTGCAGTTGACGGGCTGCCACACCCCTAATTTTAAAAAAAAAATCTAGCATTTTTTTGCAGTTGAGCAGCCACGCCCCTATTTAAAAATTTGATTTCTAACACTTTTCTGCAGTTGGGCAGCCACACCCCTATTTAAAAATCTGATTTGACAATTTTTTGTAGTTGGGCGGCCACTCCCCTGATTTGAAAATCTGATTTCTAACGTTTTTCTGTAGTTGGGCAGCCACGCCCCTGTTTAAAAATATGATTTTTGACACTTTTCTGCAATTGGGTGGCCACACCATTGATTTAAAAATCTATTTTCTGATATTTTTTTGTAGTTGGGCAGCCACACCCCTAATTTAAAAATATGTTTTCTAACATTTTCTACAATTGGGCGGCCACACCCCTAGTTAAAAAATTGATTTCTGACATTTTTCTGCAGAAGGGCGACTACGCCCCAATTTGAAATTTGTTTGCTAACATTTCAATGCAGAAATTCAACTATGCCCTTTTGATTGCTGCAGAAGTTCAATTGTGCCCTCTTACTTACTACAGTGGGGTAGATATGCCCCAAAACAACACAATTTGGAAGGTAAAACAACCATTTTAGCTTTGTTTTTTCTCCTATTTTTTGTTGTTTTCAGATCCTAACCCCCTAACATTGTTTTTTTTGCAAGGATATTTGTGTTTTTGCTAACATTTTGTAGCATATTCTTGTGTAATTGATGAAGAACAAAGGATAAAACAACTAACATTTACTTGTAGGGCTATCCATTTGCTTAGATTTTAAAAGCTATCCTTGTTTTCGTTAATTTAGGAACATAGTTTAATTAGGGGAAGTAATATTCATTGTTTGCTATGTTTTTTTTGTGTCACCCAAGGGGGAATTGGTTTGTTTTCACTTTCCCCTTGCACTTTGTGTGAGCTTGGGGAGTAGTTGGAAATAATTAGTGCCTTCTTTTTAGTGGGACCTGCTTGGGGATTTCATCACCTCAAGGGACGATTCCAACCTCGCATACCGGTAGGGTATATAATGGGGGGAGAGTGAAATTTGTACCCCAATCTAGTAACGTTGTAATTGGTAGAGCGTCAAAGATAGGGTGATACCTAGATAGACATGAAGAGTTGGTATGAGCCCTTCAGTATCTCATTGGGGTTTCTGACTCACACTTGTGATGGGCTGGTGTTCACAGTTGTGCCTTACATACCAAGAGTATATCAAGGACTCTATAGAAGCCTTGTGCATCCTAGATTAAGACCTTTGTTGACCATGCCCTTAACACTAATCATAGGATTGTGCTTGTTTAAAGTGTCTTGTGATAAACCTATGAAATTTTTGACAAATTGGCCTTATTATCATCATTTTGAGTCCTTGCCATAGTCATTTCATCTAAACCAAGCCCTGTCTACCACAAAAAGGTGTTCATGCCCTCATGTTTATCATAGAAAGGCAGACACACCCTCCTGTTTACTACAGAAAGGCACTCACACCCTCCTGAATACTGCAAAAAGGTGGTCACGCCCTCTTGTTTACTATAGAAAGGTGGTCATGCCCTCCTGTTTACTGCATAAAGGTGGTCACGCCCCTGTAGCCTACTACAAAAGGGAGAACTTTCCTTGTTTAGTCATCCCAAACCTTCATTTAATCATTCCAAACCCCCATTTAGTTATCCCAAATGTCCATTTAATCATTCCAAACCTCTGTTTAATCATTCCAAACCTCTTTTTTGTCATTCTAAATCTCTGAAACCTCTATTTAATCATTCCAAACATTTGTTTAATTATTCCAAACCTCTGTTTAGTTATCCTAAACCTCCAAACCCCTGTTTAGTCATTCCAAGCCTCCATACATTTATTTTCTCAATCCACCCGCTCATTCCAAATTTTTGATAACTCATTTGGGAAGCCCATATCATCACCTAGTGAACTTGATTCACCCAAAATATTTCCATTTTCATCACCTGATCCATATCATATAAACACCACTCATCAACAAAACCACCTAAACCTTGTAATAAATGTTGACCTTAGCGCTTTGGTTTGATCATTATCCTCGATATCAATCATCAACTTTGGCCAAAATCAATTCACTTCCATCTTGAGGTGAATTTGGTGTCATAAGTTATCATCCTTGGCCCAAAGCAATCCATTTCTATCTTGAGGTGGATTCGGTGCAATGATCATCCATTGGTCCATCAATCTGATTGATCAACACCATAGGTCACTAAGGGTGATTTTATAACTTGGTTTAGGATCCCCTACATCTTCCATCATCCAATCTTAATCCAATCGCACCTATTCAATCATCCAATCAAACCCATCACATTTATTCAATCATCTAATCAATCCAATCACATCCATCCAATCAATCACAATTATCCAATCAACATCATCCAACTTTCTGGTCAAACCAATCCAGTCCTCTAATCGAATTCATCCAATCATCCAATCCACCACTAGTCTTGTCTTTTTATGCTCATTCAAACTCGGTCACAAACTAAGAAACAAATGGCACAACAAGATCAAGATTACCCATCCACATCCCTTGAAAATCATTTCAGAAGTTATTATCTGAATTGATCTAGGTGTTTGAATTTGATCATCATCCTCAACATCTTCTTAGGATTTTCATCCATCCTAATTTAATCATCACTGTTGGCCCTATCAATTCACTTTCAATCTCAAGGTGGATTCAGTGCTACAATCATCCATTTATCCTTTAATCAGATCAATCAGTATCCTACGTTACCTAGGGTAATCTCTGCACGGGGTTTTTCCAATCCCTTTCATCATCATATCTGATCCATCATTCAATCTTATCAATCATTGATTAATATTATCCAATATAATCACATCCTTATCCAATCACCTTCAACCCTATCAATCTGCTTACATCTCGAAGTAGATTCGGTGTCGTAGTCATCCTTTAATAATCAAAATCAATCCCATTGCATCATACAATCATCCTAATCTGAGCTTTACTCCAATCCTAATCTGAGCTTGGCCTAAATCTTGATTTGAGCTTTAGTCTATTTCCATCCAAAATCTTTGATCCATTCTCATTATCCTTTCATCGTCATGAATCCTTATCCTCCATCAATAGTAGTCAAGGGAAACCCTAATTATGTTGATGACAATAACGAAAGTCTTGTTGATCAACAGGTATAAGACATAGATCCCCTTGAAAATGTCATCGCTAATAAGCTTTCTCCACTTGCTTTCCAAAATCCAATTACTCCTCAAAGGTATCCTATTATGTCTTCATCCATTCCTAATCACACTCCTTATGCTACCTTTGACAAGGGATATCTAGTATCTTCCCCATCCCCATATTCGTCATGTCCTTCATCTACATCATCCTCTTATCCAACCTCTGCATCCTCTTATCCTAATCTACCATCCCAATACTCCTATTACAATTCCCCATCCATGTCCCCCTATCCTAATCCTCTTTCCCAGTCTACCCATACCAATCCTATATCCACACCCTTTTACCTTAATCCTACATCCACCTCTCATCATCCTCATCCAACATCCCAATACCTTTATTATATTTCATCACCCACATCCTCTTATCCCACTACACCACTTGTATCCTCTTGTACTAATCCACCGTCCATGTCCCCCTATCCGAATTCACCATTCCAATATCATTACCTTAACCCTCCATCCAATCCCGATCCTCCATCTACTCCTAGTCCTACATCCAATCCCATTGCTCCATTTAACCCTAGTCCAGCAATCCACAATCCAAGCCCTCCACCAATCCATAATCCCTCATCCATTTCTACCACCCCAACCAAGCCAACCATGTGCAAGTCTAATTTCAAAATTTCTCCAAGGACTCATGACAAAGAACACCTCCCGAACTCCACCTCCAGAAGATGTGGAAACCTATAGCTACACTCCCCCATGTACAATCCCTTGTCACAAGACCCTTATCCATCCAACACCTATCATTACTACTCAAACCATTGAAACCATTGAGCCCACTGAATCCATTAAGCCCCCATCTCCTACTTTGAGATTTGTCGAGCCCATCAAAGGAACTAGATTCCAATCCAGTCCCTCTACTCCTAGATCCACCCAATCCATCGAAAAAACCCAAATCCAATTCACTCCTCCCACTCCTAGTATCATCGTAATCCCTCCTCTTAAACTTCATGAATCCTCCATCCTTCCACCTCACCCACTTGGGGAGTCCATTCAATATTCCTCCATTACCATGCCTCCAGCACATGATGATTCATGCCAAGAGCTTGATCTAAAGCATACAAACATGTCCCCTTCTCCACATTAAGATCCTGCCATCCTATCTAGTCCACCTCAAGATACTAGTCCTTCATCCATTCCATCCCATGGCCCCTTTTTCACTCAAGATCCAATCACTCCATTGCATGGGTCCTCATCACCCACTACCACAAGTCCAAATCTTATCATATCACCTGATCCCTCTCTTGATCCCTCACCACTCACTTCTCTCAATCATGATGCTGCTATCCCCTCATCTCCATCTCATGATCCTCCATCATCGCCTATCCCTACCATCCCAACACTGTGTTTATATCCCCTTGGTCCCCTCTCATTCCTCCATGGTGGTCTCCTTGTAGAAGAAAAAAAATCATATACACCAACTCTCCTCTTCTGCCTAATAATGGACTCACATCATTCTTCTAGAATAACCAAAATCCTATCCTAGATCGAATGCTCAAGAGAATGAACTATCAAGTTAAAGGTTTAGGCCTTCATGAGCAAGGTATTATAAATCCCATCCAAGCTAAAGAAAATTTGTATACACAAGGTATTGGATGTACTACTCACAACTCACAATCCAAGAATGTTGGTACAACCTCCACAAATATTCTCCAATCCTCTTCTAAAAAAATAAGAGGCTCCTCCCTTAACTCCACTAGATCCTTTGTTGCCATACCCCCTCCTCCATCATATCGCTTCAAAAAAACCATCCATATTCCTCCTTCATCCACTCCATCCATTTTGGATCCTTATGTTCCCTTGTCTCCTATCACATATACTCTAGGTCCAAAGTCCTTTTTGGGCCCTTACATCCTAAAATCACCTCCTCCATCTTGTCATATTATCCATCCATCACCTATCCATGCCACCCATTATAATTATCCCACTCTCATGTTCCCTAAGCAAGATCAACAAAGGCACGTACCTGCACATCCTCCAAATACTGCCTCCATCACTCCATTCATGTGTCCTCCACATCATGCATGTGTTTGCACCCATCCCATTGCTACTAAAAGAACTTTGGATGCTAAAGTACAAATTCATAAATCTAAACACCTGCATGAATCAAAACCTCCTCGTGTCCCCTCTAAAAGACATATTGAAAAAAAGAAAAAGAAAATCCAAAATCCAAATGAAATCTACAGGCCACAAAGGCCCACCAAAAAAAAAATCAAAACCATGTGGATATCAAAGAAAAAATATGCAATGCCTTCAAATGAATCATCCATAAACACATCCAAAATTTCTACTCCAAAAGCTAATCATGCAAATCCTCCATCTCCTAAATCCATTTTGGGTCCTTATGTCCCAAAATTTGCTATCACCTCTCCTCCATTATCTCCACATCCTCCATTACACACTCCTCATCCAACCATTAATCCTCCTATCCTTTCACACCCCCCACCACATGTGCCAATGTTGGTCCTGAACACATCTCCCAATCACACATCCACCCCATCATTCCATCCATACATTTTCCAACATCCTAGCCATTATCCCACATATCCCCCACATCAAGTCCCTCTAATCCAGTCTCTTACATAATCCACTTATCCTAATAAGGTTGTACCAACATCCAATAGTCGCTTCAAACATGGGCTCTTAATACTTCAGATGGAATTTGATGC
Source organism: Sequoia sempervirens (assembly GCA_007258455.2). NCBI lineage: Eukaryota > Viridiplantae > Streptophyta > Pinopsida > Cupressales > Cupressaceae > Sequoia > Sequoia sempervirens. The sequence continues at coordinate 191,152,458 of VDFB02252616.1, read as the reverse complement.
TTGAATCCTTCATCCATATCCTTATCACATCTCTTCCACATACGTTTATCCACCTCCTTATCCTTATCCATCTTTGTCTGCATATTATCCAAAAAAATACAAAAAAGATCAAAAATAAAAAAGTCATAAAATAGTAAAGAGAAATCATTTGTCCAATGGTGAAAACTTGGTAAACAAGCGCCTTGGATAAGTACCATGATGAAAACCTAGTAAACAAGTGTCATGCATAAATCCCCTATCCAGTTTACTTTTTCACTTGGTGGCACTTGCATCCCTTTCACCCACCTCCTCCATCCCACCTATCTTACACATTCATCTGATCATATCCATTTATCTCACTCCCTCCATCCTCCTTGTGATCTTGATATAGCTAGGGAAAAACATATACACATGCTTTGGACACCTCTTGGCATACCTTCGTATCATCCATACACTATCATATTCCTTATCCACATCCATCTTCCTTCTTTGTCTATCCATCATGCTACCATCACTTTCCCTTCCTTATCCATCCTACCTTCATTCATCAAACTCCCTCGTCCATCCATCCTGTCCTCCTCCAACTATCTCCTTTATCTTCCCATCCACTCGTCTTTCACCCCTTTTTCCTTATCACACATGACATATCTAGAGTGGGGGCATATACTTCCTTTGTGACATAAGTCCTTGGAGACATCATTCATTGATCCTATCTAAATTTTTATCTTCCCATCCTTATCTTCCTATCCATCCATCCAAACAATCCCTTTCATATCCCCATCTTTATCTTCTTATTCCTCCATCCAAACAATCCCTTTCGTATCCCCATCTTTGTCTTCTTACCTATCCAAACAATCCCTTCCATCTCCCCATCCTTGTCTTCTTATCCCATACCTGAGCTTTGTAATTTCCATCATCCTATCTTGTCGTATCGGTCCCATATTTTTATCCACTCATCCTATCATCTCATCATCCTTTATCCATAGTTTGGCTTTGCTCTCTTGTCGAGCTATGTTGCCCCTATGCTTTCACATAGGCAAGGTCGATCATTTGATCCACCCCCGGGGCTCCTTTATCATCTAGCATCGATCCTTCCACTTTGGTCCATTTTATCTTGGTCTCCCATCAAGTTCTCCATCATCCTCTTTCTAATTTTATGCATGGTTCATCATCACCCTTTTATCAAACTACGAGGGCTTTGCACTTTCATGTAGGAAAGGCTAGTCTTTGATTGGCACCCAAGACCCTAGGTCTTTAAGGTGTTTTAATCTCATGTCTTGTCTCTCTTGTGTCATGTCATCAAGTTATGCCCTTATCTAGTTTGTTCTTAACAAACGAAATCCACTAATATCATGAGATCCAATCGATTCCAAGTACCCTACATCATATCAATATTTTAGTTTAGTATCCATCATCGGTCTCAACATGATGCATCCTTCCTAATAGACCTCATCAATCCCATCCATCCCCTTGATCCTATGGCAAAGGACATTTGAAATTGATTGTGATCTTTTGATACTTTTGGCTTTTGTTTATCATTTGAGCTCCCTATCATCACTTATCAAGGATGCCATGATCCATCATATTATGGTGTGTTTTTATTGGTCAACATAGGGGCATATCTTGATCTTTTTGTTTATGTTTTTGTCTTCTTGGTTGTCCCATGTAGTACCCACCAAGATCCATGAGGTCTTGTGTTATGCTGGGCCATCCTTTTGTTCTTGTGGTTATCTCAATACCTTGCCCAACCAAAGTCTTTGTTATGCGACTTTTTCCTGTGGAAGAAAAGTAAAAAAAAAAAAAAAGAATAAAAGTAATTAAGTAAATAAGTAAATAAATATAAGAACTAATGTGATAGTTCCTGAAAGAAAATGTAATAAAATAATAATTAGAGTTTTCACGGGATGTAATTATTATTTGTAAAAGGGTGTGTCGGTAGGAACTACCCTTTGTGTTGTATAAAACCCGTGAAAACTAAATTATTGAGGACATGAAAAACAAAAGGAAAATCAAGTGGAGCACATTGCAAGAATAGGGTTTCAAGGTTAGCAAGCTGTGAGTAGGATGGAGAAGGGGCACTCCTACAGTGGGTGTCCAACCTGGGGTACAAGTGCGTGCACTCAGGATGGTCCTAGCCAGGGCATGGTTTTGTGGCACGAGTGTTGAGCATTGTTCCGGTGGAACCAACACTCGTGTAGAGTAGCCAAGTCTGCTTTCCTCCCAGACTACTCACAGATGGAAGAGGCTGAACCAAGGACCATTGCAACAATAATTTGGAATTTATTCTGCACATTTCCAAAGATAAGTGTTAAAGCTTAATAATTTTTTTTGAGCAATATAAGTGTTTAAATCTTTGAGTTTATTGAATTAATAATTTGTTTATGGCATGATTGAATGTATTTGAGTGAAATTGGTGATCAATTTATTATGTGCATTTAATTTCAAAGTCTTTATTTGAACTTTAAATATTATATTAAAATTTGTGCATAAAAGTTTTGGAATTAATCTGTGGAAATAATTTAAGTCTTTGGAGTTTAAATTTGGGAATTAGTTTTGTTTCAATTGGTATCAGAGCCTTATCGATCCAAAAAAAAAAATTTCAAACAAATATGTTAAATTAAAAATATTATAATATTTTAAAATTTAATTACAGTCATTTTGGGAATTGATATATTAAAACATTATAATAGTTTAAAATTTAGCTACATCAATATATTAAAAATATTATAATAGTTTAAAATTTGATTGATTTTTTTTATCTTTTGCAAAATAGATAAAAGATTACTTTTAAATCTTTGAATTAATTAATTACTCATTTAAGGTAAATAAATTTAGGGTTTCATAGAATATTTAACATTTACTTAAGAGTTGAATTTTTTTTACTTTTCCACGAGTTAAATTAACAAAGAATCTTATTAAATTTGAATTTAAATTATTTTTACTTACATCTCATAAATTGCATTCCAAAAATATATATATCTATATATATATATATATATTTCACCTTCAAAAAAAATTTGAAATCTACAACAAAGCCAGTAAAATCTTTCCTCTTTAAACCTTCTGGCGAGTCAATCACCATTCAACAAATCTCTTTTTCAAAAAAAAGATAAAAAATAAATAAATTAGGTTTTTGTTTGTTTGTTAAATTATTCTAATATTTTGTGAATTATTTTTCAATTGTTAGAAAAGGTATCTCCTAATTTCATGGATTTTGTTTGTAAAAATATTCAACTATGTTGTGAACTGTGCTGTCAAATGTTAGAGAATATATTTGTTAATGTCAGAATTTTTGATTGATCGATAGAATACTTCAGTATTTTGTGGTCTTTATGAATTGCTGGAGAAACTAAGCTATGTATGTGTTGCATTTAATGTATTTGATATTTACTGAATATTTGTATTACATTTCTCTTAGACTTTAAAAATCTATGTTATTTCTAAGGGTTTTTGTTTGATTTCTTATATACTTGAATATTTCAGAGTTGTTTTTCAATTGTCATAAAAATTGGGCTATGCATTTGTGATTTTGAAACCTTTAGTAAGACTTGGAAGTTTTTTGCTGTAAAATATATATATATATATATATATATATATATCAGTTAGCGTGAGTTTTGCTTGATTGTTAATATACTTAGAATATTTTTCTTTTTCACAATTGCCTTTAGATAAGGCTGTGATTTCTTTTCACTTGATTTTTTTGAACTTAAATTATTATTTCTTTAATTTAAATAAAATGTAAAGACTTGGCGCTCTGTACTGCTAATTACTATCTGCCCGATGTAAAATGGAGGAATACAGAGGTCTTTTGATTGTTTTCCTATCATCTATTTCTTAACTATTGTTTTATCCTTTCATTATTAATGCCAATTAGCATTTATTTTCACATTTTCAATACCTTTTGCCGCTTTGATTGTGCACTTGGAAAAGAAGGTCAAAGTAAAAATACCTAAAAGGTGAAATATATCAACTTCTTCAACCCTACACATTAAGGAGTCTCTAGACAAAGCATTCAAATTGATTTAGCATGAATTGTCAAAAATAATCTGCATAATCTTTTTCTTATAGTCTGATTTGTGTGCTCTATTCTATCCTCTTCAAGATTCATAAAATACATGATTCTCTTTTCAATAATATCTTTTAACTCACCATCTTTCATTATTGATGCTATCTGTAAAGTTGAAATCTCAAGGGAAACACACAACACCACATTTATGCCATATGTGCAATTTCACTCTTAATCATGATATGATCTTCCCACAAGACATCACATAAATTCTTATGCCAACTTTGCTCTTAAGAAAAAAATATGATGCACATAACTCACTATATTCATGAAATATTCTATGTTAATGACGACGTAAACATGCACCTTATTAGAAAATTGGATCGAGGGGTTTAATGAAGTTCAATCCCAGTTATTGAAAAGGGGCTTCTATAATGCCTAACTTGAGAAAATAATCGACAATCTTAAACAAATTGCTGACATGTTTGACATTTTGTACCTTCCTTATAGAGTACATCTTTCAAAATGATAACTTAAGTGCTTTTAATTTAAAGTTCTCCTTTACTACTTACCCACATGAGTTGGATAATCTCCATATGTTAGAGTATGTCATTCATTTGTAAAGATGACAAGTTCATTTCCCTTGTATCTATGTCCTTTCCTTTTTCTCTGTGTTCATCTTTTGCTATGTATTGACACAATATTTTCTCACTAAGCTGGTATAATCCACTCCGACAAATCAATTTGATTGGTTTGATGTCAAGTGCATACTCCTAAATCAATGCAATCCAATCACCTCTCTTTGAATTCATCTCTTATTCATGAGAATTATTTTCATCAACAAATCAAACATAGACACATTTGTATGAAAATTAAAGATATACATATACATGCTATGTAGTAGTGAATATTTTATCTCATGATTTTTGAAGCTATTGCTCACTAATATAGTTGGAACTTCTAGATTCTCTTCATTATTTTGAGTAATTATTGAAGACATATTTTCTAGAGCATAACAATACAAATGATTTTAAAAGTATGGCACATAAGCACCAAAGCTCTACAAATCGCTCCTTAGTCCTTATGAAATCTATTTTTACCCTCTTCAATCCATTTGAAAGATCTTATCTTCTTCATCATGGTATCTTTTATTATGAAAGAATATGAATAAACCCCCCTCAAGAAATTGAAATTTACCAACAATGAATGTACACGAGTCTTTCTTATAATAATAAAAGAGAGATTACAAAAAACATTATCCCAATCAAATTCAATCTTTACGTCTTATTCTAAAATAATATAACCCAACATTATGGGCCCATAACCCACAGATCTATTGGATTCACATCTTAAACTTAGAGAAATGACAATATGTTTGGAATGAATTGATGAGAATAACATATTTATAGTATATAAACCTATGGGAGCATGCTATTTCCACGTCTTAAACCTTGAAAATATTAGGTTGTTTAAATTTATTGGCTGGAATAAAATAATACTTCACCAATTGTACAATAACATAAAATATCTTAGGAGAAGACATGGGGACATTTTGAATCTTACAGGGGGAGAGACTATCTATGCCATCCTTTTCTATGATATGCAAGTAGGTTATGTGATGTTTATATATTTCACTTGTCTTTTTCAAAATAATCATAGTGAACTTTCCTATGTTGTCAAACTTATTAGAAAAACCATATGGCGATTGAAGATTCATATCAACATTTTTTTAGAACTTTGGATCAAACCAAATTTACACAATAACCTTACTTGAATTACACATGCTAGATATATCATGGATATATAAATTATAGCCTTGAGAAGTCTAACAAATGTCACATAGTTGGTATTGGTTGTGATATATGTTGAAAGATGTTATGACCAGATTACGACTCTAAAATTGCCCAATTTTTTTGTTTAAGTTACCCAGTGAAATGATATTTTAAGGATAATTCTAGTTGGTATAGTAGGAGGAAGATTGGACCTAATTTTTTTTTGAAGTACTATGTGGGTAGTCCTAACCCATTAATGTTTTCTTTTACTTAAGGTGCTCAATGAATTTTGTTAGTACCATTTTTAGCTATTGTACTTTGTTATTGGACTTGATCAACCCAATAACCTTGTACAATTGTTTTGTTAGATAGGACTGAGATTCTATTTGTACATTGATTTTGATATATGAAAAGTGGATATTCATGTAGTCTGGAATGCATGAATACCAACTTGGAATGTATGTTGAATTTATAGATTATAATTTTATAAATTATGAGTGACCACATATTATTGGACATGCATAATAATTATTATGTGATTACATTGTAATACTCTAATAATTTTTAAAGGAGTTACATGAGTGAGTAAAATGGTAAAGTTGAAGGGTAAGAGGTTAAGTACATAAACCATAATTATCTTTGTAATTATAAATTCATGATTCTATTTTTTGTAGTGGTGGATAGATTAATCAAGATGGCACATTTCCTACCCATCAAAATAAAATCCTCTACTTTTGATATTACCCATATTTTTGCCAAAGAAATTGTCAGGCTACATGATATTCCAAAGCACATTATTTCAAACTGAAAGCCTAGGTTTACATCTTCTTTTTGAAATCTCTCTTTGCGAAACTTGGTACCCATTTAAATTTTAGTACTGCCTATCATCCCGATTTTGATGGCCAAACATAGAGGATTAATAAAATCTTAGAAGATATGTTATGAATGTATACCATGGATAAACTTGAGTCATGTGAAGATTACTTGCACTTAGTAGGGCCTGCATATAATCAAGGATATCATTCCACTATCAAGATGACACCTTTTGAGGATGTTTATGGTCAAAATTGTAACACACCCATTTCAAGGTCTGATCCTGTCCATAAAGTTTGGTATGAGAATGAAAACTTGTTAGAGATGGAAGCCATTATTAATAAAGCCAAACAAAATATGAAGGCTGCCCAAGATAGGTATAAAAGTTGGGTAGATTCTAAGAGGTCTACTCGAGATTTTGAGGTTGGTGAACATGTTTTTCTTAGAGTCAAACCATAAAGGAGTTCGTTAAAACTGGGTAAATATTCTAAGATAGCTCCTCATTTTTGTGGAGCTTTTGAAATATTAGAAAGATTAAGGGATGTTGCTTATAAACTTGCTTTACCCCCCTCAATTGCAAATCCATAATGTATTTCACGTAAGTTTACTTAAGAAATATATATACAATGCAAATCATGTTATTGATTGGAAAACTATTTCTATTGAACCTTCTTGTGAATTTAAGGTTGAACCAAAACAAATAATTGAAAAAAGATCTAGAATATTGAGAAATAAAGTTATAAATGAAGTAAAAATTAAATGGAGTCATTGTGATAATGATAGTGCTACTTGGGAAAATGTTGATTTTATTAAAGACCAATATCCTCATTTGTTTAACTAAAGGCTATTATATTCATGTGTATGTGTGATGCAGAAAATCATCAAGCTACTGAGGGCAGTAGCTAAACAACAGGGGGAGAATTATTATGAGACTTTTTTCCCGTGGAAGAAAAGTAAAAAAAAAAAAATAGAATAAAATTAACTAAGTAAATAAGTAAATAAATATAAGAACTAATGTGATAGTTCCTGAAAGAAAATGTAATAAAATAATAATTAGAGTTTTCACGGGATGTAATTATTATTTGTAAAAGGGTGTGTCAGTTGGAACTGCCCTTTGTGTTGTATAAAACCCGTGAAAACTAAATTATTGAGGACATGAAAAAAAAAATGAAAATCAAGTGGAGCACATTGCAAGAATAGGGTTTCAAGGTTAGCAGGCTGTGAGTAGGACGGAGAAGGGGCACTCCTACAGTGGGTGTCCAACCTGGGGTACAAGTGCATGCACTCAGGACGGTCCTGGCCAGGGCATGGTTTTGTGGCACAAGTGTTGAGCATTGTTCTGGTGGAACCAACACTTGTGTAGAGCAGCCAAGTCTGCTTTCCTCCCAGACTACTCATAGACGGAAGAGGCTGAACCAAGGACCATTCCAACAATAATTTGGAATTTCTTCTGCACATTTCCAAAGATAAGTATTAAAGCTTAATAAATTTTTTTGAGCAATATAAGTGTTTAAATCTTTGAGTTTATTGAATTAATAACTTGTTTACGGCATGATTGAATGTATTTGAGTGAGATTTTTGATCAATTTATTATGTGCATTTAATTTCAAAGTCTTTATTTGAACTTTAAATATTATATTAAAATTTGTGCATAAAAGTTTTGGAATTAATCTGTGGAAATAATTTAAGTCTTTGCAGTTTAAATTTGGGAATTAGTTTTGTTTCAGTCTTCATGACTTTTGGGTGTTGGGATAGCCTTCTTGTTTGTTGTGTTTATTTCATGCATTAGACACTAATCTGCCTTGGTCCTTTATACCTTGGTGTATTGTGTCTTCTTCTATAGCAAAATTCAGTGCTCCAAAGATGGAAAATTGCATTAGGATTACATTTCAAAATTTCCCCCATCCATTCATCCTTCATCACTCTCCCTTCCTATTCTCCTCTTGCTTATCACCCTCTCTTATCCATCACTTTGCATCATCTTCCTCATCTCCCCTTGCATCACACCATCCATTTCAAGAGCACACCCGTGTTCTCTTGAACCCGCATGTCCTCTTGAGGGGGCATCCTCAATCCCTAATCTTCATCATTTTTTAAAAAAAAATTATTTTCATCTAAACATCATTTTATTTGCGTTAATTAGGTAATATCACTACTATGTAATTAATACCCTTAATTCTACCAAATCCTTAAGGTATTTAGTTAATAATTAAATACCTTATCTCTTTAATCTTCTTTCATCAAATGAATTAAATAAATATGACCTTTCTTTAATTTTCCACATGTCGCATATTTTCTTAATCTTAATCAATCTCCTAATCTATTCATTAGGGATATGCATATGCCTAATCCTTGATTAGGATGTGTCACATCCTCCAACTTTTGGAAGTTGGCTTCTAATCCTCATTATCGTCTAATTCTCTTCCAATTACTAATTAGTTAAACCTAATTAGTATCATGGTCAACTCTCCCCATCCCCCAAGGAATTTTTAATTCCTTTTTATTCATCCAAGGCTCCTCTCTTCCCCATGTGAATTTTTAATTCACTTTTATTCCTAGGTATGTGCAAGATCATGATGGGCCAAAAAGTGGCAATATGATGGGTATGTGGCTGATGGCTATTTTTTTACCCAAAATTGATGAAACGAAAAATATTTTTTAAAGGAGATTAGATTTCCACCGAGATAAATTATGCTTTACTTTGAATTAAATAAGTAATTATTATTCATTTTCTATTCAAATTATGACTAAAGTTCTGATTGATAGGCTAATTGAAAAAAAATCTATCGCTTTCAAACGGTATCACATTTTTGAATCCAAAACATGCATCACATTCTATGCTTCACAAACTATAGGATTAAAAAAATAAAAAATGAATTTCATTAAGTTTTGACCAAGTTAAGATGGTTAGGCATATGAGTTTTTATATTTTTTAAAAAGTTGTAATAAAAAATTCATAATTAATTATTTACTTGGATTTTTTTTAAAAAAAAATATGCATCACAATGGGGCATGAGTCCTCTACTTATATCTAAAATATTATAACAAAATATTATCATTTTATTGTGGTTACGATGGTCAAACAAACACCTACTTATTTTTCCCCTAAAATTGAAGTAACACTGCATTGAAGTTTTAAATTTTTACCAAATAGATTATTATTATTTTTAAACAAACCTAGTAGTTTAGAAACTACACTAAATTTTATACATATTCTATTCTTACATATTTATGAAATAATATAGATAACTTATTCAAATTTTTACGTCAAGTTTCCTAACTCTGATTTTTCTAAATTTGTTGTCACTTAAAGGCCTATTTTTTCCATGATGATCCTGCACATACCCTCCTCCTAGAATCCCATTTTCCCATGCATCTTCTATAAAATTTGACATGTCACATCAATTCACATGTGGAAAAGTGCTTCCCTTTTTGGAACCTTGTCTTGTCCATGGAATTCTTCCAAGCATGTGAATTTTTAATTCACATTTATTCACCCAAGATTCTTCTCATCTCCCAAAGTACTTGCAAGGTACTTGTCCTTCCTACACATCATGTACCTTCCTTCCACCTCATTTACACATACCATAGCTAAGACACTTCACATTCCACATGTCAATATGTGAGGGCTTGTGAGTCCTCAACTCACCCTAGCCCTTCATCTTGGCCTTGTTGGATAAATCTCAACCATTGAATTCTCTAGAGAATTCAAATTCTTATATAAATACCCCTCTTCTAAGGCATTTTCAACACTTAGTCATTTTGTACCTACATGTCATTTTTAACACTCAACTCACAAGCATTTTCACTCATTTAGCCAAGCCATTTTAGCCATTTTTCACTTGTATCTAGTAATATTGTCAATCTTGCCTCTAGCCATCCAAGGAGCACACAAGGACATAAACATCAAGGGCCAACCAATGGATTCATCAACATGGAGAAGGTATAATAAATTGTATTATTTCATCTATTTTCTTTGTGTTAACAATTCCTTAGGCTAATCTTTGAGGTGTCTTTTGTGTTTTTCCTTATTGCATAGTAGTTGTTTTGCATCTTTAGAATAGGATAAACATTTAGGATACACAATACTCTCACTCACTAACTTGTCCTTACTTTTCATCTTGACACCACTTCCTCTTTGCTATTTTATCTATTATTTTCCTCTTATCCTTTTTCTCTTCAAATCTTGATGCTAATCTTATCTTTACACCTACAATCTTCTACCAGTTCTACCTTTAACTATCCACTCTTTTCCTCTTCAAACTTACTCCTTTTCCTTTCCTTTCACTTTGTTTCATTTCACCTCCTGTCTTCAAATTCTATTTTCTCTTGGATTTTCCATCAAACTCACCAATCAAAGGATACATGGTTGTCCTTTCTTAGCACTGAACTTTCCTCTAACTCTTTCTCAACCAAAGGACACAGTATTGTCCTTTCACATTTCCTTTCTAAGCAATATTTCTTCTTTTCCAACAATTTATCCTTAGAATTCTCTGACCAATTATCTTTTCATATACTCCCATCAGTGGAGTACTCTCAAACTGACTTACAACTCTCATAATGGATGAAAACTCAAGTGCTTCTCAAATAGGTATCCATCTCCCTCACTGCCTCATCAAAAAAACTTAGCAAACCATCCATCTTACCCAACAATTGATCCTAGAAGATGCCTCACTCTCTATATGCACCTTCTCCCTAGCTTAATCTTCATTGGAGGATGGTGAACATAGACCTTAGCTTGTCTATAACAATCACACAACTTCAAATCTTTCTCTCTGCAGCTTTAAGATGGATCAAGCATGTGTAACCAACAACTCAACAACAACTTAACAAATGCCAGATCAGCTAGCTCTGATATTAATTGATGTTGAGAATCTACCAAGATCAACAAACCATCAAGGGTACTTCTGACCCTAAACACAAAACATGAGAAGATCCACTAATCATTTACCAAATTCATCGCATTTTCACTTATTTTCACATTGCTACAAGACTCCAAAACACCATATCAGTATTCCAAATTCACCAACCAACCTTAACACACCTTAAACATCTTCATATTGAATGAATCCAAGAAAAAATTTGTTAGAAAACTCTAAACCAATCCACATACACCAATCACATTTCCTTGCAACGTATTACTAAACAATGAAAAAAGACAACCATTCACCAAAGCTTACTTCCATACTCTATTCATGCCTTGAAACACCTTTAACCATCTTTAATTTGATAGAAACAAACAAAATACTCTTCCTCTCAACTTTATTTTATCAGATTCATAATTTCTTGCATTCAAAAGTCAAACTCTAGTAGCATAGAAATATAACTAAAATAGGTGAATAATTTAATCCACTTTGAACCTCCACAAAAAATTATTATTTCAAGAACCCATTATTGCCAATTTAAACATACTTCAAAATGAGATACTGTTATCATGAAAAGATTTACCAGAAAATTGACTATCCATAGCAAATTGAACCAAATTAGGTCAATTTTGTGAAGCATCACCCAAACAACTTCCAACCCTTAAATAACCTTAGAAAAAATCGAATTAGGTCCCAAAACTTATGAATTCTTAGTCTTTTGATCCCCTAAGCCCTATCCAAGATCACAAAACATAAACCCTTGTTTTTGTCTTCCCTATGCTCAAATAAAGGAGGATTTATTGAAAAGGTGAAGTCCAAACCTTAAATCCACTTGCCACTTCTTCCATTACCTTAGAGTAGGTCTACACCAACTTAAGCAGTCACCTCCAAGCCATTACAAAATCCATTTCATCATGCCCAAGCCTGCAGCATCATGTCTTGCATGGAAACCATCAAATAACCACCTATAGCAGTACTCAACTTCTGCATTCTTGTCTTCCCATTCACCTGTTATCACACTCAACACTTTAAACATCCTATACTAACCTACTCCATTGAACTACAAGACCTAAATTGGTGTAGTCCTTAAAACTTAACTAGACTCTCAAATCCTTATATTGGGGGTTTACAGATCGATATGCAGAAAATAGACTCAAAAAAATGTTTAACTCAATCTAATTCCTTAAAAATGGTCTTGAATGAAAGATAATTCACTGATCTACTTGCAAGGACAATATTTAGAGCCTAAAGCCTCTATACATGCCATACAATCTGATAAATAACAAGGAAAATACTACAAAATTTGAACAGGGTACGTTTATTTATCAAATTGTTCAAGAATACAAGACTCCTCTCCTTTGTTCGCCCCTTATAAACTTTATAAAGAGGTTTCCAATTAGTTAAATAAACCGCATTTTCAACTTGACTTGACCAAACCTTTCCCTTGCCCAACTGACTCTTCAACTTCTTGCTTTTTTGTATATTTTTCCAATTTTATAATTTTGCAATTTTTGCACTTTTCATCATTTTGACCACCTAGAGACCTATCAAAGATTCAATTACATTGGAAATGGCCTTCACAAGACCCTTTTATATTATTTCACATTTGAAAATTCAAATTTTACAAATTTTCCTATTGGAGGCATTCAATGTACAAGGTGCTCCTACACCACAAATGGGACTAAGTCGCCACCAATGATGATTTAGTCCACTTGGGAATTTCTAAGTGGGTGTCAGGAATTGTGATAATTTAAATAATTTTTGTCAGGTTCTTCTTCAACAAGACACTTAATTAAGGCCTATAAGTGCATAAAGGGGCCATTTAAAAAATAAGAAAGGTGTAAATATTCATGACAAGCCTAGAAAAGTGTGAAAGTTTGTTGCAACTCTTTTACAACACTTTGAAATAGGTCTTGGTAAGGTTATTTAGGTGAATTATGATATTAGGGTTGCAAAAAGTCTGAAGATGTGTTACAACACCTTTACAAGACATCAATAAATGTATTTTATTTAGTTTGCAAGGGCCCGAGACCTAATATGGATGTGTAAAACACCTCACAAAACCAAATCAAGGCCTTATTAAGTCCAATTTGTCATAAATTACTCCCAAATCAAGCAAGCAAAAAGGGATACTTTTTCTATATCCACACTATGTTATAAAGCGTCCTATTTTCTTATTATTCATGAGCAAAAGGCTTTACATGTGCTCTATCCTCTAGAATTGGCTCCACGAGTGCTCAGTTCAGTAGAAGATGAAAAAGAGGTTCTATAGGTGCTTGGTCCTATATAATGAAAATGCTTCATAGGTGCACGGTCCTACAAAGGAGGTGTCATAGGTGCTTAGTCGTGAGAGAGTGGTGCAGGGGCACCATGTTCAAGCATGTAAATGGTCTTAGATCAAGTTTCTTTTTTGTTATTTGTGGTGTGTCAAGTCTTTTTTTTGTTCAATAAGGTCATAATAGACCATCTCTAGTGTTATAAGCCATTTAGGAGTCATTTTGCTCAAAGTTGAATGATATTTTTAAAAGTTGTCATATGCAATGTTGTAAAGTTGCAAATATGCAAACTTGGAAGACAAACAGTCACTTGAAGTTTAAAAGCCAGTTTTGTTAGTTTTGAAAGTTATTTTAAAGTTTATAAATACTCAAGGAACTCGAAGGAAAGAGGTTGTTCATGATTTTGAGAAAGAAAAGTAGTAAAGTTCCCTGTTTTAATTAAAATTTTGTCTGTTTCTTTGAATATTACTGTAATAGTTTGTTGTACTTGGCCGTACAGGAGCATATTGGACCAAAGGCTATGAAAACTCAATGGTGGAATGAAGTAGCAATGTTTTGATTCTATTGTGAATGAATTTCATAAAGATCCAAGTCTTTTATAGCATTTTTATAGTAGGCGGGTCTGTACGGTTAGATTGAAGGTTTTGGTTGCTTAAAATGAACTAATGGCCCATTCCACTGATTGTATCTCCTATGGCTTGGTGGAATTGGACAAATATAGTAGGGTTATATGTTTGAATGGTTTTTGAGAGTAGGGCAGGCCATTCGGGGTTTTGCATATGATGCCCTAGTTGTCAAATGTATGTGTTTTGGGTGAAAATTTGTGGTTAAGAGTAGGTAAATGGGGAAAACCCTTGGGCCAAAAAAATTTGAAGGTTAATTAAGCATGTGCAGGCCATTTGAAGCATGTTTGATGCATTGGTAAGGTGCGAAGAAGTATGGAATGTAGTTTTTCAATAAACGCCCTTTGGATTGACTTAAAATGAGGTTTTTAGGTTTGTGGACTTAGAGGAAATTAATCTGGTTGAAAATTGTGGATTTTGGAGTTTCATAGGTTGGGTAAAGACTTTCCATAGGATTTTTGGATAGGAAAAACTTTTAAAGTGGAGTTTCTTTGTAAAATTGCGCTAATTGGAGCCATGTTCAATGTACAAGTCCAATTTAACAGGTGTCGTTGGGTATGTGTAGGATTATGATGGGCCAAAAAGTGGCAGTATGATGGGTGGGTGGCTAATGACTATTTTTTTACCCAAAATTGATGAAATGAAAAGGGATTTTAAAGGAGATTTTCGGCTTTCCACCAATATAAATTATGCTTTACTTTGAATTTAATAAGTAATTATTATTCATTTTCTATTCAAATTACGACTAAAGTCTTGATTGATAGGCTAATTGAGAAACATCTATAGCTTTCAAACGGTATCACATTTTTTGAATCCAAAACATGTTGCACATTCTATGCTTTGCATACTATAGGATTAAAAAAAGAAAAATTGAATTTCATCAAATTTTGACCAAGTTAAGGTGGTCAGACATACGAGTTTTTACATTTTTTTAAATATAATAAAAAAATCATAATTAATTATTTACTTGGAAAAAAATTACAAACAAATATGGATCACATCGGGCCATGAGTCCTCTACTTATATCTAAAATATTATAAAAAAATATTATCATTTTATTCTAGTTAGGGTGGTCAAACAAACACCTACTTCTTATTTTTTCCCTAAAATTTAAGTACCACTGCATTGAAATTTCAAATTTTTACCAAATAGATTTTTTTAAAAAACTTAGTAGTCTAGAAACTACATTCAATTTGCTAAAAATTCTATTTTTACATATTTTTGAAATAATATAGATAACTTATTCAAATTTTTACGTCAAGTTTCCTAACTTTGATTTTTCTAAATTTTTTGCCACTTAAGGGCCTATTTTTTCCATGATGATCCTACACATACCCTGTTCCAAAATGAAGGTATGCCATTTTTAGAAATGTTGAAGAACCCATTAATTGGTATCTAAAATTCTATTTGGTTTGTTGGTTTGGTGAGTATTTGGTCATATATGGTCAAGAAACCTCTGTTGCAGTCCTACAAGGGAAATTAGGTGAGATAGTGAAACTATATCGAGATAGGGTTTTGAGGAAGGGAAAAGTGTTTGATTATCTTTGAATTGTGATTGAAATCAATTTGTATCCCTACTCTACATCAATTGGTATAAAAAAAGGGTGTAGATCTTTTGAAGGGAAAGAAGGTGTGAAGAAAAGTGGACAAGATGCCTCCTAAGTGTAACAATGTGGCTAGGAAGATGTAAGAAATGGAAGAGAAGATTGAGAGAGAGATTAGGATGTTGAAGGAACTACAAAATAGGTTGGTATCAAGGCTGGAAAGTGTTGAAACATGTCAAAAGAGAGGTGTGGTTGTAAGTGATGAAAGTGACTCTAAAGATGAAGAGGATGAAGAGTATGGAGATGTGGAAGAAGAATTGGATCCTGAAGAGAAAAATATGGCAAGGCTACTAAAGGAAGTTAAAGGAAATAAACATAAGGTAAAAATTGATTTGCATATGTATGGGGGAAACCTTAATGATGAAGAATTGTTAGATTATATTGTAGCCTTGGACAACTAGTTTGAATGCAAGGATGTACCTGATGAACATAAGGTGAATATAGAAAAAAATTTGAAGGGGCATGCACTAGTATGGTGGGATTATGAACAAGTTGAAAGGAGAAGGAAAGGTAAGTGAAAAATTGTTTCTTGGGATAAAATGGTAGCTAAATTGAAAGGTAATTTTTTACCAAGTGATTATGCAATTCAAATGTCTAAGAAGCATCAAAATTTGAAACAAAGGGAAATGGATGTTAAGACTTATATTAATGAGTTTTATAAGTTGATCATAAGAGAAGGTCACATGGATGATGATGTAGAAAAGGTAGCTAAATATCTCAGTGGGTTAAGGTTTAACATCTAGGATGAATTGAATTTGCATAATCCAAGGAAAATTGAAGAGTGCTACCAAATGGCAATAAGGGCTGAAGAGAAACTCAAAAGAAGAAAAGACAAAAAAATAAGAGGAAGAGGCAGAAACTCAACAGGAAGAGGCACATTTACCACTCCAAGGCAGTCACAAGAAAGTCAAGAAAACTCAAGCAAGGGGAAAGAACAAGTTGTTGATCATAGGGGTGGATTTAGAGGAGGAAGATCAAGCTTTAGGGGCAGATTTGGTGGACAAGGCAGAGTTTACAATACATTCACAGGTGGATTCTATCAATACATAACAAATTTGGTCATCAAGCATGGCAGTGTAATGAATGACAAGAATCTAGTTCTCATGGAGGTGAAAGAAGGAATTAGTTGGTGCACAAGGATGATTATGAAAGTGTGAATTCTCCTAATCAACTTGCTTCTCTAGAAGTTGGGGAAAATTTGATGGTGAGAAGAACACTCCTCAAAGCATCCAAGGAGAAGGAAATGGCACAAAGAAGACAATTATTTAGGACCACCTACAAATGCAAAGGAAAGGTATGTAAGGTAGTGATATTTTCTGGTTTGACTGATAACATGGTGTCAACTAAGATGGTAGATAAAATAAAGTTAGAAAGAATACCTCATGAAACACCATATAAAGCAACTAGGGTGAATGAATAAGAATTAGTTGAGTTTAGTATTGGTGGCTATAACAATAGGGTTCTTTGTGATATTTTACCAATGGATTGTTTCCATTTACTACTTGGAAGGCCATGGCAGTTTAATAGGCATTCACTTTATTATGGTAGACATAATACTTACACCATTGAAAAGGATCGAAGTACTTTTACACTAACACCATTGTAGGAGGATGGTAAAGAACAACCCAAGGAAGCAAAAGTGATAATGATTGGAAAGAAAGAGTTTGTGAACATAGAGGAAGAAAGGCATGAAAAGGTGGCAGCCACTTCAAGGCTTGAAGGTACTGAGATGGCATAGGTAAAGGGTAATATGATTTTGTTGAGAAAAGAAGATGAAAAGGTGACAAAATAGTTCAAGAGAAGGTCATGGATGAATTGTTGGGTGGAGTGAAAAATTGCTTAAAATGGAATGATAACATCATGGTGAGGGAAATACTTCATCCTGTGGTTTCAAAAGAGGTCAATGGGTAGTTAAATACTATTAAGGCAGAAATTACTGAGGTAGAGAACCTGATGAAAGAGGTAAAGGAGGAAAGTGGAAGGAAAAAATTTGAAAGGCAAGAGCAAATGAATAAATTCAAGTATGCAACAAGGGTTAAGAATGGGAAAATCCAAGAAAATAATGGAAGAGGCATGTTTACAGGTGTGGAGGAAATTTTAACCTTAGTCCCTGATAAGGAAAAGCTAAGAGGGCAGATAACATGTTAGTGTGTGAAGATGGGACACTATCAAGGTGGAAACAAGTTTCCTAGTTCAAGGCATAAGGAACATCTACAATATTTAACTCAATGGACAAGAGTATCTAATGAAAAGGAGTTTGGAAAACCAAGGATATGGTTTTCACAAATTGCAACTCAGTTTCCAAGGGGCTTGGAATCTTTTTCAAGTCGGTTGTATCGTGCAGGGGCACCATGCTAAAGCATGTAAATGGTCTTAGGTCAAGTTGGTTTCTGGTTAAGTTTTGGTGTGTCAAGTCTTTCTTTTGTTCAATAAGGTCATAATAGACCATCTATAGTGTTATAAGTCATTTAGGAGTCATTTTACTCAAAGTTGAATGTTATTTTCAAAAGTTGTCATATGCAATGTTGTAAAGTTACATATATGCAAACTTGGAAGACAAACGGTCACTTGAAGTTTAAAATTCAGTTTTGTTATTTTTGATAGTTTTTTTCAAGTTTATAAATACTTGAGGAACTTGAAGGAAGGAGGCTGTTGATGATTTTGAGAAAGAAAAACAATAAAGTTCCCTATTTTCATTAAAATTTTATGTTTCTTGGAATATTACTATAACAGTCTATTGTACTTGGTCGTACAAGAACATATTGGAACAAAGGATATTAAAAATAAATGGTGTAATGAAGTAGCAATGTTTTCATTCTATTGTTACTGAATTTCATAAAGATCCAAGTCTTTCATAGCATTTTTACAGTACGCGGGTCTGTACAGTTAAATTAAAGGTTTTGGTTGCTTAAAATGAACTAATGGACCATTCCACTGATTGTATCTCCTATGGCTTGGTGGAATGGGACCAATATATTAGGGTTAAATGTTTGAATGGTTTTTGAGAGTAGGGGAGGCCATTTGGGGTTTTGGGTATGATGCCCTAGTTGTCAAATGCATGTGTTTTGGGTGAAAATTGGTGGTTAAGAGTAGGTAAATAGGGAAAATGCTTGGGGCAGAAAAAATTGAAGGTTGATTAAGCATATGTAGACCATTTGAAGAATGTTTGATGCATTGGTAAGGTGTGAAGAAGTAGGGGATGTATCTTTTCAATAAACCCCCTTTGGAATGGCTTAAAATGAGGGTTTTTAGGTTTGTGGACTTAGAAGGAATTAATATAGTTGAAAATTGTGGATTTTGGAGTTTCATAGGCTGGGTAAAGACTTTCCATATGAATTTTGGATAGGAATAAATTTTAAATTGGAGTTGCTTTGTAAAAGTGGGCTAATTTGAGCCTTGTTTAGCGTACAAGTCCAATTTAAGAGGTGTTGTTCCAAAATGAAGGTAAGTAATTCTTAGATAAGTTGAAGAACCCCTTAATGGGTATCTGAAATGATGTTTAGTTTGTGGGTTTGGTGAGTATTTTGGCAAATATGGTGAAGAAACCTCTATTACAAACTTATAAGGGAAATTAGGTGAGATTGTGAAACTATGTCAAGATAGGGTTTTGAGGAAGGGAAAAGTGTTTGATTATCTTTAAATTTTGATTAAAATCAATTTTTCCCCCTGCTCTAAATCAGAGAGGCAAGATGTGAAAGGCTCTACAAAGTCTAATCCACCCTTACAGGTGCTTGATCTTGTAAGGCAACATGTTAATCTGCAAAGAAAACATGTTAGGAAAGAAAAATTCATACAGATAGATAGACAATCATATCTCAGAACAAGCAATTGAAGGATAATATTTCAAAGGGGTCCCTCAAGAAACCTTCAAAGGAAAAGGGGAGTCCACTCAAGGGACGTCTGTTTGAAAAGCGATGACTTTTTGCAAATGATCTTGCCAATAAGGAATCCTTTTGAAAGATTCTCTTTCATCAAGGAATCTGTAAAAAAGAAGGGCCTTCATGAAGGAAATATTTACAATTATTTTTTTTACGAATTTGATTTCAAAAGAAAGTAATGCTAAGGGGATCCTTTTTGAAGGATGCAATTTTTAAAAAATGTAAAGATTTTTAGCAAGGGATTCATTGGCTATTGAATACACCTTATTGAAAATTGAATAGGTAGGAGTGCCCCCTTAGGATGGTGCATGTGATATCCTGAGGAAAGGAAGAAAATGTAGAGATTTTGTGGCCCATGATACATTATGAGATATATATGTGGAAATTTTGTTGCACATGCGAGGGACAACACATATGCACCACAACATCAAGAAGAAAGCAAAGAAGAGAAAGATAAGCAAAATTGAATAAATCAAGAGACTGGGGGATCTAATAATTAAGGGCCAACACTGCTAATAGATATAGATAGATAAATATAAAATAATATACATATGAATTTTCATCAATCCCCAAATGTATCAGATCATGAAGAAGAGCACATGAATACAAAAAAAAAAAAAAAATTGTCTCAACATGGAAGGGAGGCCCAAATGCTCACAACACTTTACATCATCCCCAATTGTCAAAAATAAAGTTACAACATATATAAGAATGATGCAACAAATAGAGGAAGTTTATGACACAATTTCACTCATGTATCCAAGCACCTACAATGGTGGCAATGGTCCTCCGGGAACAAACAAAAACAAGTATGCTGAAAATACAACACCCACACACAAATCTAGTCTACAAATAAATAATAGATTCTCTCCTAGTCCTCATCAACCAGGAGGTCATCATTCTCCTAATCTAGATCATTATAAGGAGAGTGAGGATGAGCCTTCAAGGGAGGGATAGAAAGGGGAGCACCCTTTGACTCTCCTGTAACAAAAGCTAAGGAAGAGGGCCCCTCAAGGTCTTCTTATCTCAACTCCTATGAGTGGAAATTCATTGATCTTGAAAAGATTTTTGATAGAGCTGAGACATCATCTATGGAGTTAAACATGCATTTTACAAGAGTTCCATGTGTTAAATGAATGGGAGATGAAGGAGGCACCCGATATCCACCATTAACCGAGTGTCAAGAGAGATGGTGACAAACTTGGGAGACATTGGGGTTGCCTCTATCACAAGTACAACGTAAGCCAAAGCATAACCATCTCCTAAAGAAGGTGACCCCTTCTTCTGACCTCTATTGGAAGCAAGGTCGTCCTCCTAATTACACTTCATCAAAGGATGCATAATACCCACAAAAGAAGTAGAAGGAAAGTAGGAAGAGAACAAGGCAACAAAAAACACCACCATGGTGTTCACCATGTCAATGGGTTGGGAAAATGGAGGGATTTATGGAAGGGACATTAGAAGAGGAGGCTCTATTGAGGGAGCGATGAAAAATTGCACCTTTTTGGGGTGAGGGTCTCTAGCATCCACGGGGGAGCCAAAAGCAAGATCAAGGTGACAGGAAATGAAGCAGAAGAAGTAGAAGAGGGAGGCACAATAGGAGATGTTGAAATAAGGGCTACTGGATCCTCTTTTATTTTTTGTAAGGAAGCTTGCTTATCATCCAAAGCCTTCCTCTAGCACTTATGCTCACACACAATCTGATTTCTTAGACTCCAGGAACTAGAACTCACAGCTTGAGAAGGAGCAAGAGGCTCCTATTCCACCATAGGCATGTCCTCCATAACCATTGCCGATGGAAGGGTAGCCCCTGTAGATGGGATTAGGAGAAAGAATCTCAAGGGAAATGAATGAAACAAGAAGAGAATCAAACTTAGGTGCCTCAGTGGTGGGCCTCTTCCCATTCAGTAACCTAGGGGTAGGAGTAGTAGAAGGCCAAGGATGCCAAGACGTAGGGGAAACTCCATGAGGGCCCTTCCCCTTACCATAGACAATGGGCTTCAACACTGTGGGTAAGATGGAAGGGTCAAATACTTGACACCTAGCCTTTTTCCAAGAAAGCACCATTAGAATCCCCATGTGAGGCATGGGAGTAGAGGTTTAAGGTACCACAATAGGGCAAGAAGCAAAAGTAGATGAAACAATAGAAGAAGAGGAAGGCTCCTAGGTGTGAGCACACTTCCCCTTTCCCATTTGAGAGGAGGAGGAGGTAGCTTACTATTGTACGATCATAGAAGCTTTAACTGAAATGGCGTAAGGGGAGATAAGGTGGGCCACCTTTAGTGTGATATCCCCATTCTTGTATTTAACATAGGTGTGGTATAAAAGGTTTTACCATGGAGGAAGCTAACCAATAGAGGTAGGAAAAAAGTGATCTAACGAGTAGCTCCCATGTGACACTAGAAATTTATATATAATTTCATGCATAGCCTGCACAAAGCCCTCATGAAATAACTTTAAACACTTATGGATTACCTAAGTGACTGCATTCATGGAAACTAGCCATGGGATGCCTAACTTCACTCTTAACAAGTCCGACTCCAGGATGATATAAAAAATAGTATTTATTGTCCTAGTTCCTACCAGGATTGAGAGAATGATAGAGCCAATTGGAGGGACTGAGAGATCATCATGAGTACATATTGTGGTTTTTGACTTTTCATATACCTCCCAATCTAGAAAATTTAATAGAAGAGTCTCCTTCATTACTACATTCACATGACTTGTAGGCTCAACTAAAACACCAATCACGATGTTCTCATTGATGTGAGAAAGAATGTATAGAAGAGAAGGATTCTTGTTCATGTTCATAGAAAAGTACTGTGATGTGAAAGTTATAGCTAGTGATTCATTTGTAGGTTGCATAGGAGGAATAAGCATAAATGAAACTATGTTTACATACTTCAAGATCTTAGGGAAGGCAGAACTAGGAGGTTCAACTATTAAGTTTATAGAGTGAGATGGAAAGGGATCCATGTAGATTTGTAGCTCATTATTATCCTTTACCATAGACTTGTTTGTATTTTTCTTTTTCCCATCAAGGAAAATAGTACCACCATCAATGCGATCTTGTATCTTGTAATGCAAGCACATGCATCTTTTAGTATCGTGTCCATAAATTTGATGTTACTAGTAGAATGTGTTCTCTTCATACCAGTTAGGGTAAGGTTTAGTAAAGGGTTGAGGATCTAGCAAGGTTATCACTTTTTCTTTCAGTAACTTCTTTAGAATAGAAGTGTATGATTTTGATAACTTTTTGAACTGTTTGTTGCATGTGAGGCCTTTGTCACTAGATGTAGCAAATACAATCACAAACAAAATTATGTTCAATAGAGATCAACACAATGGACCTCCCCTCAGAATGAGAACGTGAGGAAGATCCCCCAAACTGGGGAATCATCTTTCTATACTCATGCAATGTGATACAAATATGTGTAAAGGAAGGGTATTTCATCAAAGCAAACTTCTCCTGCCAAGACCTATGTAAGTTGTTCATGAAAACCTTCTACACATCTGAGTTGGAAAAAGGATAAGATATATGTGAAAATAACACTTGATATCGAGCAATGAAATCAGTTATCTTCTCATGCTCTCCTTGCTTACACTAGATGAGGTTTGAAAAGTCGATCTTCAGCCTAATGTTCACCTAGAATTGTCAAAGAAACTGATTCACAAGCTGATCAAATGAGAATGTAGAATTATATGGCAAGCAACAATACCTTTCTAGGGTTGTATCCTTGAGAGATCTTGGGAATAATTTAGCCATTAAGGAATCATGGTGGTAGACATATGTACACATGTGTTTGCGGATCTCCCTTGCCACCATACTTCTTGAACTTTATAATCTTTATCCTCTAAGGGATAGGAGTGTTTAGAATTGCTAAGGATAAAGGACTATGATGAAATAAAGGTTGGAAAATTAGCTTGGAAGTGGCCTGGGATAGGTTCTCCAACCAATTCTACATTTGGCCCATGTTTTGTAGCAGAGCATTTAGAATAGGGTCAGATGATGAAACAGGACCAGTGGAACCACAACCAGAGCCACCATTAGAGCCACCAAAACCACTGCCCCTAATTTCACTAAGACTTCCACTGCCAAAGACAACATGGCCCCTAGAGTTACCGCCATTATAAGATATAGCGATGAAACTAAGAGGGATTATGTTTACTTTGATGGTCAAAGGTGCCTTAGGAACAAGGGTTGTGTTGAAAGAAGGGATCGGTTTGGCCATGTACACTGAAGTTACAGGAATTGAAACTCCGATTTGAATTCCATAAATTTTAGGCCCAAAACCTTGAGTAACACCTAGTCTAGGGTTGTGGGAAGGGACATATGTTTATGGACTAAGTCATGTTTCCTTAGAGAAGCTACAACCCACTCGATCTTTGTCCAACATGTATCTCATTTCATTGACAACCTTAGTGACCCTAGCCATGTTTCGTTCTCTCCCCAAATGATTTGTGAGATAAACCAACCTCCTATCTTGAGCAATGAGATTCTCTACAAGAATAGTGAGAGAATCATCATCCTTTAAGAGGTGGGGCCATAGGATAAATAGGAAGGGTAGGAGTACGAGTGGTTTCCTCAAAGAAACCCACCTCTGCTCTTGAAACCATCCCCTAAGAAGTAAAACTAGTAATGAGCTTCGAGAAATCCATTTCTAGATGTTGTACACTCCTCACAATGTACCCAAAAGTTTTAGATTGAGTTGTAAAGCTCATAAACCTTCATGAAACACAAGTCTACAACCTTCACAAGGTGCGACAGGAAGAGTCTCAACATGGAGAACCAGATGCTATGATGTTCACATCGAGTTCACCAAAATGTAGAGGGGGACCGACTGCTCAAGTCTCTAGGTCACAATAGAGTCTAGAACAATAGGCTACCCTGATCTATCTCAAACTAGATGAATGGATTGAAAATGTTTATGGTTTCAAGGGATAAAAAGGAAGGAAAAATAGTTTGTCCCTTTCCTTCTACTAACTTGAATGTTTAATGGATCAGGAGAGTTGGTTTTTAAGGTTTAGACTGTAACTCAGATAGCCCATTGCTAGAAGACTACAGTGCAGATCACAAAATCTAGTGTGGTGCATTGGGCTCTCAGAGATGTACTAGTGTACATATGGATAGATAATGTAAAGTATGGCACAAAACACCAAGAAACCAAATAATTGCTTGATTAATAGAGTTTTACTTTATGAAAAAGATAGAAAATGTAGAATAACAAAAATAACAAGAAGAATACTTCAACAAAGCTAAGCTAGAATATAATGAGAGAAAGGTAGTAGATTTATACCTTCAAACCGACGAGTTGAGACCTTTGAGATCTTCACTTGATGAACAATTTGCACACACAAGAACGAGAAAATTTTGGGGCTATGTTTAGAGGACTGCCTCACTTAGTCATGTGCTTTGGTGTTTCCACCTCCAAAGACAACTAGATAGAAATGATTGTAGAAACATGATATATAAGTACATATAAATGGAAATACCAAGCAATAAACAAACAACAATATGCTACTATGTAAGTAGATGATGCAAAAGTAAATTGAAAGGATGGATATCACCTTCTTAGCCAAGTGCACTCAAGGAAAATGGAGGAAGATGTGTGCTCACAAGCTCTCTAAAGCCAACACTTCCACAACAACAAAGAGGAGGATCCAACAAAGCAGAAACTTGCAGCTACAATAATGGTGGTGAAGAATGAAGGAGCTGAAAGTGAGTTTGCTTGATCAAGAAGCTATCAAGAAGTGTGAAGAAGTTGTCCCAAAGTTGGTTAAATGAATTAAGTAGCCAAAAACCCATTTGAAGTTGGTCCAAAGAGTAGAAAACATTACACTTCACGTCTAATGGATGAGTGTAACACCTCTATGGATTCTAAAGGAAGGAATCCTATCAGGATGGAAGTGTGCCGCATAGTTTCCTATGTGTCGTGCTAGCATCCCCAAAAAAGATTCTCCCACTGAAACACAAATGAGTTTCCAAGTGGATGAAACATGGAAGCGAATGTGGAAAATACATCATGTCAGGATCATGTTTTCTAAGGTAAGGGGTGTGTAAATGGAAAATTTACAATGGGTGCAAATTCACATAATTAAATCTATGTATATATACATATATATACAATACATATATATATATATATATATATATATATATATATATATATATATATATATATATATATATATATATATATATATATATATATATATATATATGCATATACATATATGTGTGTATGTATGCATATTTATACGAGGTTAAGAAAATCACTATTCTAAACTTTAGTGTCATCTTTCTTTTCTTAGTGTTTTTAGTCATTTCAAAAATCTATTATATTATTCTAGCACCAAAAAAATAGTATATGATCCTTATATTAATGAATTTTAACCATGTGGAATGCAAACAATTTACGAAAAAACTAGGTTGTTGTTTGGTTGAACACATGACAAAAAAACTACCCTAAATTAATTTAAGAAAAGTTATCCAACTTTGACATGCTCAATGTGATCACCTTTGAAATTACCACCATTATTTTTAACCTATGTTTACACACTTAATTAAAATTTCAAGCATATGTACAGAAAAACAATAATAATAGCTAGAGAAAGATATAAAATAAACCCACATAGATATATTCATATATTTGCATGATATAACCACATCCAAATATTAATGAATAAATTCCAGTATGATCAAAGATAATATAAAGATGTGTAGCTAATCCTCATATAAATACTAATCAACTAGCATCACATAATTAATAAAAAATAGTTAAGAGGAATAAGTCATATTAGTTTAGTCATAATATAATAGTGCATGCCACATAAATATGTAATTATGTCACCATCATGATGATCATGGTAAGGTAACAACATTAGAATACATGATAATACACTATATAATCAAATCTACATAATCATATACATGACTTTGCTTGAAACGCCAAGCATAATTAGTTTTTCAAATACTACCTAATTAGTCTATTTATCACTCAAACCCTATAAATATGATGTATCATAAACATTAATAAGAAATTAGTACATAACAAAGATCAAACACAAATGGACCTTATAGTTTATCCTTTGGAAATTTTACAGAGCAAGATAATGAGATGTGATTCTTACAGAGCAATGTTCTGTGCTATGATACTTCATGTTGCTCCATGCCTACATCTAATTCAATTATTATCATTTATTCTTTCAACAATTCTATTCACAAAAACAAACACTGTTGTATTAAAAATAGAGAAAACTTATATCTAAAAAACTAAGCACTTTTGCACACATCAATTCTCTTTTTATGTTGTTTGACCATATATTACATCTTTTGAAATAAGAAATAATGATATTTATTCTCTTAAAAATATAATAATCTATTAAAAAACTAGATTCATGTCAACTATATAAATTAGAAGATAATCAAAACCTAAAAAACTTGTATAAGAAAAAAAATATTAATTAATTTACACTTGAAATGATTAGATAAGATAAAAGATTTTAAATTTGATGCTCAATAGCACATCTAAATTAAATTATAACTACTCTCAGAAGCTTTAATATTTATGCTTCTGATGACACTACTGATAAATCTATCCTCTATATTAGCTAGCAAAGTCATGATAGTTGTTTCTACAAACGGAAAAAATTACATTGACGATTAATATTAAGACCACTTTGTCAACTCTAAAGGGAAGCCCAATGCGACTATCTTCATAAAATGAAATCATTCAATTGAAAGGAAGGCAGAGATTAAAAAATGGAATCATTTGAAGATACTCTATTATAGAGAAAAATGAGACACTATTCAAGTGTAAATTTACAACGTACTTGAAAAGAGGAGGTGATGTAAGAGGTCCATCTGGTGTTGAGGAAGGGAGGTTGAAAGGATGATGCTTTTTCCTCCATCCTTTAGACATGATAACACCATGCTTCCAATATCGTAAAGGTACACCAGTTGCACATTCGCAGGCTTACCCCATCCATAGTCTATGTCATACAATTGAATATTGGAGACCCCATGGTCCTAGTTTCGTATTCCCAACTGACTTCTCTAAGAGTATCTCTATTACATAATTCAATCCAGTCAATCAAATCATTGATCTGTGATTCCTCGGTGTAGGAAATAACTAGTTGCTGGATAGCATCCACAATGAAGGAGATGGGGGTATTGATAATTGTATCGGTTGTAGTCTGTGCTAAACCCGCAAATAGGCATTTTACAAAATAAGTTGGTAGAAGAGGTGGTTTAACACGTCCCCTGCAATCAAACAACACTATGAAAAAAATAGTCGCTTCCGGCAGTACATCGCGAGCTCTTATTACACATCTCCAAAACTGAGCAGCCACTGTAAAAAAAGAGCTTGAAGCTCCGCTTTGTTGTTTCAACTCTTGTATTATCTCTTCCATAAAACAAAATGTCAAATACATCAGATTAGTCCTTTCTAGATGAGAGTCTTCACCTTTTTCCTTGTTCTCGGCACTAGATGTTTTTTCATGCTCTGACTGTGAATCGTCAGGCACAAACTTGAAAATTTTGGCCCCTTTTATGCCAATGCTTATGATATCGATGGCTTTGTAGGAAACTAAGGAGCTCTTGTTTTCTCATTTGAAAATTGTCCTGTCGTGCTGACGAGGTTTCGAAATGGGAAGTCTGCTACACTCTGCCCATGAATTCATGAAATGGAAAAAATAATTTCCATCCACTACAAAGTGGTGAAGGGTGGTTCTGATGCACATCCCAGCTCCCCCAAATGTTGTGACCTAAAATAACCAATTTTCTTTAGCAGAATAATTTGATATTGATTTTCTAGTCACTAGAAAATGTAAGAGTTATTGGCATACCTGTATTGACAGAAGCGGTCTACTGTAGTTTTCATTCCTAGAGAGATCGACCTCGGGGACAAGGTTTTGGAAAAAGGGCTTACACCGAAACCCATCTTTTTCCAAGTCTTCAAACTATACAATGATCGATGCCTCCTTAAATTCCACTCCTCTGTTAGTCAAGTCAATTTCTATTCTGCCTAATTCTCCTTTTTTTAACTGACCAGCTAGAGGATAGAAATACACCAAAATTGAGGAGAGGCTTTCCTTTAGACCTTGTATTAATGAAGCATATTTGGTTAAAGGAGAGAGTTTGTAGAAGAGAAGGCTTGGAATGTTGTCGACCTGTATACAAAAAATATCAAGGTTAGAGAGGAACATTGTCTGCGTTGGGGGTGGGATGGCCGGTTTTACCACACACATTCTCATCACTTTCACAACGGTTTCTACTACTCCTCCTACCATGACTATATGTGTGAATTGATAGTAGTTCTTTGCAACACAAGGGTTCACAATGGAGGTTGGGTCTATTACCATGAGTCAACATATATTTCCAACTTAACAAAGATGGGTAGGACCAAACGTGAGCTCTATTACCAATGCGTAGAGCATTTGACGCAACACGATACTCAATTGGGTTTTCATTGCAAAAGACCTATGAAAATATGATAGAATCCTTGATTAAAGTGAGGAAAATACAATTGAAATATCAAGTGGATCGTTTCATGGTATGCGAAAAAAGGGACATTTTCATGTTAAGTGTCACATACTAGTGGACTGTTGTCTTCCCAAGGAACAAATCTCAGCTAAGTGACTCTTTGTCTTTTGTCCAATCTGGATGTCCTCCAGCAATCAATCTCAGCCAGCTCACTGCTAGAGATTTCAAATCCTACCAAGTTTTTAATTTCAAATAACGTTTGGCGAGCTTATATATATATTTTAATCAAGAGGAATTAACAGTTTAGTGCAGTGATTTGGAGCTTATTTCTTTACAAGGTGAGACTTTTATAGCCTCTCGAGGGATGTGCAATGAACCCTCATCCATATTACAACATATCACGAGTTGAACCTTAAGGCAGCAGCTGAAAATGAGGGAGCTAACCCAAAGTTTTGATCTCTACACCTAGTGTAGACACATAAAAATGATCTAGGCCTACAAGCTTTATTTTTACCACTTTTATCCTAGCATAGTTAGGACATCTTAATTATGTCCTTGGTCCACATTTGACTATTAATTAAATAATTCATAATTATTTAATTAATTCATGTTCTTTTATTCTTCATGATTATTAAATAAATAATTTTTATTTATTTATTAAACACGTCATTAATTGTCTAAGCCTTCCCATGTAATTAAATATATTTTTTAATTTATTTAATTACCTTTATTCATTTATTCTTCCTAATTATTAAATAAATGAATTTTATTTATTTATTTAATATGTCACTAATTCTCATAATTAAATAGATTTATTAATTTATTTAATTATTAATCATATCCTCTAAATTAAATAATTATCTTTAATTATTTAATTGACAAAATTAACATTTCCCTCATTTTAAATAAATGAAATTATTTAAAATGATCTCACATTCTTGACTGTCAGTTCATTTTAGTAAATAATCTAAAAGTCGATTATTTAGTATTACACAAAATCCATATTTTTGAATTAATTTAATTCAAAATGGTAATATTCTCCCAAAAATCAAGCAATCGAGTAGATTCTTGATTTTCCAAATCTGTTTTTTAGTCCAACTCTTATCTTGTTGATTTTTTGAATCTCATAAATCAAGCAGTCTTTATCTTCTTGATTTTCAAAATCCTTATTTTTTTTATAATTATCTCAGTTATTCTCAACCGCCGATTTGATTTTCTTAAATGACATCTTGACCACTCATTTAATGATTTTTCCCTAACCTTGATTCGGGATTGTCACATGAAATCTCGTCCATAGATTTTAGGCTTTCACCAGCTTTCAATCTCGTCCGTCTGTCCAAAATTGCATTTTCTATAAAATGCCAATTTTTCTCACATTTTTGATTACACATACTCACGCTCATTCTTAGATATCACAACATTTATTTTCGTATTTCATTTCATTAAGTTTTAGGCATTTCTTGGAATAGGCAGTTTAGTCATTTTCTTGTAGGGATAGACATTTATTTCAAATCCTTAAGAGCTTGTTTAGGACATTGGCATAGTCAAAGAATTTCTTGTACGTTTGATCTGAGGGCAACAATCAGTAAGTTAGAAGGTGCTACGAAGATGAATCATGGAAGCTTCAATGATTGACTAGTATAATCATTTCTTCTTGTAGTTTCCAATGTACTTCGTAGTTCTTTGGGTTTGTATACTTTACTATTTGATAATCTAACCTTAGAAAAATAACCCTTAGATACATTGGTGAACCCGACTGCTTTATTTTTCTATTTCGTATGTTTATTTTGGTTTTTTGTCATTTTTGTAGGTATTGGTACGGACGAGCCGCATTTGATGCGTTGCGATGCATTTGAAGGATAAAACGACGCAATCAATTTGAGGTGCCACATAGGCAGTACGAAATGTCACATTCTCCATAGCCGAGCCACATTTTCCTATCAGATCGAGACGCATTCGCTCTGCTATGACGCAATTTCCTAGTAAAGTCTTTTCCTTCCTTTTACATTCTAGTTTTTCTATTTTCTGTCATTCTCTGTTTTGCATTCTATTTTTTTTTTGTTTTCTATTCCTTTATGTTTCACATTTAGGTTTTCTTTTCTAGCATAGAGTTTTCATGTTACTATTTTTTTTTGTAGCATATGGCAGTTATACTTCATGAGTCCATGATGATTTAAGAAAACTACTAACTTGTGGCTTTGCAGGTTCGAGTGTCGAAGACTCAACTTTAAACATCGTTTTTGTTTTTTATTAGATTACAACACATTTCTTTTTAATGCACATAAAATAAACATGTCTTTCATTTTCTTTGATTGTGTTTGAAAGTGGTAGGCAAGTATGCTCTCACCCTATGCAAACTAGGTGATCAAAAAGCTAGACCCACTTAATCCTTGTGTAACCCTGATGCAATAACTAGAGTATCCTCTCCCCTTGCGTAGTAATGCAATCCTGGGTGTAAGAGAAATGATTATTGCCTCTAGAAATTGGGTTTTCCTAAGGATTTCATCACCCCAACGTGACTCAAACAAGCAATGGAGCTAAAGCCAAGTTACCCCCGACCGGTATATAAATGTGAATCTTAATGGAAAACCTAAAATTACGAGTATGAATGTGTTAGATGGATAGAGTAGTACTCCCATAAACCTTGTTGAGCTTAACCTCTTTAGGCTGGAGTGCCACCTAATTGGTGATTAATCTCTTGCCCCATGTATGGCCACTCGAACAGGGGTCAGAATTAAAAAATCTTGTGTAGTAAGCCCAAAACCTTCTATTTGCTAGTACAGCACCGGTCGGTGTGAAGCCTTCCATGTATTCGTAGTCTTTAGTAGAGGTGATCAATCTACCATAAGAGTTTCATGGGGGTTGGAAGCTTGGTTGGCTTGAGAAGAGAGTGCACTGTAAGGGGAAGCCCATGCAGCCAAGCTTCAAGATTCACACGCTACTGATATGCGGCTGGGGAAACCCATGTGGAGTCTAGCGAATATTGTCATGGCCTAACCTAGGATCGTACTTGTTCTCTTGTGTGCTTGTTGTTAACTTTTCAAAATATCGTGCTTGCCAAGTGTTTTCTAGTTACTCAAAAAAAACAAACAATATGCAAACATCTGGAAACAAATAGTAAAGCTTTCAACAATTCGGGTTTTTAACCAAAACAGAAGAAAATTTGACTTTTCTTTACATCCTGAGCCGCATCTATTAAACTACAATCGCTCTATCGCACCGCATTTTCTAGACTTCACAACGCATATGCTTTGATAAATCACATTTTCTTCTCCAAACACCGCATTTTCTTGTCTTAAAACACATTCACCTTTTGTAAAGCCACATCCGTAATACTGAACTGCATTTTACTTATGTAAAGCCATATTTTTTAAAATGAACCGCATTTGCCATTCCTAGAGCCGCATTTGATATTTGAAACACATTTGTTTCCTGTAACAATGCATTTTCCTATCAACAAAGTAAACCTTGTTTCAGACCATAATTTTAGTCTAGAAATCTTAGCCTACTGTCAAACATCTTTTTCAAAAGTCTTTGTCAGAAACCAAAATCAAAATTTCTCAAAACGTCAATCATTTGCATTCATTAGCTCGCACTTTAACCATGGGTTTAAAATCTCCATATTTTATTTGCATTCCCTAGGTGTGATAATCATCATTTTTTTTTACTTAGGTTTCATCTTGGAAAATTTTGGATTAGGCCAAATCTCCACACTTTGCAAAAACCATTATCTTGAAAATTAGGGTATCTTGGGACATCGTCATTATTCCTTTTTTCGGTCATTGTCATTTTTGTGAGAACCTCCAACTCAACAGTCTAGTTAGGTAGGCTCACTTTTCATTTTGACCTTGTTATTTAGTCCCTTTACCAAGTCCTTTTGATAACCTAAATTGAGACATACATCAAGCTTAGAGTGGTTAGACAAACCTTTCTCCAAACATTTCCAAACTTAGTCATCATTTTAAACTTAGACTCCACCTTTAGTCCTCATTTTGAACCTAGACATTGCATTAATTGCCTTAGTCCTTCATCAGCATTACCATCTTATTCCTCATTCAAAACTTTGGCTTTGGCAACCTTGTTATTTTGCATCAATCATTTCCTTAGTCATCATCTTGCATTGTCATCCCTCATTATCAAAAAAAAAAAAACATAGTCTTACATTGTCATCCTTTATCACAAAAATACAAAAAAACATAGGATAGTATCATCCTTGCATTTGGTCATCATTTTCATTACCCTCATTTGAGAAATTCCCTTTTATGGTGGAAAATAGACTCCAAAGAAAGAAAAAACAAATGGAAAACTTTGGACAAGATTATAATTCCAATGTCACCAATCACACTTATGACCCAAGTTGGACTTTTGATGACCCATTTAGCAACAAGAATACTCAACCTATCACAACCATACCATCCTCATCAAACAACCACTTTGAACCATTCTTACATAAGGATGAATATGGAAAAATACTTGAGGAAAACCTAGAGGTAGCAGCACAAGATCCAGAGGCATCCTACTTTGTCAAACAAATGGTCTTATATGACAGAGACATATTTGGCCATGCTTTTAAGTCAAGGAGCTAAATTACCTCATGGTTTGACATTGATACCTTGATATCGACATCTCCTGCCAATAATGTTAACAATACACATAACATGCCAAATATTGGTCAACCTCCAAGCACCACAAGCAATACCTTTTTTTATGCTACCTCGCAAAATGTCACAACAACCATGAGTGCTACCTCCAACATTCCAACCAACTCCAATTCAATAAACACTACATCCATTGGAGGATCACAATCTATCACAGTTCCCACAATATCCACAACACTCTCACAATAGGCTAGAAGCACCTTTGGGTCCTCAACAGTGTTGGCAAGTTATTTGAATCCTCTTTTTACCACTATGGTAAATGTCATGGGGGCATCATCAAACCATACAAACCCTCCATTGAAAACTACATCTAGTACCATGAGTACATCTTCATCATATCCTCTCATTGGTATCTCACAAAATCCTTTGGGTGGAGGTAAATGGCATATCTTTATTCAAGGACAACAACAAAATGTTAACGCGTCAACATAGCCTAATGCCATCACCTCCCAAGGACAAACTATGACTATTCCCCTTGTACAAACCCAACAATTTGGACAAGGAAGTCAAAATACACAACCTATGGCATCATTCGCACATCAAAATATTCATGGTAACCATATTCCCCAAATATCGACCCAAATGGTTGGGAGACACATCCCAACATACTCATCCCATATTCATACCCACCAACAAGCCCCCAATCCAAACTTTCAATACCAACAACACACAAATTAGAACACATCATACATGCCACAACATGTACCTCGACAACATGCCAACATCCACTCACAACAAATGGGGACCTATGGCATACCAATCAATCCTATGTATGGGACCACAAATGACCCTATAATTGATGCCTTATAAGAAAAGCTGATGGGTCTAGAGAAGACCATAGTAAACATACAAATATCCAGAAAGAAATCAGAAGTGTCATATGATCTATCCATATATCCCTTCAACATGAACTTATACATGCCACCATTTCCTTCGAGATATGCGTCACCTAATTTTACCAAATACAGAAGAAAGACAAATCCTATCGAACATGTTCAAGAATTTGCAACCAATTGTATGGACGTCACCTATGAACAAACGTACTCGATGAGACATTTTTCTAAAAGTCTTGCAAGTCCTACCCTTGAATGGTACTCCACTCAAAAGGATATCCAAACATGGGATGAACTTAAACCCAAATTCATAAAAAAATATGTGTACAACATTGACATGGACACCTCTATTACTAGCTTATGCAATCTCACGCAAGAGGATGTTGGTGAAACATTCATCCCATTCTTTAAAAAATGTAGAAGTTTAGCTAGTCGTTGTCACATCAACATACCTGAAAAGGAAAAGGTGGACATGTTCGTTCAAACACTTCTAGGACCCTTAAAATATGCGTTACAAGTACATTGTTGTACAACCTTCACCAACCTAGTTGAAAAAGGTGTCCAGATTGAGAAAGCCCTTATTGCAAAGGGAGAGCTAAAGTATAGTCCTAAAAATACAAATGCAAATCCTCCTACTGACAAATATAAGTATTGGGTCAAAAATAAACATGTTACCAACGATGGTGTCATTGATGCCAAGGTTGTAAACACTATGGGTGATGTATTGGCTCTGAAAGGGGTTCAACCACAAAACAAGCCAACGATGATACTAACACCCCCCACCAATGCCATCAAAAACAACCAAAATGGTCGAAATAGTCAAAATCAAGGACAATACCGTTAGATGAGACAATTCCCCAAGGGTCGCACATACACTCCCTTGGGTGAGCCCATGGAGGAAGTCCTCAAGAAATTCCTTCAAAATGGTCTCATTACACTTGAAGAACCAAAACCATGTGAACCAAGGAAATTTAAACTGTCATGGTGGGATGATAATGCCTTCTATACTTACCACCAGGCTAAAGGACACAATACATCGTCCTATCGACACCTAAAAAATATTGTGCAAGACCTTATCGAGAGTTGAATAATTGAATTAGGTGGGCCACAATTCTCATCCAATTATGACCATACCATTCATAAGAACCCTTTGCAAGACCATGGTTCGAATAATGCTTCCATGTTAGTTCCTAACACAAACAATAATCAAGCCAATTATGCCTATGCTAAGTATGACTATTCTGGTAGACCTACTATAAATAATGTCTGAACTAACGATGAATACATCAACACCATCATAGTCAAACGAGCACCCCAATGCAATGCCACTACTTGAAGTGGAAAGTTCACCATAGCTAGTTTTCCTCCTGTTAGGAAACCTAAGATCACCATACCTAGCCCATCTCCTAGGCAGTCACAATCCACCTCAACCAAAAAGAAATGGCAACCTAATAGTCAGTGTAACCTTATCGACCAGCTTGGCAAAACTCCCGCATAGATTTCCATACTTGACCTGCTTCGCATATCTCCCAAGCATAAGGCTATACTGGATAAAACCCTACAAGATTCGTTAGTCCTTAAGGATATTGATGTCAACCAATTTGAGACCATGGTGGGATACCTCACTACACCTCATCACGTCACCTTTTCTGATCAAGACTACTCATCACCCAAGACTAACCATAATGATGCATTACACATCAAAAAAAAAATTCCATAAGCACACGGTCAGAAGAGTTTTAGTAGATGGTGGAGCAGGATTGAACATATGCTCCTTGAAACTGGTTAAGGCTCTAGGATTTTCTAATGCATGTGTGGACCCTACAAAGATTATAGTCATAAAAGCATATGATGACAAAGAACATTCTTCACGAGGCGTTATTTCTCTTCCTCTTAGAGTGGGACCAGTCATTGTGGATACAACTTGCTAGGTCCTGGACCTAGAATTACCTTACAACATCTTGCTCGGCCGACCATGAATTCATGCACTAAAATTTGTTCCCTCCACATATCAGCAATGCTTAAAATTCCCATTTGATGGCACAAAAATCACCATATATGGAGACCCTGACCCTTTTCAATATTGCACCAAGCTAAGGGGTACTTCTACAAACCAAGTGCCTATCAACCAAGAAGCTCTTGGCTCCTCTTCTTCTAAATACATTGACCCATCCACACTCACATCATCTTCCATGTCCACTCCATCCACATCTTCCACCATGCCACCATCTTCCACTCTTCCTAAGGATGAACCCAATGTCAAGATCCAGGACCTAGGCTATGGAGAATTCAAACTACATATGACATATAGCATCACAACAATACCCAAGTCTCCAAAGGTCTATGGTCGACCATGTTTTAGAATGGAACCTAAAGAAATTTTCAAAGGTCCACCAAAAACGTTTTTGATAAAATGGGGAGACATGAGTAACGAGGACCTTGTTGATATTACATGATGGCTCTATAAAGAAATGGCCGACCTACCCCCATTACCAATTAAGAAATATGGTAAGGGATATGACATGATGAAGGCTAAGGGCTACAATGGAACTAGTGGCCTAGGCAGAAATAAAAATGGACGAAGAGAGCCCATAGAATATTTCAAAATACCAAAGTATCTTGGATTAGGGTATGGATTTCCTGACAATGACAATTGACATACCAGTGGGCTTTTGAGTGAATGCGTGCATGCTTCGGAAAGTGTCGAGACTGCTAAGGAATCCTTCACCGAAACTGACTCCCAAGAGTGGTGATTTGGCTCCCAAAGATCCTTAAGTGACTGTTGCCTTGATATTTTTTTTATTGAAACGAGGGAGCTTACCACTGAAAAAAAAATTTAGGAAGCATTTAAAATTGATTGGGCACCAAATAGTCATAGTTCCATTTCCCTTCCCCATGACATACAAGACACGCCACCTAAATCTAGTAACTAGTAGTCGAATCCATCTGAACTACCAGATAATGCTGACAACCACGACTCTGAGTCCTTCACCTCTTACTTTGACAACGAATATGAAACAAGTGAAGGGGAATATTGGATAGATTCCGATGTGGAATTGGATGATGATAATTTCATCTACAATATCTTTGAATCCTTTTGCATGCTTTTTGCATCCTCCCCTCAATTCACCAACGCTGATGATGGAATTTCCCTATTCTATCCACAATTAATTGATTAGGACCAACAAGGCCTGCCTATCCTGGACACCTTTCAAAATGATGAGGCTATTACAAAATTTATGGGATTATGTGAAGGCATAACTAGTGGTGATCACAAGGCAGGATTCGCCATTGACTTAGATTGCACAACCCACTTTTGCGAGACTGCTCTGTCCTCCAGTCACAAAATTAAAAATAAGAATAAAACAAAAAAAGAAACATTTTTAGGTGAAAACTGAAAGGCACCTTCTAACGACAAAAAAGTAAAAAAAAAAGGATGTATCTATGGGTGAAAACCTCTTCGAGGTGCCCAAACATGGAGGATTGGACTTTCTTCTCGTAACACAAGAAAAATCAGCTATGCTCATAGAGAACACCATAGAAGACAACATATCAACAACAGAAGATCCCAAAATGGTCCTCTTTGTTGCATCCTTGACTGAAGAAGAGAGACCAAAATTTCACAAATTATTTGTAGAACATAAAGACAACTTCATATGGTCCTATGCCAACATGTCGGGACTAGACCCAGAATTGGTTCTGCACCATCTACCACTATTGCCCAATGCCAAACTAGTTAAACAGAAGTTACGCAAAATGCATCCTTAGGTCACTCTATTGGTCAAGGTTGAGTTGAAGAAACTTCTAGATGTTGGGTTCATACGGTCTATTGATTATGTTGAATGGATATCTAACCTTGTGCCAGTAACAAATCCAAATGGAATGGTTCGAGTCCACATATTTCAAAGACTTAAACAAGGCATGCCCAAAAGATGACTTTCCTTTACCAAATATTGATATCATAGTTGACCTCACAATAGGATATGAGATGTTGTCCCTCATGGACGGTTTCTCTAGCTATAATCAGATTCGTATTGCCCCTGAAGTTCAACATAAAACAACATTCACTTGCCCTTGGGGTACATATTGCTGGAATGTCATGCCATTTGATCTTGAAAATGCAGGAACCACATATTAGAGGGCTATGACGACAATATTTCATGACATGATCCATAAAATAATGGAATATTATGTAGATGACCTTCTGGCAAAATCAGTAACAAGAAAATATCATCTGAAGGTGTTAGACACAATTTTCAAGAGACTAGAAGAATACAAAGTCTGACTGAATCCTAATAAATGTGTCTTTGGCATAACATCGGGTAAACTCTTGGGATACATAGTTTCTCAAAGAGGCATTGAAGTTGATATAGAAAAATTCAAAGCCATCATGGACATGCCTCCTCCTAGAGGAATAAGTGAACTTAGGACATTAGAGGGCAGGGTGCAATCTATCCAGTGCTTTATAGCACAATTGGTTGACAAGTGCCAACCATTCCAATATCTTCTACACAAAGGCATCCCCTTTGTGTGGACAGATAAATGCCAAGAAGCTTTTCAACAAATAAAAGATTACTTACTGTCACCACCAATCGTCATGCTTCCCATTCACGGAAAACCCTTCATCTTATACATCTCTGCCACTAATTCAGCATTAGGGGCATTGCTAGCACAAAATGACCAAGAAGAAAAAGAAAGGGCAATATATTATATCAGTCAAACACTGGTCGGGTATGAACTGAATTACACATCAATTGAACAGGCTTGTCTAGTAGTTGTCTTTGCAGCTCAGAAGCTAAGACATTATATGTTGAGCCATCAGACACAGTTGGTAGCCAAGATTGACCCCCTCAAATATCTATTGAGTCTTGCAGCATTGACAAGCCATTTGGAAAAATGGGTCATGATTCTGAGTGAATATGACATTCAGTATGTCAAAAGAAAAATGATCAAAGGACAAGTGATTGTGGACCAATTGGTAGATGTTCCTATACAAAGTGATCATCCCTTAGTGGCTGATTTCCCAAATGAGTCAATACTCCATACATAACCAAAGTCACCCTAGAGGCTATACTTTGACATAACACATACTAATCATGGCGCATGGGTAGGGATATTGTTTATCACCCCTCAAGGAGATTCCATTCCCAAGTCTTTCCGCATAGCTTTCCCATGCACAAATAACATGGTAGAATATGAGGCACTGGTTACAGGATTTAGAATTGCAATAAAATGGAAAATCAGAGCATTGCATGTCTATGGGGATTATGAGTTAGTCATCCACCAAGTTAATGATGACTATGACACAAAAAATGAGAAGCTAATGCCCTACAAACGAATCGTGGATAGTTTCTAGACATACTTTTACATGGTGACTTTTGAGCAAGATCTAAGAGTACAAAACAAAGTAGCAGATGCCATGGATACGATAGGTTCTCTCTTCGACATTCCAAGCAATATGCCTCAGCTGGAATTCTTGATAGAACAACTGCTGGTCCTCGCCTATGATGTTCCAGAATCAGAGATGGTCTGTGAGCTTGTTGGTCCCGATTCTTCCTGGTACCAAGAAATCCATGACTACCTTAAGTCTCAAACCCTCCCCCCTAATTTGTCCAATAACCAAAGGAAGTCTTTTATCTAAAAAATTGCAAGATATGCCATCGTTAGTGACACCCTTTATCGTCGTAGCTTTGACAACACCCTCATTAGATATCTTGACACCAAAAAAGTGTGCACAACCTTATGCAAAGTATATCAGGGTATATGCAGATCTCATTCGAGTAGTCCTACTCTAGCCAAGAAGATTACATGACTTGGGTACTATTGGCCAACCATTGAGAAAGATACATTAGACTATGTGAAGACTTGTCGCCAATGTCAGATTCACAGTGATTTGATTCACGATCCAACACAAGAACTTTGGTTGATCATGTCTCCATGGCCCTTCACATAATGGGGACTCGACCTCATGGGAAAGATCCATCCTACCTTGTCCAATGGCCACAAATTCATCATAACTGGCACTGGGGTGCTGCCACAATAGTGATTTACAATTTTTGGGAGATCCTGACTTTTGCTAAAATCACATATTTTTAGAAAATATAATGATTTAAGCCTTGAAATGTTTCATTTAAAGGATTCAAATTGAATAGGTTTTGATCAAACCACCTTAGACCAAGCCCCCTTGGATAAAACCCTGCTACTTTTAAACCATACCTATAACAGAGTCTCCTTTACACCTATCAAAATGTTGATAAAAAACCACTTTTGATTTGCCTTTTGGGGGATCAAATGAATTAATTTAAAATTTATTTTTTGTAAGTATGTAGTCCCTATTATAAGCTTCCAAAAAATTATGATTTTAATAAAATTTAATTTCATTATTATATTTATTTTTTATTTCTTGTGAATGAAGGTTTATCACCAAAAATCAAGCTCTATGTTCTACACATGTGGAAAAATAATAGATAATAAAAAAAGAGTGTAAAATATGAGTGCACTAGATATTGAAGTCCTTGATCCAACAAAAAAAGAAAAATTTAATTTCGATACATACAAAAAAAAGTTACACGTTATACGGTATGGCTATGTTTGAATTGTAATTGGTTTGACTTCAAAACTTGATTAAAGAAAAAATATTCAATAAAAAACTATCTAGCCAAGTGGAAGCACTAGATATCAAAGTGACAAATCTAAATTCAAAAGAATTAGAATTTTATCCTTCATGGGAAAAATGTTATGCATTATACGGTAAGCATCACTTTTTAAAAATGTTGTTTTCTAAAAAAAAACTAGTTTTTGAGGAAGATGGAAAAAGAAATGCAATATGATTTCAAAATTTTTGAAAAAAATATATTTAGAATCTATAGAAAAAATTTCATGAAGCTCTAGTTTGCATCATCTTCAAATTCCTCATTGTTTTTCTGCTATAGGTTCCCGAAACTGAAGATTTAGTTAAAAAAATTATTTCAGTGTCCAGTTTGGCCAAAAACTGTAAACTACTATTGTGGGATCACCCACTAAGTAATTTATGAAGTGGATTGAAGCCATCCCCCTGATGTACATAACCATAAAAAAAATATCCAATTTCATTCTTAACTATATCATTTTCCATTATGGCATTCCACAATCCATCATCACTGACAATAGATGTTCATTTAAAAACCAAGACGTTCGTGAGTTATGTGAGTGATTTCACATCCAACATCATTTTTCCTCTATGTATTACCTACAAGGAAATGGTCAAGCCGAGGCATCAAATAAAAACATTATTAAAATCCTTAAAAGGATTGTCAATGACATTGGTTGTGACTGGCATATTCAACTCAACCTTGCTTTGTGGGCTTACCACACTAGCATTCGCACACCCACGAGAGCCGCTCCATTTTCCGTAGTCTTTGGAGTTGAGGCCATTTTTCCCATCAAGGTTGAAATTCCTTCCTTACGAGTCTCCTTGAAGGGTCTAACTGATGATGAAGAGTATTGACAGTCGCGTCTACATGAGCTAGAGATATTAGAAGAAAGAAGGTATAACTCCCTAAACCATCTATAGGCATATCAGAACCATCTTTGTCATAGTTACAACAAGAGAGTAATGGTCAGGAAGTTTGACATTGGTGACCTAGTCCTCATGCAGAACCCTAAGAATCAAGGTGACAAAGAAAACCCTAGGAAATTCAAACCAAATTGGCTAGGTTCCTACGTCATCATATCCTCTTTTGGTTCTAGAGCTTATCAATTGGAAACTTCTGATGGAAAACAACTGACAAAGCCTATCAATAGTCTACATCTTCAAAATTTCTATGCATAACATCAGAAGTTCGAGCTGAAAACTTTAAAAATACAAAAAAAAATTGAAAATAATAAAAAAATTGTTACCTTAATGAAAATCTGGAAAATAGGCATCTTGGTGGCACCAAAAAAAAGAAGAAAAAATGACAAAAATAGTAAAGAAAAATAATTCATCCAATAGTGAAAACCTGGCAAATAGATGCTTTGGATAAGTACCATGGTGAAAACCTAGCAAACAGGTTCCATGCATAATCAATCATTGCTCTGCCATCTACTATTACTTAATCGGTCTTGGTCAATGATGAAACACATTTTGCGTCACCACCATGACATCTACCATGATATCACACCCTTCCTTTCATGGTTGAAAAAAGGTTGACATCAAGTCCTGAATATTGTCCATCCGACACCCCAGGCACATCCCTTTCACGTCCTTTAAAATTAGCTAAGTCTTGGACCTGACTAGGGGAAAAAAATTTATCATGTGACTGCAGTGGATATCACGCATGGTCCTAGAAATTGTAAAAGTCTTGAAGAAAGACAAAAACATCACAAAAATTCCTAAAAAAGACAAAACCATCATAAAAAGTCCTTAAGAAAAAAAACCAAAAACATTATAAAAAAATCCTAAAAGAAGACCAAAAAACATCACAAAAAGTCTTGAAAAAAGACCAAAAAACATCACAAAAATTCTTGAAAAAAAACAAAAACATCATAAAATGTCCTGAAGAAAAAAACCAAAAACATTATAAAACGTCCTGAAGAAAGACCTAAAAATTGAAAAACGTCTTGAAGAAACCACAACAAATGTCAAACTGTGTTGAAATCACAAAAAAAGGAGTCATTCCTTTTCAAGTCCATCAAATCATTCAGTCTTCATCATTCATCTGAATTATGTTGTCTATGCGCATTTGCTACGTAGGAAAGACTCATTTTCGAGTCCTTGAGACATTTGGTCAATCCTTTTAGGTTTGTCAAAATAAAATCATGATGCAATATTTGGTCATCAAGACAAAGTCATTGGTCGTGTTGAACTACAAGGTCTCTGAGTGTGTGATGTAGGCAAGGCCATTTGTCGACGAGCCTTCGAGGTTGCACTAGGTCAGTCCATTAGGGTTCATGGCATTACACCGGTACACACGTCAAAAGTCTTCAGGTCAAGACAAATCATTTTCAAAATGGGAAAAATACTAAAACAAAGTATGGCAATCACTTATTCAAACATGACAATCACATCAGCATGTAAAAAAAAATCAACATATGGTCAACACAAGTCAAACTCAGTGAAAATAGGTCAAATGGTCATAACTTGTCAAACTGTCAACTCTTGGTTAGCTTTTAGATGTGTCCTTCTGAAGAATAACCTCAGTCATTCATGCCTTAGGATGTTTCCTTCCTAGGCATCATCACTATCATTCGACATTTTGAGGGATCTTCTTGACATCTAAGGATCACTCCGCTCGACATCAATATTCTTCAGATGTGTCCTTCTGAAGAACAAGCTCTATCATTTATGCCTTAGGATGTGTCCTTCCTAGGCATCATCACTGTCCCTGTCACCTAGAATTTTGAGGGATCCCTTTTGAAATTTAGGGATCAATCCTCTTGATATCAACATTATTCAGGATGTGTCCTTCCTGAATTTGGCAATCTTCGACAATTCGTCATCTTGTCATCATCAAAACCTTGACACCCCGACATCTCAACATCATCAAACCTGACATCTTGACATTAAAACACTTGGCATCCAGACACACTTGGAAAATACTTCACACTTATCTTTGGCTTTTTCATCATGTTACTAGTTTTTCAGCAAGATCCCGACAACAGGATTTAGAGAAGTAGTGACATATCATGACGTTTGTCTTGAATTTTGACATGCATGTTACTAGTTTCTCAGCGAGGTCTTGATTTTGTGATTTAGAGAAACAACGATGTATCATGATAATGTCTCTATTTTGTTTTTTGGAAATAATGCTACTAGTTTCTCAAGGATGTCCTAGAAACAAGATCTAGAGAAGCAATGGTGTTTCATGAATTGTCCTTCTTGTCTTTTTATGCTTGTGGTTGGTTATGACAAAAAGACTAGGGCAATTGCACTCTTAGTATGAGTCATGATCATCCTTGTCTACGACTTCTTGTCTTACAA
The DNA here is from genome assembly GCA_007258455.2 of Sequoia sempervirens. NCBI lineage: Eukaryota > Viridiplantae > Streptophyta > Pinopsida > Cupressales > Cupressaceae > Sequoia > Sequoia sempervirens. The sequence continues at coordinate 191,107,727 of VDFB02252616.1, read as the reverse complement.
GTGATGGTATGACCTTGCACACCTTGATCTATGTCATATCAGGGTGTTTGTTGGCCATCACAACAATTTGCCTAGTGATGATTAAGAGCAATAAACATAAAAATTCCTATGGTAAAGTTTTGAAGGATTTGGTCTAGGAACTAACATGCATCTTCTTCTATCATGTCATCTTCTTTTTCCATATCACGATGACATCCTGCAATATACAAAAACATAAGTGCATACATAATAATATAGACATTGCATTAAGCCCATACATACATCATCCATAGCATTAAATCATATACATTTCATTGCATATCACATAAACATAAACATAAACATGGCATCCATTCAACTAAATATATTATGCATATCAACATCATCCATAGCATAACATCAATATGATATATAAATAAACATTACATTATTATGGCATCACATCATAAGTAATCATCATAGGACATATATGAAAAGACATAAATAATATCATCATCCATCATAAATGCAAAAATCCACATAGGTACCACATTACATGCATCATAATAAAAAAACCAAATAACATCACATAACACACATGTAGGCCGCATCAAAACTACATCATCATATAGCATCATTTGAAAAAAATATATAATGTCACAGGATAGAATCAAGGGATATCCCAAAATTAGAGCTCGCAGGCTCAATGTCTATACATAATTTGTCATAAAATAGAAGAAAATTTAGCAAACATGTCCCTAGGAAAGGCTCTCATCATCCCCTCGTGGCAAAGAGTGTGGTGGTTGAGGCCCTATGACTAGAACTAAGATAATAGGTGGACCTGTAGCAACCTCTGTCTATGCAACCTATGGAACTGGCACTGATGGCATCATCTCCATGGTAATAGGCATCTGTGATGACACTACAACCTGACTATGTGATGCTGAAGGATCTATCACTGGTAGCTGCCTCTGTAATGACCTCTACTCTGAACCAGTAGACCCATGACTATGTCTCGAATGATGACTCGAGGCATGCATGAGTGAGTGGTGGGACCTATGCCCTTATGTGTGCCCTGATGAGGTAGACCCTCTTGCACTAATGTGACTCCTGTTGCTACTCCCACTCCTTGATCTATGACCGCTGCCTTTCCTCGTATGTGAACATGACAGTGTAGGATCTCATCACTTGGGAGGCACTACCTACTCATAGAGGGTCATGTACTTCCCGTACCGAGTGCTCACCCTGGCAAGCTCACGAGCCATATCCCCTTAAGCTCTTGAATATAACACTGTAAAATCCACACACCACTATGTTGACTCCTATTGATAGATCACTGCCTGATCCTGCTCTACCCGAGCCACCTCTAGCTCTAACTGCAGTGATTTGACCTATGCAGAACTCCCATCTAGTCTCC
>VDFB02252616.1:191049208-191106252 GCA_007258455.2 Sequoia sempervirens | reverse complement strand
TTATATGGGAAAATGTCCAAATGTACCTTTTTTCCAATCTGAGGTACATTATTTGGGACATGTTATTTCAGCAGAAGGGATAGCCATGGACCCAGATAAGATTAATGCAATCTTAGATTGGCCAACACTGCAGAATGTTTCAAAAGTCTAAAGCTTTATGGGACTTGTAGGGTATTACAGGAGATTTTTGCAAGGGTTCTCGACAATAGCAGTAGCCATTACCACACTCCAGAAGAAGGGAAAGAAATTTGAGTGGAGTGATAGGTGTGAAAAAAAAAAAAGTTGCTAAAAGAGAAGCTCAATTTTGCACCTATTTTAGTTGTGCCTGACCCGAATGGTCATTTTATAGTGATTACTAATGCATTAGGAGAAGGGGTAGGAGTCATTCTCATGCAAGAAGGACAAGTGGTGGCATATGAATCGAGAAATTTGAAACAATATGAGTTAAATTATGCACCACATGATTTAGAGTTGATAGCCATAGTTCATTCCCTTCATATGTGGAGACATTATCTCTTGGGTAAGCCCTTTGAATTAAAAAAAAATCATGTTGGATTACAGTACATCTTTACTCAACCCAACCTGAATGTTCATCAGAGGCGATGGTTGGAATTTTTGAGTGAATATGACTTTGGCATTGAGTATATTAAAGGGAAGGAAAATAGGGTAGCAGATGCCTTGAGTAGGAGAAGACATCTTGCAGCCATGGTTACAATAAAATCTAATTTTAGAGAGCAGATGGTTCAGGATTTACCTGGGATCTAAGCAATATGAAAGGGTAAAACAAACCCTAGAGTAGGATCCTTCAGATCATAGATTTGTTGGGTATGTATTTGAGTCTGATGGACTCTTGAGGTTCTAGGGTCACATGTATATTCCTAACTCTATAGGGCTAAGAGATTTGGTGCTAGAGGAACTCCATAATGTGCCATACTCAAGACACCTTGGTGTGGCTAAAATGGTTGAGGGACTCAAGCCTCTATATTTCTGGCCAAGACTCAAAAGAGATGTTACTGCATTTATAGCCCAATGTTTGGAATGACAGTGAGTTAAGGTTGAGCATGTCCATCCAACAGGACTTTTATATCCTCATAGGGTGCCAGAATATAAGTGGCATGTGATAACTATGGATTTTATTTAGGGATTACCGATGCCTAGGAATCAACATGATACCATCCTAGTTGTGGTGGATAAATTGACTAAGGTATCCCATTTCATTCATGGGAACCTCAAGGATGGTTCAATGGTTTTGGCAAGGAAATTTGTACAGGAAATATTTCGACTATATGGAGTGCCAGAGGTGATCATTTTAGATCCTGACACTCAGATGACTTCCAGATTTTGGTCTACTCTGAATTCTTCCCTAGGAACCAAATTAAATTTTAATTCCGCATATCATCCTTAAACCGATGGTTAGTCAGAGAGGGTGAACCAAATTATGGAGGATCTCCTCTGAATGTATTGTATGGAGCAACAACACAAATGAGAGGAGTATTTTCCTTTGCTGGATTTTTCTTACAACAACTCCTACCACACCTCTTTGGGTATGGCACCATTTGAGGCTCTGTATGGATGTAAATGCCGAACACCCATTAGTTGGGATAGGGTTGAGGACAAGATTGTGATTGGTCTTGAAATGTTGAGGGAAATGGAAGACTAGATGAAGCTTATTAAAGAAAATCTAAAGCAAGATTCAAATCAATAGAAGAGTCTTGCAGATAAGAATAGAACTTTTAGACAATTCTTTGTAGGAGATAATGTCTTTTTGAGAGTTTGGCCACATAAGAGTTCAATCTCTCTCAACAAGAACTCAAAGCTTTCGCCTAGGTTTGTTGGGAATTTTGATGTCTTGGAGGTGATTAATTTGGTTGCTTACAGGCTTGCAGGAGGTCAAAGACCAAGGGTGTGATTAAGGAGAGGAAGCTAGCTTCTTGACAGGAAAAAGTAGGAAGACCTCTCGATTACACACACGAGCACTTAGATTCATATAGATTGCATTTAGGAATGTCTAATTTTGATGTGTTTGTTTTCAATTATTTGCAAATTAAATAACAATTAGTAAATTAAATAAATGATGAAAAGAAAGCATGATAAAATAAAGGAATTAAGTTTTAATTAAAGTTAATTATAGATTTTGATTTAAGTGCTTATGCATTCTATTCTTCTTTTAATTTGTGTTAATCTTTGAGTTAATAAGTTAACTAATAGTAAGAAGATATTTATTTTATTATTGGGTAAATATTTTCAAAAGGGGATTTACATGCAATTAAAATAAATATTATTCTTATTTTTAAAATCCATTTCAAGATTAGGGTAGGAAATGGAAAAGAATTCCCGAGGGAGGAACGGTTCTTGAAAACATTCTTGAAAATAAGCTCTGCAATTTTTTCTTTAATGGCTGACAAGAAAATGTTGAATCCTTTAGCTTAGTGAGTTTGAGAATTATTCTTTGGGAGATAGTAGGAAATTAAAGAGTTGGAAAAGCAGCTAGAAAGGATGAAAGAAGAAGAAGTTTTCTCAAAAAAACCAGATTGAAAATGGGCAAAGAGAAGATTTTTTCTGAAGAGCATCTCCAGCTGGAAGCGTAATATCCAGGTTTTCCATTCTTTTTCCACAAATCTTGCTTGAAATATAAAAATAATACTACAGAATTTGAATGCCAAGTGTTTGAATTGTATGCAGAAATTGTGAAAATCTGAGAAAATGTTTCATTCTTTTGTTTGCATTGAAAGGAATTGCATAATTTCTTCATTTTCAAGTTGGGGTTTCTCTTCTTTGCAAACTGTAATTCGTGATTTTTCTCCTTACTACTAAATCTTTATGCTGGGACTCTATAAATAAATATATATATATATATACATTTATATATACACATATATTTTTGTTCTTATAAATATATATATATATATATATATATATATTTTCATTAACTTATACCTATTATAATTTTGTAGCAAACTGTATGAATTTTTGGAAGGGCGATGTGTTTTTTTTACATAGTATGAATTTTTTTATTGGGGAGTAAACCCCCAGCCACTACCCATAGAGGAAGGGGTGGCACTGTGAGAGGGATAGTGCCCTCCACTGGCCAAGGCTTGTGGAGGAGGCGCTGCCCCCTCATAGGCAACGCCTTCCCCTATGGGGGAGGCGTCAGCCCTTTAGACTGTAACCCATGCCTATGCAGTTTTGAAAGACTATGTTTGTATTCTTTAAGAAAATTCATTGCCAATAGAACTTTGTATTGGAAAATTAGAGTGCGCACAATGCTGTCAGATGAAAGAAAACATATAAATATATATAACAATATATATTTATAAACACATATATAATATATGTGTGTGTGTGTATACATACATACATATTGACATTCGTAACTCTGTTTTCAACAGAAAATTTCTTTCTCTGCCTTTGGTAATGTACTAAAATTGTAGCATTGTGAAAATTTTCACAGAATGTCCTTTTGTAAATTTATTATGTATTTACACACACACACACACATACACACATATATATATGCATAATAAATATCGAATCAAATCAAAATGATGAATTCATTTATCTGAAAGTTAAAACTTAGAAAATCAGTATAATAAATTCATAAAAATAACTCTGTGGATAGTAGAAAACTTATACTCATATGCAAATCTAGTTATATACATTGTTTTTCTATTCTAAAATTGATTATTTTTCTGAATATCAATGCAATGTATCAGTCACCATATATCATTTCTGAACTTAGTGAAATACACATAAGGCTATGTTAAGAGCTGAAGATGAATCCTTAAAGAAAATGTAGACTATTGAAAACACATTCAAAACTAGTGAAACATTATGAACGTAAAAGACAAGGGTTGTATTTAAAATATTATTACACTTCAATTTGTTGAAAGCTTTGTTATTTTTATTACTAGAAGAGTGGTTGGATTTCCAACCTAATTTTTGTAACTCTATGATTAAACATGTATGAATTGGCTTCCTTCTATTTAAAACTTAACTTATAATTCTATTGCATAAAATTGTAGACATTTCTCTATCCAATAGGAAAGTAATCTGTGTTCAATTTTTTTACTCCATATTTATAAGGTTGAAGAGACTAGTATTCTTTTTCTAAATCCATCAAAATCATTATCTTAGAAAATAGAACTTGGATTGATTTTAAATTGCATAGTAACTAGAAATAGTAATACACATAGAAAAACCTCTCATACTGAGTGTATGTATGAAAAGCTATTTTGATAATCTTTGTGTGAATATTGGAAAATGATGAAATTTCTTTGGAATTAGAAATGTGTAAAATTGAATGAGAACTTAGATGGAAATTGTTTTATATATTATATTTTGAGAAACTTCTAGGACAGGATGCCTAATGTGGACCCACAGAGATAGTAGTTTTACCTTTTCTAAAAATATCATTTGTTTTATTCATGCTTGGCCAAGCACATGCACCATTGAAATAGATGGAACTAAAAGCCTAGAATTAAATGTATATAGGTCTTTGCCACCTCTTGTTTACAAGAAATATGTGATTCTCATGTTAGGAATCCATATAGGAATCAGGCTTGCATCGAGAGTTCCCTCCTGCGTTATTGTTTCAGGTTGCTAGGCTCCTCATGCAGGGTCGGGGATTTCTTCGAGCTAGGAAGAAACCCGGGGAAGTCTTGTACTTCATGGTTGGGCGGAAAAGGTGCCTTAATCACACTCTTGGCCCCAGCTTGCAAGAAGACCAGTGGTGTCACGACGGTTGAGGTTTAGAGGTTCTCATGCTATAAATCTATTCATGTATTATTTTGAATGGCTTGTAAAGCCCACTTGTAAATGTAACTTTATTTGAAATTTAGTATTGTAACATTGTAATAGATGTATTGGAAAGAAAGGTTGATGTAACATTGAAATAGATGTATTGATTGAAATTCAATGATGTAATTGAAACTTGAATGAATTCATGGAAACTCATTGATATGAAAATTGCATTTATATATGTATCATTGCAAAGATCTTTGTTGATAGTGCACTTTAATTCTTTTGTATACATGGAATGAAATTTATTACCGAATTTTCCTTTTAGAAATTAAGGATCTTGATCTATTCATCCTTTACTTTTATTTTATTTTTAATTTAATGAGTGTTGGTAAATGATGTGGTTATATGAACATCATCTCTCAAGCGTTACATAGAAGGAAAACTCATCTTCTAGAAGGAATCTTATCCCTACAAATATGGAAGGGGAAACAACTCCATTATTTATGATTTATCTAAAAAAGAAACCTAGGACTTAATTAATTAAATGTAAGACCTAAGTTAACTTATGCTAGTGTAATAAATAATTAATTACACTAACACCCCCCCATAAGTGCAACTTAGGGAGGAAATGCAATGATTATTAAATGATGATGGGTCTAGGCTATGAGGCCATGTTAGGTACCCATTTACATGAGAATTAAAATGCAACTAATCTCCCACAACTGGAGAAAAGGGGAAAACCCTATGGGAACAAAAACCCTCTCCAAAAAGGAGATAAAAATGAAAAAAAGTGAGAAAGGATGGGAAGAATGAAGATGGATGTTCATGATGTCTCTGAAATTTTCTCAAGTGTCTCCTTGCCTGATGATGAAGATGCCACAATCAATGAAGAAAGTGACAAATGAGGACAATGAAAAAATAGATGTTGAACAAGATCCAAAGGAAATGATACAATGATTATGATGGAGACTTGATAGCCCCCCCACCCCCCCAAATGAAGTGTCCTCAAAACCATTGAAAGAAGTTTTTAGCAAAAAATGTGTCCAAAGCACATGCATCTCGCTAGGAAGAAGCAAATCCAATGGTAGATGATGAGAAAACTTCAAATCCTAAATGGAATGACAAGGAAGAAGTCTCATACATGAAGTATCTGAAGAGAAACCAAGTTCCTCCAAGATAGTCTGAGGATTACCAATCAAGGTTGAGACAAAAGGATGAGGAAACTCAAGAAAACTCTCCAAAGTGGGATCTGAATAGAGGATTGATAACCCCTCAAGACTGTTCTCCAAACCTGTAGAAGTAGCCAAGTTTGTAATACCTAAAACAAAGCCATCATGTGATGTCAAGTCTAGAAAACTGAATGTTTCCTGATGAATGATGATGGAAGCCTTAGTCAATGAATTTGGACAAGGAATCACTAAATGTGAAGGGATACCAATTGTCTCTGATGGAGAAGAAACATCTAAAGAAACCTTGTCAACCTCTTTGGAAGATTCAAGGCAATCAACCTCCTACATAACAATATCATCATGGGGTACCTGATCTAAGGAATGACATTTTGAATCATGACCATCAGGGAAGGGTGGAGTATATGATCCTCCATATATCTCCCAAAGCTTAGTCCAAAGGATATGAGGACAATCACAATGATCAATAGAACTCAAAACAACACAATCAACTTGCATTCCAATGATCTCCAAGACAGTATATTTTGCAACAACTCCAAGAAAATTCCTAAATTCTTTCACTTGGATGGGGAACAATACCATAAAAAAGTGGTAATAAATCAAATGATTGGAGATGGTGGATGATCCCATCTCACCATTGTTTATAGTTACCCTTATGCAACATAGTCAAAGAAAATTTCTCCAAAAAACAAAGACAATGACCTTCAACAACAAATAGAGAATTCCAAGGATGATGTGCAACTGAAGTGATGCCACCCAAACCAAAAAACCTTTTTCCAATCTTCAAGATATCCACGTTATTGAAAAAATGCACCAAATTGAAAAAATCTAATGCAAGAGTACCTAGAGTTGAAACTGATCAAAGTGAATGGACTAATGAAATAGCCTCTAAATTACATTTCTGATGCTACTAGAATCACCAAAATCTGACAATCTGATGAGAAGATACGAGCCTTTATGTCCAAACAGAAGGGTTGACTTCAATTGAGTGTAGAATTTTCCACAAGAAAAATTTTGTAGAATGGATGTCACGACTGGAAAATAGATAAAATTATCTTTCTGATGGTATCTCATTTGTCAATTTCTGATACCCTGGTGAAACGTTATGATAAAATGAAAAAATTCCTAGATGAGGCACTTTGCAGGCTAATGGGGTGCAAAATATTAACCCCCTTTGGGCTAGCTCCTGGTCATTGATATGATCACGGGCTGATGATTGGAAAAAAAATGCCACTAGATGAGGTGGCAGTAGAGCGGAGGAACCGACAGTGTGGCTAAGATTTTTGGTGGTGTCGCTCACTATAGGAATCCCAATGGTAAGAAATAGAACCGATCATGGGAGGTGTTCAATATAGTGCACCGGTGACAAACAACTAGTGGTTGTATGGGTGTCGTAAGGAACACTGGCGGGAACAACCGATGGTCGGAGATGTGATGGGTCAATGACAAAATTTCAACACAATGGTCGATGAGGATGTGATGGGTCCCAGCCATAGTACCCACACCTGTAGCAAATAAATATGCCGACCAAAACTTCTCTACAGACAATGATGTGATGGGGGCTGACAAGAAACAATTTGATTTGATATTTTAATATTGCATGAGTGCAATTAAAAAATCAAAAAGCTATGCTGACAATAAAATATTATACCACTGATAAAGTATTTTATCAAATGCTGATGGGAGGAATATTAGTCTACGGATTAAAAAAGGATGATGCTGACCACTAAATAAATTAAAGGTCGCTCCAATTTTTGCAAACTACAGAAATTTCCCAAAAAATATTTTTTTGCCAAAACAAATAGATATAAGCCCTGATTTGTTTTTAAATGAAAAAGGCATGTGACTAAAAAAAAATTTCCTCAAAGGACAACTAACCGGGATGATTTTTAACTACAAATTGTATAGATAGTACAATTGATTTTGCAAACCCAAAAATACCTCTAATGGCTCCTAGGTTGATGAATCCTATTTTGATGATTGGACATGCGATCCTAGGGTTTTGAGGCCTTTTGAAGAGAATGGTGAGCTTGGATCTAACTCAATCTGCTTCAGAAATCAGCTTGGTCCCCGGGTGGAGCCAAGTAGCCTGTAATGGAAACCTTCAAGCCTGTGATGAATCTCTCTAGCCCAATTTTCTTGATCTTGGGATGAACTCTCAATGGAATGGCTCTGATACCGTGTTGAAATAATGGATGCTAAACCATCCAATGAAGCTGCACACACTTCAAAGAATCTTTCCAAGAGAAATTCAACAACACAGAATGTGTTGCAACTAAGGGAATGCAAATAGAGATTTATATTGATCTAGGATATTAGATGATTACAAATGTACAAATTCCCTAAATATATAGGCATGAATGAGATGCAAGATGCAATATGATGTTGCCATGTGTCATGATCTAACAACATGTGACAACATATGAACCCTACCCAGGAAATGATAAAATATTGAGATAAGTTCTAGAAGGACAGCTCATCTTCTAGAAGGAATCTTATCCCTACAAACATGGAAGGGGAAATAACCCCATTATTTATGATTTATCTAAAAAAGTAACCTAGGACTTAATTAATTAAATGCAAGACCCAAGTTAACTTATGCTAGTGTAATAAATAATTAATTACACTAACATCCCCTTTGGTAATTGTACCTAAAAAGGGAGGTAAAAGGAGAGTTTGTGTTGACTATAGAGAACTAAACTCTACCACCAAAAAGGATCAGTATCCCCTTCCTTTTATAGACCAAGTATTGGATTCGCTTGCAGGTAAGCAATATTTTTCCTTCCTAGATGGATTTAGTGGTTATAATCAGATACAGATTACACTTGAAGATCAACAAAAGACAACTTTTTCCTATCCATGGGGGACTTATGCCTATTCAGTACTCCCATTTGGTTTATGTAATGCACCTACAACCTTTCAAAGAGAAATTATCAGTGTATTCTCAGATATTTCACATGATTGTATGGAGATCTACATGGATGATTTTACTACTTATGGCACTGATTTTGTAGAAGCATTAGAAAACCTAAGAAAGGTTTTGCAAATATGTGAGGACCATAATATGTCCTTGAATAGAGATAAATGCTTTATGATGATGCAAGAAGGAGTAGTCCTTGGCCATTATATCTCTCAAAAAGGAATTCAAGTGGAACCAACAAAGATTGAGGTAATTACTAATCTTTCTATTCCTGTCAAGAAAAAAGATGTTAGAAGTTTCTTGGGACATGCAGGATACTATTGATGCTTCATAAAAGATTTCAGTAAGATGGAAACACCACTTTATAATATTTTAACTAAAGATGTTGAGTTCTAGTGGAGAGAGGATTGTGATAAAGCATTCTTTGATTTAAAAACAACATTAACCCATGCTCCTATGCTCAAAGGTCCTAATTGAGGAATCCCTTTCCATATTCACATAGATGCATCTAATTATGCTATAGGGGTTGTCTTGGGAAAAAAAGAGGGAGCAATATAGAATGCAATCTACTTTGTTAGCAAGAACTTACAAGGAGCTAGGTTTAACTACACAGTGACAGAGAAGGAGATGTTGGTAGCCATTTATGCTCTCAACAATTTCAGGCATTATATCACAGGATATTAGATCTTTGTACATATAGACCATGAATCCATAAGATACATTATGAACAAGCCATTGATTTTAGAGAGGTTAGAAATGTGGTTGTTAATGTAGGAACTTGATATAACCATTATAGACAAGCTAGGTAAAGAAAATGTTGTGGTAGACTTTCTTTGAAAATTGACTACATTAGAGGACACTCAAATCATTGATGAATCCCTTCCTAATGAACATTTATTCTCTATCAATGTGCACACACCTTGGTATGTAGATATAGCCAATTATCTGGTTACAGGGAGAGTTCCCCCTCATTTCTCTCTAAAAGAGTGAAGGGTTCTTATTGAGAAAAAATTTCCATTCTAATGGATTGTAGGTTGTTTATTCTATACTAGACTAGATCATGTGATGAGAAGATGTGTAAGAGAGGATGAAACCTATGATATACTACATGAATTCCATAATGAACCCTATGGGGGCATTTTGCAGCCAAGATAACAACCATAGAGATACTCCATATAGGGTATTATTGGCCCACATTTCATAAGGATGTAGAAAAGTACACTGGGAAGTGTGATAGATGTCAAAGAATGGGCTAACCAACTAAATCAGATGAGATTCCCCTATACCCTCAAGTAGTTATCACACCATTTGATAAATGGGGACTTGATTTTGTAGGCTCAATTGATCCACCACCAAATGGAAATAATTACATCTTAGTTTGTGTTGACTATGTGACTAAGTGGGTTTAGGTCAAAGCCATGAAACATGTTAGGGACAATAAAGTTGCAGAATTCCTCTATGAAGAAATATTCACACACTATATGGAGTTCCTAGAGAGATAGTCATAGATAAAGGGGCTTGGTTCACATCCACTCTTGTCACAACATTGGTGAATGAGTATAATGTCAGGCATAGAAAATCCAGACCCTATCACCCTCAAGCCAATGGCTAGTCTGAGGTAACAAATAGGGAAATAGAATCTATTCTCACCAAAATAGTAGCAATCCATAGAAAAGATTGGGAAAATAGGTTGCCAGAAGCTATCTGGACCTATAGAACCACTTGGAAAACCACTACTGGTTTTACTCCTTTTGAATTATTATATGGAAAGACAACAATGATTCCTATAGAGTTTGAACACAAAACTCTTAGAACAACACTAGACCTTGGAATAGATATATCTGCTAGCCATAGAAGGATAGGGTTATGTAACTCAATTCCATAGATGAGATGAGGAAATTAGCTCTCCGCCATGTTGAGATGGTGCACAGAACCAAAGAGTTAGATGGCATGATAAATACATCAAAGAAAAATAGTTTTTGACAGGTGACTGGGCACTTCTTTATGATTCTAGGTATAAAGACAACATAGGAAAACTAGAAACCAGGTGGCTGGGACCATATGAGGTTGCAGAGGTCTTTTCCAATAGTGTTTTTCAAATAAAAAAAAATTATCCTATCAAGTTGAAGCTCCTGGTCAATGGTCATCATCATAGGTTATATCACAAACCAACCTCAAAACAAGAGTTCATGAAACAATTTATTGAATACCATAATTATGAAGTTCCTACAACCGAAGGAAGCGAACCTAGTGTCCATCCTTCTAACTAGTCAAAGGTATGCATGCAATCATAATAAGGATTTCCAATTTTTGTTGGAATTAACTTCTCCATCAATAAACATACCCACCCATTCATCTCCATCCCTTCTCTCTCTTCCATCACTCCACCACCACTTTACCATCATTCCATCATCACTTCATTCAATAAGCTCAACCGTACTTTTCTAGTGACTGGTACTTCCTTCCACATTCTTTGTAAAAGACACTCCAACTTTTTAGGTACTTGCATAACAACTTAATGTATCTTAATTACCTTATATGCATTTATTTAATTGTTGTACTTTAATATTGATATTTCACATAACACATATTATTAGTATGCCTTGTCACTTCATAATTGCATCCCAGCCTGTGCGGACACATGATTTTATTTAAGTTGGGGGGAGTGTGAACCCTAGTGTCATACATTTCATTCATGCACCAACATGGCAGAAAATTTGAAATGATTTGGTTGATGTGATGTCTTGCATGCATGAAATGACACTAAGCCACCACCATTTTCTTTGATGATATCCTTCCTTTATGTCTTCTTTATTTCCTTAGCCTTAGTCAAAATGCCACCAAAAAGGTAAATTGAATCTAGTCATACGACATTGGCATTAGTATTGGTCAAGAGTTATAGGAAATAGAAGTGCAACTGGGTCTTCAAAAGAGGGATTACATGAAAGAAGTCCTTTCAGAAGTGATTGCCAAAGTGTGAGTAGAAGCAATGTGAGGTTAGCTAAATAGAAATGAGCCAATAGTTCACTAGGTGATCCTACAGGATGTACTCTCTCTGGCTGAATTCAAAAATTATGGATGGTTAGATTACTTTCTAAAACTAGATAGTTTCAATGACGACATTGCCTTGGAATTTTCACAAACACTTTCTGATGGTAAGGAAATGGTGAAAGGGCTAGAAGTTATATCCATTGAAGAGATGATTGTTGAAGTAATAGGTTTTCCTACTAAAGGGAACCCTACCATGCTTCTAGTATGCTAGATCAGCTAGGGAAAAATTCACCGAGCCTAGTGACCCTCCACTCGTTGTAGACAAACACAGAACAAGGAGAAATTTTCCAAAAAAATGGAAACAAGTTGTTCACATCATCAAATATATTACCTACGAGGGTCACCAATCATGTCTCTATTTTGTACATTTCAAACTTTTGAATCACATGAGACATGGTAGGAGGATGAATATGCAAAATGTTCTATACAAACTTCTTGCAATCATGGCTACTGAGACATAGAAAGGTAGGGAAAATTGAAGAGTCATACAACATTGGCATTAGTATTGGTAAAGAGTTGTAGGAAATAGAAGTGAAATTGGGTCTTCAAAAGAGGGATTGTAGGAAAGAAATCCTTGCAGAAGTGATTGTCAGAGTGTGAGTAGAAGCAATGGGAGTTCAGCTAATAAAAAATGACCCAACAGTTCACTAGTGATCCTACATGATGCACTCTCTCTAGCCGAATTCTGAAATTGTGGATGGTTAGATTATTTTTTGAAATGAGATAGTTTCAATGATGAAATTTCCTTGGAATTTTCACAAACACATTTTTATTGTAAGGAAATGGTGGAAGGGATATAAGTTATAGCAACTAAAGAGAGGATTGCTAAAGTAACAGGTTTTCCTGCTAAAGGAGAACCCTACCCTACTTATAGGGATGCTAGATCAGCTAGGGAAGAATTTACTGAGCCTAGTGACCCTCCACTAGTTCTAGACAAACAAGGGACAATGAGAACTTATTTTCCAAAAAAATGGAAACAAGTTTTTTTTCACATTATCAAATATATTACCTACAAGGGTCGCCAATCATGTCTCCATTCTGCACATTTTGAGCTTCTGAATCTCATGAGACATGGCAAGAGGATGAATATGCCAGATTTTTTGTACAACCTTCTTGCAATCATAGCTGCTGAGACACAGAAAGGAAGGGAAAATTTTGTTTCTCATCACTGTTTGATTAAATTGCTGGTAGAAAAATCCTTGCAAAAAGTGTCCAATATGTCATGGGATGAATTTTTGAACATTGATGAATTCATATTATAAAATGTGTTTCCTAGAGGTCAACCCCTAACTCATAGGTTTAGTGGGGATGAGGGGATTATTAAAATCACTCTTGGAGCTTCAACTTCTGGGGAAAACCCTAGCACAAACCCTCATGCAACAAAATATATAGTAGAAATTATTTCCTCTGAATCAGAAAATATGGATGAAGAAAGCTCATCTTTGGGCCCCAATGTTGATTTTTCCCCTTAAACTCTAGTTGCACTAGGACTTTCATTCGAAAAGAGGAATCACAAATGAGAAAAGTAGAAATTAGAAAAAGGGAAGGCTAAGAAGAAAAAACCAAGAAAAGTAAAACCAAGCCCTATGAAGCTAAAAACTGAAGACACTGGTAATCCTGCAACCACTGAGAAAAATAAAAGCCCTCCAAATAAATCAAAAATAATTGAGTCTACTACTAGTGTGCTGGAAAAAAGGATCCCTAGACTCAGAACGACACCTAGGAAGGAGATAGAAGCTCCTAAGGAGCAGGTAAATATAGACATGGAAGAAGATCTTGAGGAGCAAACAAACATAGTGTTGGCAAAACTTGTTGCAGAGCAAGTTGAAAACTAGGAACCAATGCAAAAAAAGAAAATGGAACATCAAGAACTAGTCCTAGAAGAGCAAGATGAACATCAGGAACCGGTGCAAGGAAAGATCCTAGTAGGAAAGCACAAACCTCCTACTTTTTCATGGGAATCAGTAGCCTTGGACCTATGGAAAGAAATGCAAAAGAATAGGAAGAATGGAATAAAGAAAAACTCAAGCTACAGGAAGAAGTCAATAAGAAAAATTTAGAAATTGAGGAGAAAAATGCATAGATCACTACATTAAAGGATAAGGTAGACAATGTGGTGGCTCTAGAACCACAAATGATGGCATGCAGAACTCCTCCAAGGGTATATACATTGCATTTAAAGGAGCGCCATGATCTTTCTTTTAAGTTTTCAAGGGTCATTTCCTATTTAAACCCTTCCATTAAAACCCCACTGGAATTTTTCCAAGCTTACCAATCCTCCCCTCCTGAAGTTAAAAATTTGTTGTATGAATTGTACTTGCATAATTATATTTTTCCTAATGACCATGAGTGGAATCCATAGTTATACATTGGGGATAATAACTTGATGGCATTAATGTCATGGAATTAAAATGAAATGAGTTGGGGGAAACAATTCAAAATATATAGAGAAAGAGAACTCCATACACCCTTATCTCTAAGAGTTGAATCAAGCAATCCTATATACATTTACTACACATGGCACAAACTTCTCTATAATCTAGAATACAAAAAGAGGATCATGCATGATAGGGAGGAAGCTTACCTAGAATATGAGCAGCTAGCTGCTACTACAAGAAAAATAATATTAGGGTATATATCATAAAGATGGAATGATTTTCTAGATCAGTTAAAATAGGTTGAAATCCATTCCCTACAAAATTATTATGTAGCTTGCAAACAAAGCATTAGGTACATACATCTTGGGAGGATGAAGTAGCACTATTTTCTCCCATTGATATTTCAGCCACCCATTTTTTTGTGGCCAATACCAGACTACAAAACCTATCAATATGATGTAGATACAGAGAGGCCAAGGTGGGGAAAATTGGAAAATAAGAAGGCATTCTAATGGGATCCAAATTTAGATACTACAGAGACTGATCAAGGGTAGACAACAATTGGTGACTTCATGGATTTGATAAGGCAAAGGAATTGAGTTCCCTTGCTGGAGGACCAGCAAATCATTAGGTTGGAGGGAGATGATGAGTCCAAATAATGACTCAATTTTGGTAGGGTTTATCATGTATTTGTTGTTGTTACTATGGACTTTAACACCTATTTATTGACATTCTCTATGTTATTTCCCTAAATTTATGAACTTTGGGCATGAACTTACCCTTGTAACCTTTGATGATATTTAACCTGCTATGCAATATATTTATATTAATTTTACATGTGATTGAATGAATGTTATTATAAGGTGATTATGGATATACAATTATTTTGTGCACGCTAATGTCATTATGTAGGTTCACATTAAGATGCAGATATAAATGAAGGTTGCAAAGAAGTTCATGCCAACTGGGTGGTTGCTAAAGAACTCAAGGAGATGGTCATTAAAGAGGTCAATGGAAGGAAACTTACAATGGAAGGAAAATTTTAGCTTGTGTGGAAGTTGTAACTTACCTTTAAATGATCATGTCTATTAGTTGAGTAGATTTAGGAGGTTTTGTTATGTTGAATACTCATTAAGGCAAGACTGGTTTGACTAAAGTCTTGTGCATGCATAATTTCCTTCCTCTTTTTCATGCTCTCAATAAATGGCATCCTCCTAGTTTGTTGGACTTGACCTCCTAGTTAGTTAGGGTTAGTTAGAAACTTTCCTTCTATAAATAATGATTGAATTTCCCTATTCACAGGGTTGGATGTTCTGATATTATACTTGCATTTTTAGTTTCAGGGAAGACAGTCATGTTTCTCATATGATGTAATCATGTTTTCAATGAATAAAATGATATTTTAATTTGTTGAATCTTATTTAGCTTAGGGAAGACTCATTCAAGGGGCCCCACTTGGTGAGAATTCCATCCATTCAGTTAATAGTTACTTTTTGTTTAGTAATTAGTTACGGTCTTAGCAATTATCTATTCCTATAGCCATTGGAACTATGTTTTGTGTATGTTCCTGCACCCACAACATATAGAGTAACTTCTTATTTGTTTGTTGAGATCTTTGTTTCTATTATCCATTTCAGTTTAGTTTAGTTGTTGATGATTAGTTTAGTTGTTGATTCATGCTCGGTACTTATGTTAATTCCTTTCAAGAATTTTATTTTCAGCATTGTTTCCTTTCTATTTATAAGATGAGGATGACTATAGTTGAGTCCTAGTGCATATATAGTGCTGACCCGTTTCAAGTTCACGTCCCTAGGATGACAGTGAAATGAAGTCTCATGATGAACAAGATAACTACTTAGTGCAAATATCTAATCTCTAAGTTACATCTTTAAGTGCTTAGTTATTAAACCATTAGGGGAGGCTAATAGCAACAAAGCAAATGGGGTTGGGACTCCTTTGCTCGATGTGTCAAGATGTTACATTTCCTTGACATAGCTTATTTTTCCATTTCATTTTTATGGATTAATCATCTCTTAGGGGATGATGGTAATACTACTAAGAAATACACACCTATCTAGGATTTTTCATGCTTTTGAGTCAGTTTAGCACTTGCTTGGTTCCAAAACAATTGCAAACAAACATCAACAAGTCTTTTCAAAATTTCAAACCCTTTGGTTTAAGTATGGATACCCTTTGACAAAACCTTTATATTGATGTTTGTCCTAAGAATTTATTCTTAGAGACTTCTAAATATTTATGGTTACATCTTAATCCATACTTCCAAAAGTTAACCTAGGTAAATATGCCCTTAACTTCATCCTTTTCACAAAATGGACTTTGCGTGAAATTTATGATGTTTTTGACATAGACATTTAGATTATACTTAAGCAAGAGAAAGTGTTTGTGGTAAAAAGAAACTCATTTAAGCAATATAAATTGAAAAATTGAACCCCACATGACCATTTGGCATTCAATCGCTCTGATTGAGCAACCTGACCTTACACTCGCTATAATTCAACCAAAATTTGAACTCATTGAAGGAGAACAAACTGATATAATTAGTAGTTTGAGAAGCTTCAATTTGAAACAAAGAAAACACCAACCTAGTGGAGAAACACAACATACATCTTAGAGAATGAAGAAGAACAAGCTGATATTGTGGCTAGAAGGTCCATATTACCACCCCCTATGTGACAATAAATATCCTCTTTTTCATGATCTTGAAATTCTCTAAATGATCTCATGCAAAATCAAAATCCCCAAGAGAAGGTCTACATTATGTCACTTCAAACTTAGATGACATAGTAAAAAAAGCTATCAAAAGACACCTTATAGCTCTTTACCATAACAGAAACATTTTGGAAAAGAAGTTTTATAGGTGTATTTCAAAGAATGATTCTGACATGTATGCCCAATATGAACCCCTCATTTAATTGAAAAAATTGATCTTAGGCTTGTCTTAAATGATCTCTTGCAAAATCAAAATCCCAAAAAGAAGGTCTACATGTTGCTATTTCAAACTTAGACATCATAGTTCAAAGTATATTAGAAGATGTATCTTAAGACTGTACCACAACTGAGATAAATCACTAAGGAGAAATTTTATGTAGGCTATTTCATGAATGAACCAGATCTACACATTTCACAAAAACTTGTCCTAAATCATAGGATTTGAAAAATTTAGAGGTCTAGCATGTTTCTCACCACCTTGGTCTTGGAAAACAAATGTTCACTCTAAGTCACCATTGGGTCAAACATTTCATTCACCCCTTATCAAAATCCAAATTTCACTTCACCAAACTTTAAAAAAAAATTCAAACACACCAACACTTTAGGACTTAGACATCTATCAACACAAATCCTAGCTTAGCTAATTTTTATGTGAAACGAATCATTTTCCATGCATTTGGCTAGGATAGTTATCATCTTTGAACTTGTTTATCTTGAAGGTCACAAGTTTACCTTAAAGATTCACAAGTTCATAAACATCCTTTATCCAAACATCAAAACATTAAACCTAAGTCAAAAGTGTTGCCCCAAAATGTTTGCAAAGATCACTCCCCATATCATTCATCTTTTCATCTCCCACTACCATCATTGCTCCAAAAATACTTAGAGTGTCCCTTCTACCTAGATTTTAATCAACTAGAGAGTTTAAACATTAAAAATCTCAACACAACTCTCGCATAGGTGACTCAAAATTTATGGTAAAAACAAGATCACAACACAAGATAATCATGGAGAAAACAAAAGTCACATTCACCTCATGTGATCCAAATCCTCAAGAATTTGATCCAAGAAGTCAAGTTACCCCATCACAACAATCCTCATCTCCATTAGGGCCATATGAGATAGAAGACATTACGAACAACCCATTTGAACTTACTAGGGAGGAAATCATGGAATGTCAAGCCTTAGAAAATGTAGCTCCAATTTCCCCATCCTTTTTTGCACAATCATTGGCACAAGGCTTGAATTCATTGACCTTGCAAACAACTCCATTGCTAGGGCTAAATCAAATACCCATTCCTAGTCTTGCAACTAGTATTTCTAAAGACTTTGGTCACACTCTTTTGTTTGAAAGAAACACAATTGTGGTTACTCTCAACACAACTCCATCCCAAACAACCACTTAGACACCAACATTTGGCACTCCCCCTGTTCAAAAGAATCATCTATATCAACATAAACCACTAACACTTCATGAATCCACGACAACCTCAACATATCGAGGTCATCCATCCTCATCCATCCCCACAAGTACCACAAGTTTTCCTAACACCTCGCAAGGTAGTATAGGCCAAGTATCTCAAATAGACCAACAAGGGAATTCCAATACCCTTACGCAAAGTCAACCCTTAACACAAATAGGGACATATTTATCCAACCACCGCATTGGTTCATTTGCACCATTGGTTTCACAAAATGCATATGTCCCATCCATTATCAACCCAAATAAAAAAAATCCCTTGGTCATGAACCCCATCAACCAAGGTAATACCTTGACCACATCCCAACCACAAGGAAATCCCTAAAGCAACGATCAAGGGAGTCCTTTTAATCAATGGGCTCAAGGTCCTAATGTTCCATTACCATCGTAATACCTAATGACACCATCATCATCTTTCCCCATAGTTCGTCTCATCATGCAAAATAAAATGAGACCTCAAACTTACATTCCTTCATCCCAATCCACCATCTTGCAAGGAATGTTAAACAAAAGGAACCCTCAACATCTCATCAATAACCCACAACACGTGCAAAACATCAACACCCAAAATTCATCCCAAAAATATCAACAACCCATTGATCCTACATTGCAAGCACATGCCTTAGCTTTACAACAAGCACAATAGGCTTACCAATAAGTTGTCTAAAAACATCAAGCACAATAGGCTAATTAGAAAGCCATCCAACAACAACAACAACAAAATGCATCCCTAGCAACACAACAATATCAACAATAACAACAAGCAGTCCAAGTAGCACAACAATAAGTAGCCTTAGTAGTACAACAAGCAACCTTAGTAGCTCAACAATAGCAACAATCCCAACAAGAACAAGAAGTTCAACAATAATTGCTCACACAACACTAGCAATAATAGGGTTTATACTATAACCCTCAACAAAAATTCATCAACCCAAACATGTTAGGAACATATACACCTACACCACCATACACATCATATAACACCTCATCATATTAGAATCCCGTGTACACTTCATCCACCATCCCACAATAGAAAACATATATGTTCCTCCACCAAGTCCACAAGACGATATGGCATCACAACTCAAGGCACTAACACAAGAAATGCAAGATATCTAGATGGGAAAAATGAAGAAACCCCATACCCAGAACTTATGCCCATATCCATTCAATCAAAACATCATAATGGTACCATTCCCTCCTAGTTTTGGAATCCCAAATTCGATAAATACAAAGGGAGAGGAAGTCCTATGGACCATATCAAAGAGTTTAATTTCATGTGTATGGAGGTCGCCTACAATGAGTCATATTTAATGCACCTCTTTCTACAAAGCTTGACAGGCCCAACCATCGACCGGTTTTCTTAATTACCTCCAGGTATCAAAACTTTCTAAGAAATCATTGATAAATTCATAAATCACTTCTCCTTTAATCTTGAAATGGACATAAGCTTAAAATAGTTGTACACTCTCAAACAAAACAAAGGAGAATATTTCACCAATTTCTTACAACAATGGAGGAAAAGGGTAGCTAGTAAGAGAAAATGGCCACTTCTCGATGAACAAGTGGGGATCATCATAGAAAATCAAGATCCAAATCTATCCTTCCACTTGAAAATGTAGTGCATTAAATCTTACGATGAGCTTGTCCCTAGATCCCTTAACATTGATAGAGCTCTAATCTCACAGGGAAATACTCAAGCCTAAAAAGACAACCACCCATCAACCAATTCAAATGACAAGCCTCATGTCTAGGATAAGAACACAAACATAACAAATGATGGAGTGGTGGATGATAAGGTGACCATTCCTAAGTGCTCCTAGGCCAAACAACAATCAAATAGCTAATGCTCAACCAACTATACAACAAACAACACCATCACAAAACAATCAGGTCAATAAAACTGACACACAACAATGGCAAACACCCAACAAAAAAAACTATCCAAAATGGAAATACATACAGTTATCAGAACCCATTGATACTATCATGAAAAATATGGTAGACTCAAACTTGATAATATTTCCAAATTTCAAAAACTACCAAGAACCACAGGATAAACTACCTTGGTACAACAAAAAAATATCTTTTTGATTTTCACAAAATCAAAGGGCACAAAGCATCGAACTATATGAGGCTCAAGATTATTATCCAAGATCTCATTGAGAGTGAAGAAATATCTATTGAAGTACTAGTCAACGACTAAGATCTTAAGATATATACAAGAACCCCATTCCAGATCATAGCAAAGGAAACAATGTTGGGAAAGCTAAAGATTACACAAACATGTAACATACCTATTCCAATTTGGTTGATTCTTGTTATAGCATCATCACCATCGTCACCAGTAAAGGGCCTAGTGTGGAGTGTTGAGTCACCACATGACATGGAAAATTCACCATCCAAGGAGCCATCTCAATATAGGGCACAACCTACTTTGCCAACATCAAATCCTAGCAAGTGCAATCTCCTAGATCAGTTTAAGAGGACCCCTATACATATTTCTATCTTAGAACTATTGAGGCTATCCCTCACACATAGGGAAATATTAGAGAAAGCACTATCTATGTCGTTTGTCCTTGAGGATATAGATATAAAGCAATTTCAATCCATGGTAGGGCATATCACAAATCATCTCCTCACCTTATCAGAGAAATACCTACCATCACATCCATCTCATAATCGTTCTTTACACCTTTGTTCATAAGAACAAGCTTAAAAGGGTCTTAGTAGATGGAGGTGTTGGTCTGAACATTTTCACCCTTCAGTTGATCAAAAATCTAGGATATTTTGAGGATACTATTGAGAAAAAAAGAGCACGACCATTAGAGCATATGATGACCAAGAGCAGGTATCACAAGCTGTCATCGTACTACCCATCCAAGTGGGACCCATCATTATAGAAACCACATGCCAAGTGTTAGAACTTGATCTTCCCTACAACATCTTGGTTGGTCGACCCTGGATCCATGCCCTAAAATTTGTAGCTTCAACCTACCATCAATGTGTAAAGTTACCTTTTGAGGGTAGAGAAGTTACCATCCATGGAGATCCCGAGCCTTTTTACTACTACAAGAATCTTGAGGCCAAGTTCTATAAGATCCACCAAGCACCCAAGAATGGTGAAGGGCTATAGCTTCTACCTCATTTCTTGACCCATCATCCCTTGTATCTACCTCTGAAATGAAAACACCCATTGTCCAGAACATATCTAACATTGAAGTAGTGATCCAGGATTATGGTTGTGGAAACTATAAGCTAATGATGATTTAAAGGTCATGAATGTAAGAGGACCAAAAAATTTGTGTGAAGATGTAAATAAATACATTTTACAATACTAAATTAAGGTAAAATTAGGTCTATTTAATTTAAAAGGGCCCTCAACTTAATTTAAATGTGTAAAAAACATTACAACTCTAAATCAAGACATCATTGGGCTCAATTTAATATTAATTATTCCAAAATTAAGTGTGAAAAAGGGATAATTTTTTCTATGCTACATTTAATATTAAATATTCCAAAATTAAGTGTGAGAGGGGGAACTTGCTTCAAACTCACACTAAAGTAGATATTCAAGAGGGGCCCAAATGTGGATGGTATATAATGACAAAGATCAAGGGGGTGGTCAAGCCCCCAGGATTCAAGACCCTACGTCAAACCAACATAGGTACAACAAGAGAAACACAAGGTGTATGATATGCAGCAACAAGAAAAAATACACAAACATATAATGTCAAAGACTAAAAATAGAAAAAGAAGAAAAAGAGGTGGATCATGCATCAACTATTTGTCCAACATAATGTGGATCAAGCCTTAGTTTTTTTCCAAAGCACATGCTCACTTTGAGGCAACAAAACTTCAGGCTAGATCCATTGGGTGAGTATCCAAAAAGGGTGGCTTAGTGAGAAATCCATGCCTTTGTGTTGGCTTGTCACTTTACAATGAGAAATTCATGCCCACATTTAGGATTCTCATCATAATAACCATACCAAAGCTATACCTCTTGATAGCCTTGATAAGGCACCACACAACATGAACAACATGATTCATGAGGCAAGAAAAACTTCGTATGCTTGACACCCATGAACAAACATGATGGCTCCATAGACAAGCAAAGTGTATTGTGCAAGGTAGCCATATAATAGTTATTGTAACTAAAAAAAGTAGTGTAAGGTATGTTCAAAGGAGCTTTTCCTAGTTCATGTAAGGTCTCAACTTAGGGAACATTGTGCCTAATGTCTCCAAGAGAGGACCAATCGAAGAGTAGAAGATTCACAACTTAGGGGATGCAATGTTTTACATCAAGCCACTAAGGGGAATATAATATGCTAGGATAGATCATACTCTTGAAGGACATAACACCTAATTTCATCAACAAGAGAAAGATGCATCACATGAAGTAAGAAGACTACACTATGAAACATGAGTTTTAATTGAAATGCAAAAGAATAATTCCAATGTATGTCCCCACTTTAAAGAAATTTCTAAACACCATGTTGTGAGAAATTACTTTAAAGTAGAAAATGATAAATTCTAACAATAAAGAAGACATGAGAGCTTATTTGGAAATCCCTATGCCAAGTCATGTGCTTCCAAATAAAGCTATGTCATGAAAAGTAGTTGCCACCAAAATGTAATTCTAAACATAGATTGGAAATTATGTCACATACGAGCTAACTTAAGGCATTTCTTCCACATCCCAAGCTTGCTCTTATATATACATGGAAGGTGGTCAACTATCCAAAAGGGACAATGAAAAGTGTCATATGAGGACAAGGCTACTTAATCCCCTTGCCCCCACTTAGAGTAAGACAAGGGTGAGCCATGGTGATTGATGAAAAATATGGAGATCAGTATCAATTAGAGGAACTAGGTGCTTCAACACAAGGAAGAGCACCACAATCCTTAATATCTTGAATTTTATCACTAAAATCTCTACATTCATTATTAGAATGACCATGAATGCTATGATATGCACAAAATGATCTCTTGTAGTAAAATTTCTTTCATGTTCTTAGAGGGAAGGATATCAAATGATCTTGGAGGAGTCTTGACAAGATACCGTTTTGATTAATAGTAGAGGATGTTCCTTTATTTTTCTACAAAGATGTCTCTTTTTTAGTACAAAATTTCATACTTACACAAGACTCTTTAGATTGCGAGATTTTGTTCTCTCCTTGAAAGGAGGCTATAAAATATAATGAACTCCAATCATTAGTGTTTTGTGTGATGATATTTATATTAAGTGAAGGCTTCTTTGTTTCTTTTGTTTCTTTTGATGGATAATAACCAAGACCACTAGTTTCTATCAATTTAGGATGCACTAATGTTAAAGTTGGTTTAGAATAATCTTTTGTAAGAATGTTGATATTAAGTGAAGGCTTGCTTGTTTCTTTCGAGGGACAATAACCAAGACCACTAGTCATTTCTTGTGTGTTAGGCTCTATAGGGACACATATACCTTATTCTCTAACACTACATCCTTTTACACTATAACCAAGTTGTTTCATAAGTTAATAACCTTTTCCATAAAGCTTTTTAATTTCTTTTAGATTTGGTGGTTATTCGTAATCAGTGATGTCATGAAATTTTTTTGTGTAATTTTTTTCTTCTTAAAGTGGTTGAAGTGGATGCTTTTGAATTTTTTGTTGACATTACCACTTTTTCTTTTCCCTTTTTAGACTCTTTTGTTATGATCTTGTATTCACCCATGAATGTTGGCGTGAAATCTAAGGAACCCCAATCATCTTCTAATAGCCTTGTGACTTCCTCAATATGTTTTTGTTTGTCTTTTTGTTGCATAGGTTCCACTTGTGCAGTAGGTGTCAATTTTTTTAAAGGACATTAATTATCTTTTTGAAGTTGTAAAATACTAAAGGCTCAAGATCAGCTTCAAGTGTGTACACTTTGTCATTGTAAACATACTTCATGATATGATGAAGAGTAGAAGGAACTCCATTCATTGCATGAATCCATGGTCTACCTAAAAGAAGATTATATGAAAGTTCATGAGGAATAACATAGATTAGAGTTTGTAATTTGGTGTTTCCAATTGTAATAGGTAATGTGATCATACCAAGTGGTAATTTTCCCATATTATCAAACCCACTAGTAGATACAGAGGTAGGTTGTATTTGGATTTTGTCTACTTTAATCTTGTCCAAAAGTTTTATGCTACACATGTTAAGGGTAGAACCATTATCAACAAGGGTCCTCTTGATCCCAATCCAATTATGTGTAGCTATTATCATGAAAGCTTCATTTCAGTTTTGCACTTCTAATGGAGGTAACTCATCTTGATGGAAAGTAATTTCTAGGTTGTTTGGTGTTATAGCTTGAATTTAGACTACCACATCATTTGATTGCACACTAGGGGTGGTAGGAACTTTTTGTAAATCACTTTGTATCATATTATGATAATGATGGGAGGCTTGAATAAGATCTCATAAGGATATCTTAGCAGGAGTATTATTTAGTTGTTCAACAAGATCATACTCCTTTCCATTATGTAAAGGAAAATGGGGAGGACCAAGTAAGATAGGGTTAGGAAATGGGAGGGATGTTGAATGTATTTGTATTAGTTGTGGATTGTTTCTAGTGTTATATGTATGAGCAATGGTATTACAATTCGATTTCTATGAAACATTATTCTTAGGCGGTTTGACAATGAGGACAAATTTGTTTTGAGTTTGTGGTTTGTTTGAAGGTGAATAAAGGATGAGTTAAATTTGAATAACATTAACTTCTCTTAGTGAAGGAGAGTCTAATGTCACTTCAACATCTTCATCTAAGGAAGCCTCACTACTAGTGTTTGAAAGACATGTGCCAATGTTCTCGTTTTCTTCTGCCATAATATCTTCCCTAGTAGGAGAGTTTTTAGGAGAGCTACAAACTAGATATTTATAAAATTCAATGGGTGGTTCTTCTAAAATGACTTCATCACAAGTAGGGGAGTCATCTAT
Organism: Sequoia sempervirens; assembly: GCA_007258455.2. NCBI lineage: Eukaryota > Viridiplantae > Streptophyta > Pinopsida > Cupressales > Cupressaceae > Sequoia > Sequoia sempervirens. The sequence goes on along the minus strand of VDFB02252616.1, from coordinate 191,080,804 downwards.
GATTGGATTGTCTTTCTTATCAATGATGGCATTCTCTTGTTCAATAATGTTTTTCCTAGGGGAAGAGAGACAAATAGGACCATCAATACTCTCATTGTTTTGATCTTCTAACACCAAAATATCTTCATCACAAATAGGAGAGATATTAGGAGAAGAACAAATTTAATTTTCATGATTATCCATTGCATTGACTAAAGCATTTTCATAGGTGTGGGGGATAAACTTTTTTTTAGCATGCTTAGAGAGGTAAGATTCTAACATTGTTTGACCAAAATTGAAAAGTACTTCTAACCATCTTATGCATTGCTTCAAGAATGTAAACAATGTATATCCAAAGATGAAAAGTAATTTTATCCAATTTACGCAAAGCTTTAAGAATGTAAACAACTTATATCCAAACATGAAAATAACCTTTATCAAACATATGCAAAGCTTCATGAATGTAAACATTGTGTATACAAAAGTGAAAAGTAATTTTAAACATATTATGCAAAGTTTCAGAAATGTAAACATTTTTAGATCTGATGATTTTTTCTATGGAAATGATTTAGGAAGAATTCAAAAATGACTACCCTAAATGGATGTTTATGACCTAGATGCATAAAACAAAAGTTCCTAAAACTTTCCATCCTGATACTATAGGTTACCAAAAAGCCTAGGAAGTACAAAAAATCACTAGGAAGTCAAAAAAGTTGGTTTTTGTAGGCCTCCAAGGAATCATTTGCCCACCTAGGAATATGAGTCCCACTTAAGGTTTTTAATAGGGTCTAATGCTAAAAAATAGTCAACACGGTATTCCTAGAAAGTAGGAAAAACCACATGTATAGGGACTAAACTTCCCAAAGGGGTGAATGAGTCCCAAATTAGGTTTTTTACACTAAATTCAACAAATTTTGTGTTGTGTCTAAGCCTTCTAGTTTGTATGTTGTCTTGACTGATTGCAATTACATAATTTCAATGAAATTGAATGATCTAATATGCAAAAATGCAACCTATATGCACTTTTCACTAATGCAAGATTTAGAATCCCTAAATGCAAATTAACAAAAGCAAGATCTAATGCAAAGTTAATGTGAGCTAGATCTAGGAATATGATGTTCTCCAAATCAGAAATAAAGGGTTCAAATGTTGGGTTCACCAAAATGAACACAAGGAAATAGGATTCCATGTTTTAGGAGATGGAACTAGGGTTAGGACCTATTTCACTCTTAGTTCATTAGAAAACCAAGATTCATCAACCAAGTGACTCAATTGAGGGAAGGAATACAACAAGGGTTGGTTTCCTTGGGTGTGATTAAAAAGGGGGTTTAGCACTAAGTGAATGCTTAGAAAGAAGGAAATGAAAGTAATATGCAAATCTAGCTATGAAACCTAGAAAATTAGGAACATGGAATGAGATTGATATAAGAGAATGAAATAGAATGAAATAGAAAGGAAATTGGAAGAATAATGTAGTCAAAATAAGGTCTGAATACCTGAAATTCTACTTTTTGAAGTGCATTGGGACTCATACGCCAGAATGGACAATTTAGTCCCATTCTAGGGTTTCTAATTAGGATTCAAAATCTCCCAGTGATTGTTCTAGATTTGCTGAAAACTGGCAAAAGTGTTGTACTGGGACTCATATGCCCAAACTATTGCAAAGTATCCTTCTTTTTTTTTGAAATGTCCCAATAGTATAATTCTAAAACAAAACTTTGTTGATGTAGAGTGGGAGGGGAAGCAACACCTTTTTCCAATAGCTTCTCTAAATGTATACATCAATTTCACTATTCCTTCCAACAAGAAACTTGATCACCCAACTCAACTCACACAACCAGACATCACCACAGAACTTTGGAATGATTTGGACACTCTTAATATGACAAAACATGAATAACCAACCAGCCTTTGCCCATATAAACTCTCATTCCCCCATTGATGTCATACTATCCATGCATTCCTTCTAGCACTCACCACTAGGACAGTCATGATAAAACTTTGTTAAAGGCCAATAATAGAGAAAGAAACCATGTTTTATACTTCTTACATAGACCCTTGCAGATCCCCAAAAGCATAGGACCAAACACCAAGAGCAAGTGTATCAAATAACTAATTTACAAGCCAGCAAAAGGCTTCATTTGGCTTGTGCAAAGAAGGAATCAAATTGTCAAGGCACACCCCAACACCCCTAATGACTTTAAAATAGTTCAATAGGTTCCCCAAAACCTGTTACATGATTTCCATCCATTATATTTACTCAAATAATTAGAAATCAACAAATAACGTATTCAAATGATCACATTTTGGACTGTACAAGGCAAAAACTAGACCTAGGGCATCACATAACTTTTGAAAACCTCCATTTTTCAATATGAAACAAATTTCAGCATGTAAAGGATTCCTAAATCTACCAATCCACCAATTTTTAGATTTTTCCCACAGTGGAAATGGGAATTACATCCATTTTGGTGACCAAACCCTTGTTTTGCAAGGTTTCAGACCCACTTTCACTAAAATTGATGTAACTTACTCAATACTTAATGAAAATGAGTCAAATCACCACCAAAATAAATTATACTTTTCCCTCTTTCAAACCATTCTAATTTGGAGTCCTTAAAATTATGTACCAGACCGTACCAAGCACGGGATCAGGAAAAAATACTGTAAAAATAGAAAAAGCAAAGTTTTCTTCTTTATTAAATGCTTCAAAACTTCAAAACTGCCAACAACAGCCCAACCTCGACCCAAGGGAGGCTTTTTAAACTTTTTTCCCATCATTTACAACTTCCCTCAACTGATTTTTGAAGGAGGGAACCATTAGTTAATGAAATTACATCATTAATGTTGATTTTACACCAAATTTCCTTATGACAACTTTGCATTTTGAAGAAAATTTGTAATCCTAAATACCTAAGACTTTAACAACCATTAAAATAACCTTTAAACAGACTTATTACATTTTCAAGACCCCAAACCTTGCAAACTTACATAAAAATTCATATTTTTTTCCTTCAAAGGCTACAAAAGCAAATTTTAGTGCAAGATTGCATTGTTGTACATTTTGACTCAAAACTCAAAAAATCACCCTAGATCTTGCTAAATGGTCTTGATTGACCTTATTAATGACAAAAAGACTCAAAAATACTAATTCTAACCTCCTAACAACATGTTTTCATCAAATGAGCAAAAATGGAGGATGAGGTGTAGGTGCTCTTGCACCATACACCCCCCCTAGAAAAGACTCATGCCTCATGAGTTGTGTTTGATACCACTGTCTCCAAGCTTCAAAAAAGGTCCACTAATCCAAAAATCCATTGCACTAGTTCATGTAAACTGGAACTGCAAATAGCTCTGCACTTCTAGCATTTTGGAATGCATTGATACATGCATTTTCCCTCTTCTCTGTCCTCAGACCTGCAAACAGTCTTTTATCTTTTCCTTGACCAAGATTGAATTTTTTACTATGTTTTTCACCTGCATACAAACAAGGATTAGTAACTCTATGATCTTTTTTGTTTCCTTTGTCACCTTCATGCATGCAACTATCTTTTCGTCCCTGTTTTCCTTGTCTTTCACTCACTGCCTCATCAAGTTGTTTTGTCACTACCAAATAAGACTTATGTACTGTACTTCCAGAAAAATTTGTTTGTTTCTCAGACCTGGTCTTAACTATAGGGAATTCAATGGCTCCTACTAACACACTTTCATGCAAACTCACTGCCAACACTTCTTTTACCCCTACATCAAACCTTATATCTGCATTTTCAATCCTAAAACAGGGAACAACATCAAAAAATTGGTTCTCCTTCATTACATTTATAGGTTCCTTCTTGCCAAACATTATGACCTTTGCTTTACCTTTATCATCTTCTACAAGAGGAGTTAACACAAAAGAATGACCATCTTGAACTATGGTGTAAGTATTTTCCCTACCATCATACAATGCCCTCTTGTCATATTGCCAAGGTCTGCTTAATAAGAGATGACAATAGTCCATTGGAAGAACATCACACACAACACTATCATGATAACCACCAATTTGAAAATCCACTATAGCATTTTCATTCACCAACAAAGATTGATCATCAGTTAACCATGAGATTTTATAGGGACATTCATGAGGAATATTTTTCAATCCTAACTTATTGACCATTTCACATGACACCATGTTTTCAGTTGAGCCAGAATCAATGACCACTCTACATACCTTGTCCTTGTACTTACAATTTGTCTTGGAGAGACTTTTCCTTTGCAAAGGTGCTTCCTCTTTTGCTGCCTTCAAGATTGTTTTTCTCACCATCAACATTTCCCCAACCTCAAGATCTACATTCCTACTTGGAGAACAATGACTTTCACACTCCTCTTCCTGTACCAATTGTGCTCTTCTATCAATCTTCTTGTCTCCATTAGAAGAACTACCAACCCTCTTAGGACACTTCCATGAAGGATAGCAAAACTCATTGCATGTGTAGCACTTTCCTGCAAAATCATTAGAATCTCTACCAATACCAAACCTTCCTCTACCTCTAAAACCAAAACCACCTCTAGAATCATTGTGATCTTTAACTTTGTTTGCTCCTTGATCTTCATTTGGCTCCTTTGATGTAGAAGGTATTCCTCTTCCTCTTGCACTAGGACCACCTCTTCCTCTTACTTCTTTATATTGTCTCCTTTTAAGCTTCTCCTCCACCCTAATTTCCATTTGATAACAATCCTCTACACTCCTAGGGTTAGCCAAAACCAATTCATCTTGTATATTAAGCCTCAAACCACCAATATATCCAGCAAGTTTTTCATCTTCATTCTCATGATGACCAGACCTCAAACTTAATTTATAAAAATCCTCAGTATAGGACTTAATATCCATTTCCCTTTGCCTCAAACTTTGCAATTTTTTAAACATTTGAATTTGGTGATCTTTGGGTAAGAATTTACCTTTGAGTTTAGATATCATCTTGTCCCATGATGTGATCTTAGACTTTCCTTGTTTCCTCCTCTCAGACCGAAAGTAATTCCACCATACCAAAGCATGACCCTCCAACTTAGTCTTTGCAATCCTTACTCTTTGCTCCTCGGGAACTTCTTCACATTCAAAATGGTTATCTAATGAAGCAATCCAATCAAGTAGTTCTTCATCATTTAGACTACCACCATATTTAGAAACATCAAGTTTTACCCTAGGCTTGTCACCTTTCACTGCCTTCAACAACTTTTCCATTCTTTGATCCTTTGGAGTAAGCTCTTCTTCCACATCTTCAAACTCATCATCTTTCTCTTCTTCTGACTCACTCTCTTCAACATCTCTTCTCTTGTTTGTCTCCAGGGCTATGAATCTCTCTTCCAACTCTTTGAGTTCTCTTGCATGCCTTTCCTTCATCTCCCTCATCTCTTTAGCCATATATTTTCTCTTTGGAGGCATCTTGTTAACCTTTCCTTTTCTTTAACCTACAAAATGAAAACCAAAACCTACTCCCTGCTCTGATACCACTATGATGCAAAGTGGCAAGGGAAGCAACACCTTTTTCCAATAGCTTCTCTAAATGCACACATCAACTTAACTATTCCTTCCAACAAGAAACTTGATCACCCAACTCAACTCACACAACCAGAAATCACCACAAGAATTTGGAATTATTTGGACACTCTTAATATGACAAAACATGAACAACCAACCAACCTTTGCCCATAGAAACTCTTATTCCCCCATTGCTGCCATACTATCCATGCATTCCTTCTAGCACTCACCAATAGGACAGTCATGATAAAAATTTGTTAAAGGCCAATAAAAAAGAAAGAAACCATGTTTTATACTTCTTACATAGACCCTTACAGATACCCAAAATCATAGGACCAAACACCAAGAGCAAGTGTATCAAATAACTAATTTACAAGCCAGCAAAAGGCTTCATTTGGCTTGTACAAAGAAGGAATCAAATTTTCAAGGCACACCCCAACACCCCTAATGCTTTTAAAATAGTTCAATAGGTTCCAAAAGACCTATTACATGATTTCCATCCATTATATTTACTCAAATCATCATAAATCAACAAATAATGTATTCAAATGATCACATTTTGGACTATACAAGGCAAAAACAAGACCTAGGGCATCACATAACTTTTGAAAACCTCCATTTTTCAATATGAAACAAATTTCAGCATGTAAAGGAGTCCTAAATATACCAATCCACCAATTTTTAGATTTTTCCCACAGTGGAAATGGGAATTACATCCATTTTGGTGACCAAACCCTTTTTTTGCAAGGTTTCAGACCCACTTTCACTAAAATTGATGTAACTTACTCAATACTTAATGACAATGAGCCAAATCACCACCAAAAGAAAGTAGACTCTTCCCTATTTCAAACCATTCTAATTTGGATTCCTTACAATTATGTACCAGACCGTACCAAGCATGGGATCAGGAAATAATTCTGTAAAAACAGAAAAAACAAAGTTTTCTTCTTTATTAAATGCTTCAAAACTTCAAAACTGCCAACAAAAGCCCAACCTCGACCCAAGGGAGGATTTTTAAAAATTTTTCCCATCATTTACAACTGCCCTCAACTGATTTTTGAAGGAGGGAACCATTAGTTAATTAAATTACATCATTAATGTTGATTTTACGCCAAATTTCCTTATGACAACTTTGCATTTTGAAGCAACTTTGCAATCCTAAAGACCTAAGACCTTAAAAACCATTATAATAACCTTGAAAGAGCCTTATTACATTTTCAAGACCCCAAACCTTTCACACTTACATAAAAATTCATATTTTTTCCTTCAAAGGCTACAAAAGCAACTTTTAGTGCAAGATTGCATTGTTGCACATTTTGACTCAAAACTCAAAAACTCACCCTATATTTTGCTCAATGGTCTTGATTGACATTATTAATGACAAAAAGACTCAAAAAGACTAATTATAACCTCCTAACAACATTTTTTCATCAAATGAGCAAAAATGGAGGATAAGGTGTAGGTGCTCTTGCACCATTTGTGAGCCTCTGAAGATGGATTAGATAAACATTTTCCCACTAGTTTCATGCAAATAGGTTGGATATCTTGATCTAGATTTGAGTTTCTATGAGCCCTAAAAAAAATTATGACAACTTATGCAACATTTGAACATTTTTCATCTTGGCACTTTTGAAGGCTTCAAATCCACTTTTTCTTCAACATGTAAACCTACAATCACACATCAAAGAAGAGAAGAATTTCTTTTTATCAGGGAATGGGGGTTTTCCTTGGTCAAACCCCATTTTGGTAATCAAACCTTAATGAGAAATGAAGCATGAAACATAAGATGAAACAATAGAACCTTGTTTGAAACCTTGTAGATCTACAAAGAAGCATGAAGTGGCCTGAATGGATGTATATCTTGATCATGATTCTTGATGAAGGATAATGCCTTTGAATACTTGAATTGATCTTGAACAATACATGACAACATTAGCTCCAAACTACATGCATGATTGTAAACTTTGCTATAGGAATGCTTCATAGGATTGCTTAGGTGAAATAATGATTTGAAACCTTAGTTATATAGGAATTCCATCTAATTTACCATTTATTACATCCCAAATGCCGACATTCACAAAATTTGAATTGAAAACCCTGTTTTCCCACTCAAAACCCTAAAAGTACCCCAAATGGGACTCATACGCCCAAGGTGGTGTATGGGTCCCACTTAGGGGGATTCATACGCCCAAGGTGGTGTATGGGTCCCACCTAGGGGGACTCATACGCCCAAGGTGACATTTGGGTCCCACCTAGGGGGACTCATTTGCCCAAAGTGGCGTATGAGTCCCACCCTAGATTTTTGGGATGAGAGAATGTCGAGGGGTTAGAATATTAAGTGTGTTTATTGAATATGTCAAGATTCCAATTGAAATAAGCCTTGGGATGAGAGAATGTCGGAGGGTTAGAATATTAAGTGTGTTTATTGAATATGTCAAGATTTCAATTGAAATAAGCCTTGGGATGCATAATAAAGGGTCTTAAGGGCCTATTAATGATGATCTCAAGGTCATGAATGCAAGAGGGCCCAAAAATTAGTGTGAATATGTAAGTAAATACGTTTTACAACACCAAATTAGGAAAAATTAGGTCAATTTAGTTTAAAAGGGCCCTAAACTTAATGTGAATGTGTAAAACACATTACAACACTAAATCAAGACATCATTAGGCTTAGTTTAATATTAATTATTCCAAAATTAAGAGTGAAAAAGGGATACATTTTTCTACACTACATTTGCTAAGCTAAGATGAAATATTTAAAAAACTATACCAATTATCAAATAAAAAAATCCAACTTTAGTCAAATGAACAATCACATCTTTATATTTTCACTTTCTAAATTTTTCACTTTGAATGTTGCTTTTTACAATTTTAATATTTATAAAGTCTCTTTTTCTATTTTTGATTGGATTTCCTACATTGATATGATTTTTAAAAATATTGATTCATTATTTTCATAATACCATTTATATTTATTTATTTCTTCTCTTAATAGTGTTGTCTTTCTGGTCAATCTTCATTTATTCTCTATATATAGAAAGAAAAATAATACATTGAACAAGTGTCACATAGTGGCTAGTATCTACTATTTTATATTCTAACTTATGTAATATATAATCTAGTAAAGCATAATATTAAAAGATGTAAATCATGATAATTAAATATGTAGGAAAGTGGCATCGTCACATAAGATTGGACTAGAACCAAATATTCTAACTTATTATTGAAGCATAATTGTGAAAAGAATAGTATATAATTTTTATACACGAATAAGGCCCTTGTCATTGTATTGTTATTTTACACATGTCTTCTCTTGATTAGTATTGTAGTATATATTTTTCATTTTAATTATAATAGAGTAATATACAAAGAATAAACCTATAATTCATAAAAACATTGTTAAAGATAAAAATAAAATTATTGAAGGAAATGAATATAAAATAGGGTAAACTAATGGGGCAGGGAGCATAGCTTGATTAGCTAAAGCATCGTTTTGAATGCAAGAGGTCACGAGGTCTAGTCTCCCCCCAAACCCATGGTACTGGAGGGCGTATCGCACTAGCACCACTGGTCACATGAAAAAAGTTTACCAAGTGCACTGTAGTTTATAGGGGGATAGATACCCAACCAATTCCTACAATCTGAAAAAAAAGAATAGGGTAAACTAGTGTAGTAGAAAAACGGTGAAAGAGAATAAAATAATATAGAAATTACCCAAAATCCCTATAGACTGACATTGTTACAATCTCTCTCTCTCTCTTGATGTCAATATATATATATATATATGGGTGATCCCACAATATTGGTTTACAATTTTTGGCCAAATTGGACACTGAAATAACTTTTTCTAACTAAATCTTCACTTTTGGGAACCTATAGCGGCTAAACCATGAGGAATTTGAAGATGATGCAAACTAGAGATTTGTGACATTTTTTTTATAGATTCTAAATATATTTTTTTCAATTTTTTTGGAATCAGATTGCACTTCTTTTTCCATCTCCTTCGAAAACTAGTTTTTTCAGTAAACACCATTTTTCAAGAGTGACGCTCATCGTATACAACATAACTTTTTTTCCATGAAGGATAATTTTTTTTTTTTTGAATTTATATTTGTAACTATGATATCTAGTGCTTCCAATTGGTGTCATAGTGTTTTATTGAATAATTTCTCCTTAATCAAGTTTCAAATTCAAACCAATTACAATTTAGACATAGGCAGACCGTATACAATGTAACTTCTTTTGTGTGTATCGATTTTTTTTTTGGTTGGATCAAGGACTTCAATATCTGGTGCACTCATATTTTTCAATTTTATTTTTGATAATATACTATTTTTCCACATGTGCCGAACAAAGAGCTTAATTTTCAGTGAAAAACCTATGTTTAATAAAACTAAAAAAACAAATACATAATAAAAGAAAAACATATTAAAATTATATTTGTTGGATAGCTCGTTCCAAGGACTACCATCATCTAGTTGGGTCTATGAAGTCTCCTCCATTTTCATCCTCAACCTGAGCTTCGAAGGAAAAAATTATGGAGTGTTTTGGTGCCAGAGGGTGAGAAGGTGGGAAAAGGGGGTTGAGACTGGGGATTGAGCAAACCCCTTTCAAAAGGTTTTCTTTATGTTTTTAAATTTTTTAATTTTTGGGAATGGTGGGACCTTGCATTTAACCGGTTTGCTTGAACCAGGGTTCTAGTGACCCCTCTTTTGGTTTGCTTGAACCAATTTTTTTTGCATGGGGTCATTTTTTGCAACTTTTCCTTCCTCACTGGAATTGTAAACCACTTTTGTGGGTTTACCCATATATATATAACATGCTCTTTAGATATCAAAGGTTAAAAATAGACATGGAATAAAATACAACAAGTTTAGTATGCTAAAAGCTAAAGATTCAAGTAAGCAAGGTAAGGAGACCTTAATATGAAATTTTATCTCAATACCAAACTTATCATACATTGAATGCACAAAATAAACTTCTAAACTGATAAAATGATAAATAAAAATTCTCATAAGACCAAGAAGTTGTGTTATGCTAGTTTACTCATGATGTACATAGATCTACTAGCTAGAATGTTGTGTTATGCTAGATTTCCATGTAAAATGATAAGGTATCATAAGGATAGCAAGTTATGTTATGGTATTTTACTCATGAAATACATAGATCTACTAGCTAGCTAGTTGTGTTATGCTAGGTGTCTATGTAAAACACACAAAGTCATAGGCTAGCAAGTTACACTATGCTAGATATGTGGATAATGCATAAATATCTAATTTCATGCTTTGATAATCATGCCTTAGGGAGTACATAAATATTTATGTCATAGGGGATGAATTGATAGCCATGCCTTAGGCAGAATTATGAATAATACCACCACCAAGGGGGCACATCAATAATTCAAAGCTCACAAGATGCTAATTTATGGATATATGGAATGGATAGGGTGATATTCCCCCATCAAAATGTTAGCATAGTTGCTATACTAATATTTGAAGGAAAATAAAGGGGAAAGAGAGGATCCTCAAGAAGGATGCACTTGACTCCAAAAAGTAGTTATCCTTGCCCCCAAGTGTATAGTAAAGGGAAAACATGCAAGAGGTTGTCATGTTGCCTCCATTGATGAAGTATGGATGTATGTAAGATTGTACCACCATGAATGACAATGAGCACCTACATAGAGCTATAAATTCCACATAGTGAGAAGAAACACAATAGGATCTAATTTATCATATTAGAAACATCATTATAATAGTCAATCTCTATGTCACATGATGATAGTTTTTGCATTTCTCTATTTAAGGCATGCCAATCATCAGTGGAGTGACCAAACACTTGATATATAAAAACTAGGTAAATTTTATTATTTTTCTTGTTAGTTTTTTTATTAATTGATGTAAATGTTAGATTTGATGCAATTTATTGAAAATGATAATAAAAAGGATAAATAATAAGAATAATTATGCACACACACACTTAGGTGGGAGTCAAACATAGTGTAAAATTTTCAAGGTTGAAAATTTAAGATGTTATACTTAGCATCACATCATAGTGAAAAATATCATTGAGGATCTTGAAAGAAACCTTAATTAAAAATGAAGGTTCAAGGGAGAGAAATATATGCACTCCCATATACAACGATATCTTCATCTTATTTATAACACACTCCATAGTTCTATTAGTATATTCCCATGTTCTCTTTGTAATGGTAGGATGATTGTGTTCTCTAACACCATATTAAAATTGGTTGATAAAACATATATAGATTGTTATATATTTATTATTGTTAGTGTGAATGGGGTTATTTCCTAAATAATTATTAGTGAGGACCAATTCACATCATTAATAAGTTTACTTAGGAGTTAGTTCCCTAGGTGGCATTCTAGAAACTAGTATTTAATGGGACCATATCTCATTAATAGGCATGTAGTTATCTAGGCATTTAATAATTATCTTATGCATTTAATATTTTCATTGAGGTTGTTATGTCTTAGTTTTCTCATGTGATAGGATTAAGATACTTTTCATGATCTTTTCTAATCCTATCTCTCTCCTTGCCTATATAAGCAAGGCTTCATATGTATATTTCCATATTCAATTTGGCATTCCTGTATCCATAATGATAGCATGATATTTCTGCCATTTCTCTCTTGTGGAAGTTATTTTGTCTTGTAGGTGATTCTAGAATGTTTGAGGAGTTCACCATAAACTCCTACATGGTATTAGAGCTTCAAAGTTGCAAAGCGCCTTATTAGATTTAAGGGTGATTTGAGTTTGAGGTTTTGTAAGGTGCATATTGGGGAAATGGACCTTGCGATTGTGTTTGGAAGGCACAAAAAACCCCATTTTCATATATAATACTTCATATTTTCGTGCAAGAAAAAACTCAGCTTTTTTTCATGACTCTTAAATTTGACAGCCAAATAACCATCAAAAAACACTGTGCTAAATTTGATAGCCAAATGACTATCATTTGACACTGTGTTAAATTTGATGTTTAGTTGGCTATTAGGATTTACTATCTTAAATTTGACAGTCAAACGGCTGTCAACAGGTCACTTAAATTGGACCCCTTCTCCGTTGGCAACTTTCATTTTGGAGGAAAACTTCAGAGGCTTATATCTTAGTCATACGAACTCCTTTTTTTAGCAATATTTTTTTATTTGGGGTATAATTTCGTACTCTACACAGTGGTGCAATTGGTTTTTAATTTTGGTGCCTAGTGTTTTCCATAATTGTAGATTTTTAGAGCTATTGTCGAGTCGTTCTATTTTTTAGAACTTTCGAGGCTTCGTTTTTGCTCCTACGATAACATTTTTGAGTGAATTTTTTTTTAAAGTGCATAATTTTGTGTTTACTTTCCAGTTGTGTGATCAGATTGATCTCATTATTTGTAAAAGAATTACTTTGTGCTTGAAGCCAACTTTGGCAATCTGTATGCACTAAGATCAAGTTCACTTTGCTAATTTTGGAAAGTGGCACCTATAATTAGACTAATTATTAAGTGCCACAAATCAAATATTGCTTGGGGGGTTTCATGATTGAGTAATTTTGGGTGGGGGACTAATCTTTTTCCTTTGTTGGCTTATGTCTCTTGATTGCTCTATTTTGTAACTGAAGTTGAGGAGTTTAATATGGGCATAAAAAATCATCCTCATGTAATAAGGTTAAATCAATGGAACTTTAAGTCTTGGCAAGATGGAATCCTAACACATTGTAGGTGGCTTAATATTTTTCCATATCTCTATGGACTAGTTCTTAAACCTTCATCAACATGGAAGAGAGTTGTATGGGAATTCAAAACAGAACATATCCTAGGAGTAATTGGTTGTAGTTGTGATATTGATACACTAATGGCTAGTGATGGTATTAAGATCCCTTATGACCTTATGACCAAACTTTGGTGGATGTATGGAGACTCGAACGAACCTCTATTCCTAGAGGATCCTGTTGTGAATTATCTTGTTCCACTTGTATATTTTTGACCTATTGATGATAAAATAGTTGAAACACTTGTTGATTGGGAAAGTTATGGTGATCTTAATGACACATAACCTTCTCCTTCTCCTCCTATAGATACATCTATTGCGACTTTATTTTCTATCGCTCCTAATCCAGATTTAGAGGATTCATCTTCTTCATCTATGAGTCAACATCTTGAGGCTGAAGACTCTTGTAATCCAACATTGGTAGAATCATCTACTGTTGCATTTGATTATGCTCATATTGACACAAGCTTGGCCTCTTCTGATTCAGTGTAGTAGGATCTACATCATCTTCTAGCTACATCCATTTGGGATACATACATGGTAGACAATGGTGGGTTGTTTGTTGGGTCTCATATTTTAGATTTGGGGGTAATCCCACAAAGTTGGTTTACAATTTTTGGGAGATTTTTATTTTGCTGAAATCACACATTTTTAGAAAATATAATGATTTAAGTGTTATAAAATTCCATTTAAAGCATTCCAATTGAAGAGGGTTTGATCAAACTATAGGTATGTGCAGGATCATGATGGGCAAAAAAGTGGCGATATGATGGGTATGTGTAGGGTATGTGGCTGATGATTTATTTTTTACCCAAAATTGATGAAATGAAAAGGGTTTTTAAAGGAGATTCTTAGCTTTCAACCAATATAAAATATGCTTTACTTTGAGTTTAATAAATAATAATTATTCATTTTCTATTTGAATTACGACTAAAATCCTCATTGATAGGCTAATTGAAAAAAATCTATAGCTTTCAAATGGTATCACATTTTTTGAATCCAAAACATGTGTCACATTCTATGCTTCACATACTATAGGATTAAAAAAAATGAATTTCATGAAGTTTTGACCAAGTTAAGGTGGTCAGACATACAAGTTTTTATATTTTCTAAAAGTTGTAAAAAAATCATAATTAATTATTTACTTGGAAAAACTTACAAAAAAATATGCATCACATTGGGACATGAGTCTTATACTTATATCTAAAATCTTATAAAAACATATTATCATTTTATTATGGTTAGGGTGGTCAGATAGACACCAACTTCTTATTTTTTCCCTGAAATTTTAAAAGTACTATTGCATTGAAATTTCAAATTTTCACCAAATATATTTTTTTAAGAAAAACAAACCTAGTAGTTTAGAAGATACATTCAATTTGCTACAGATTCTATTCTTACATATTTTTGAAATCATATAGATAACTTACTGAAATTTTTACATCAAGTTGCCTAACTCTAATTTTTCTAAATTTTTTGCCACATAAGGACCTATTTGTTCCATGATGATCTTGCACATACCCCTACCTTAGATCAAACCCCCTTGGATAGAACCACACTAGTTTTAAACCATACCTATAATAAAGTCTCCTTTACACCTATCAAAATGGTGATAAAAAACCACTTTTGATTCACCTTTTGGGGGATCAAATTAATTCATTTAAAATTTATTTTTTGTAAGTATGTAGTCTTTATTATAAGCTTCCCAAAAAGTATAAGTTTGAATACATTTAATTTTATTATTATATGTATGTTTTATTTTTTGTGAATGAAGGTTTTTCATTAAAAATCAAGCTCTTTATTTTGCACGTGGAAAAATCAAAGATTGTCAAAAAAAAAAAATTCAAAAATATGAGTGCACTAGATATTGAAGTCCTTGATCCAACAAAAAAAAATTGAATTTTGATACATACAAAAAAAAATTTGTTATACAATCCGTCAATTTTTGAATTGTAATTGGTTTGACTTCAAAACTTGATTAAGGAAAAAATATTCAATAAAATGCTATGAAACCAATTGGAAGCACTAGATATCGTAGCTACAAATCTATATTAGAAAAAAATAGAATTTTATCCTTCATGGAAAAAAATTTGTGTTATATAGTGAGTGTCACTCCTTAAAAATGGTGTTTACTAAAAAAACTAGTTTTTGAAGGAAATATAAAAATAAGTGCAATATGATTCCAAAAAAATTGAAAGAAATATATTTAGAATCTACAAACAAAATGCCACAAATCACTAGTTTGCATCATCTTGAAATTCCTCACGGTTTAGCCGCTATGTGCACCTGAAAGTGAAGATTTAGTTAAAAAAATTAGTTTAGTGTCCAGTTTAACCAAAAATTGTAAACCAGTATTACAGGATCACCCATGGGAGACATCGTCAATTGCATTCAACTTCTCTTTGATGGAGATGATTCTTCTTTAGTTGATGCGAGGGAATTCTCTAACCCTCTTGTTCATTCTCTGCATGATCATTCTTTGTAGTTTGATACGAGTGTGGATACTTTTGGACAACATTTGGAGGAGGCTTCTTCAAAGTATACTTCCTTGTCTTTGGATTGTGTTCTACAATCATTTCTAGGTGATTCTAGATTGTTTTCTTCACCAGTGTGGCCTAGAATTCCTATTTGGAGTGTGACACCTTTCAACATCAACATGGAGACACTTGAACATTCTTCAAAGACATCATCTATCATCCATCTTCCTGATATCCTGCATACCATCTTGGTTGTGTTTCTTCCTAAGGGGAGGAATGTTGTTCGATGAGATTGGACCATCTTTAACATTCAATTTTGAGCTTCTACCATCATTGAAGGAGACTTATCATTGAGGGGGAGTTGCATGGCCTCTCTTCTACTTCTCTCTTATGGGGGACATTTTCCTCACATGTGGTTTTCTTTCCTTCTCACTATTCATTGAGAGCATTTTGTTTTACATATTTCATCTCTCTTTTAGAGAGGAATTTTGTCTCACTAGGTTTTCTCCTTTTCTCTATTTGTGAGATATTTATTTGCATTGCATTTGTACTTGGGTACCTAACATGGCCTCATAACTACACTCTCCAAGTTGCACTTATGGGGGGTGTTAGTGTGAATGTGGTTATTTCCTAACTAGTTACTAGTGAGGACCTATTCATATCATTAATAAGTTTACTTAGGAGTTAGTTTCCTACGTGGAATTCTAGAAACTAGTATTTAATGGGGCAATATCTCATTAATAGGCATGTAGTTATCTAGGCATTTAATAATTCTTGCATGCATTTAATATTTGCATTGAAGTTGTTATGTCTTAGTTGTCTCATGTGATATGATTAAGACACTTTTCATGATCTTGTCTAATACTATCTCTCTCCTTGCCTATATAAGCAAGGCTTCATATGTAGATTTCCATATTCAATTTGGAATTCTTGCATCCTTAATGATAGCATGATATTTATGCCATTTCTCTCTTGTGGAAGTTATTTTGTCTTGCAGGTGATTCTGGGGTGTTTGAGGAGTTCACCATAAACTCCTACAGTTATGTACCATTTTTTCAAAAAATATTACATGATATTATTTCATTAGGCTACATATGCATTGGAAAGCCCTTTTTTTTTGTATACAAAACATCTTCACCCAAAAATATTTTATTTCAATACCAATAGTTATGATCATATTTAACTAGATAACCTATATTTGTTAAGATAAGATGAAATATTTAAAACACTATACCAATTATCAAATTAAAAAATCCAACTTTAGCCAAATGAACAATTACATCTTTATGTTTTCCCTTTCTAAATTTTTTGCTTCATGTTGCATTTTAAAATTTTAATATTTATAGTCTCTTTTTCTAATTTTTTGATTGGATTTCCTACATTGATATGATTTTTAAAATTATTGATTCATTATTTTCATAATACTAATTATGTTTATTTATTTCTTCCTTTAATAGCGATGTCTTTTTGTTCAATCTTCATTTATTCTCTCTATATAGAAAGAAAAATAATGCATTGAACAATTGTCACATAGTGACTAGTATCTACCATTTTATATTCTAACTTATGTATTATATAATATAGTAAAGTGTAAGATTAAATGATGTAAATCAAGATAATTAAATTTGTAGGAAAGTGGCATTGACACATAAGATTGGACTACAACCAAATATTCTAACTTGTTATTATCGTTCAAAGCATAATTGTAAAAAATAATTTAGTATACAATTTTTATACAATAATGAGGCCATTGCCATTGTATTATTATTTTACACATGTCTTCTCTTGATTAGTATTATAGTATATATTTTTCATTTTAATTATAATAGAGTAATATACAAAGAATAAACAGGTAACTCATAAAAACATTGTTAAAGATAAAATTAAAATTATTGAAGGAAACAAATATAATGTAGGGTAAACTAGTGTAGTAGAAAAATGGTGGAAGAGAATAAAATAATATAGTAATTACCCAAAATCCCTATATACTCACATTGTTACAATCTCTCTCTCTGTGTATATATGTGTGTGAGTGTATGTGTGTGTAGACATTTAAATAATCCAGATTGATATTATGCATCTGATTCTAATAAATTAACACCATTTCCACCTAAATCACTTCAGACTATCCAATTAATTAAATAATCAACATTATTTATTTAAATTCATGAATTTTTACTATTAATCAAATAATTATTTTTATTAGATTAATTCGCCTTTCTTTTGACCAATGTTCATCATATTTAATTAAATCAAATAATTTAATTAAATCCCCCTAAAGTCCTCTCATTTGATTAAATAAATCAAATCAAATGTCACAATCCCCTAACCCATCTATGTTAATTAATTTTTTAATTAATTAACTAGATAAATCACTTTCTAATCATCATTAACAAATCTTCTAGCTTTTAACTCCCCAAGAGTTAAATCAACCCATGGTCAACTAACCAGGTTGCACATGAAATTCATTTCTTTTAATTATCTAATTACCCTATTTATCCTCATAATGACATATTCCTAAGAATACTCCTCCCAACTACTTCCCCATCGAATTTCCTTCCAAAGGTTTTAAATAACCTCTTACACATTCATAAACACCTCTTACATCCATTTAATCCTCTTACACTCTCAAAAAAATTATCTTACATCTTCAACCATATTCATTCACTTCTTACAACCTTTCAAATCCTCAACCATTCTCATTTATTTCTCTTCCATCTCCTTTACACATCCCCAAAATGTGTTCCACCCTCATCTAATAGAATTGTGACAAGTGTCACATTCCTATTGGTTCCCCTTTTATTCCACATTCACCAATTTCTCTCATTCTTCAACCCTTGAGTCCTATAAGTAGAGGCTTCCTCTATGCAATATGGATCCACAACTTGAAGCATTCTTACTATAGGTATTTTCACTCATAACATTCACCATTTTCATCATATTTGGAGCTTGTTTCATCATCTTAGGTACTTGCAATCAACTACATCATTGGAGCTTACCAAAAGGATTGGGAAAGGGATTCTTTCCTCATCAAGGGAGCACCAATCTCCCTATGGGATGAAGGTTTAGTTGTTTTGAATTGATTACATGCTATTTTTAGTTTGTTCGTGCTTTCATTTTCATGTTTTCATCTTGATTTTGGCTAAGAATCTCATATGGAATACTTGATTTGTGTTTCTAACATGATTAAATAGTGTTTTTTGGTCTTGTGTTAGCAAATTGCAGATTTGGTGTTCACATTTTGGCGCTAGGAGGGATAACCTTTCTATTTTGATAATTTGGCTTGAAAATACCATTTTTTGTAGCTACAGGAGGGCGACACAGCCTTTTCTCTATACAACACCTCCTTTGAATATAGTATCGCCTTTGTTTGCATGTAGAGTGTCGCCTTCATTTCTAGCATCACTTCTATCATGTCACATCGCTTTTGAACATTCCTATCATATCACCTTTACAATAGTGTTATTTCTGTTTGTTCAACTTTTTTGCTTAATTTTGGCTTTTTGACAAACCGTCACCTCTACTTCGGTCCCCTTTATTCTATAGCATCAAATTTGTGCTCTTTGTCTACTGCAAAGTGCCACCTTTGCATCTCACCAAAGTTTTTCCTTTGCATTTAGCGTCACCTTTGTTAGTTTACAAAGTATCCCCTTTGTTGCCTAGTGTCACCTGTGCACGAAGAGGAAGAAGATTGGCTTGGAAAACTAAAAGAATTTTTTAATGCTCATTGTAATAACTTAGTCTTTCCAATTATTCTTTTCATTTTCTATTTTAGGACCAATTGGCATTACTTTGGGCTTAAAATCAAACATCAACTCAATTTTTTGAAAGTTGGACTAAACTTGAACATTAGCAACTTACTAGACATTGCTTTGTGGACTAAAATTGGAAAAGAAAAAATCACACTTAGCTTTTGGTGCCTAAAATGAACTCACCTTTACTTTGGGGATTAAAACGAACTTATGCCTTCTTTGTTTTGTGGTTGTTGCAATTCTTGTCACTTGAAATGTGTATGTAGTTCTCTCACGCTACTCAATGATATTGAGAATCAAAAGAATTCCATTGACATTGGTTGTCTAAATCACCCACATATTTCAATTTGGATCTAAAAAGGAACCCCATGTGAGTGTAAGGAAAAGACATTGTGTGTGTTATCTCCTTGCACTTTACATGATCTGAGCAGTCGAACTACAAATGTACTTCCTTGCTTTTATTTATCTTTAGAGGGCTTGCCTCCCTGCTTCAAAAGGAGGGAACAACCCAAGTGGAAACAAACTAAAGTCAAACTCTTCCAAGCCACTGGGTATGTGAAGGATCATGGTGGGCCAAAAAGTGGTAATGGGAAAAAAATTACGTTTTTCATCAACCCAAAAATGCGAAAATCTCGAGTTGACTATTTTCTGGCTTGGGTGTCAATACATTGCTCCAAAGCAATTCCCAAACCAAGATTTACATATCTGATATCCAATTTGAGGTGCCTATAAATACATAGCTATGGGCATTTAAAATCATTTCACTCATTTTGAAAGGCTACGAGCACACAATGAGAACGAGTTGTGAATATCAAATATCCAATTTTTAACAGATATCCAATTTCAAAGGTAATATTTTGGATTTTTTTTGTTTTAATCAATTTTTCAATTAAATTTGTAAAATTTTATGTAGTTTTTTATGGATTTTTTTTTAGAAGTAGGGTTTTTGATTGATTTTTATTAAAAACTAGAGCTTACAATGGATTTTTGTCAAAAATTAATGTTTTTTATGGATTTTGATTAAAAAATAGTGTTGTTTATGTATTTTTATTAAAAACTAGAGTTTTTTATAGATTTTTCTCAAAAAGTAGTGTTTGTTTTGGATTTTTATTAAAAACTAGGGTATTTTTACAATAATTTCATTTATATTGTGTAATCTCAATTAGATTAATTAGTTTTTAACATTAATCAGGTATTATGGCCATTGAGAATGAAAATAATCAAATTCCAAATGATCCTCCAACTGAAAATGAAAATGCACAAATGCCAAACACTCCACCACCTCTACAACCATTAATTGAAGACTTAATTGGTGAAAAATTGGAGCAATTGAGGGGCATTTGTGATGTTTATAAGATAATCCATTGATTATCTGAAATGGCAAACACATTGAAGGAAATAATTAAAAATATAGAAACCCTCTCCACCCAACATAATTCCTTTCATTTGTGGTGAGAAGACATGAGGGAATATTACACTTATGGATTGTCTTACGATGATGTGAAATATCTCCAAATAACCAAAGCCCAAATAGCCTCTTTATTTGTTAACCCCCACACTGGTTTTCCAGTTAATGTGTATAAACCTAAAATTTCTATAAAATTGTGCACGCATAGGGACATTGTAGATAACTTTTGGGATCATTGGTGTATGGTTTTTGATAGACCACCGAACAACAATTGTGATATACAATTTTAATTTTTAAAAAAATATACGTTGAGTTTTTGTTAGGGAATCATGTCAATTACTTTGACATTAAACCCTTCCAAGGCATTAGTGGAGGTATGCCCTAGGATAGATCAAGGGTAGTTAGAGTAGTCTTGCACCCATATGTTCCCCCTTGTCCCCTTCCACTACCACCTCCAGTATATCATCCAAATATTATCCAAGATGCAACCACACAAACTATCCAGGCTATTCACTCTTTGAGTGGTCTTTTAGTTTCACATGCTTCTACAATAGCTCAGCCACACTATGGTGATGTTGGCGATGGCTCGAGTGTTATTGCAACATCCTCCTTAGGTCCACATATTTGTGTCACATACTTGATCTATGTGCCACTAGATATGCTTGGGTCCTCTTGTACAACCCGCTGAGCATCCCTCAGACACTTCTGATTATGACCTCCATCATGTGGAAATTATAGATCATACGCAGGGGAGTGGAGTGCACCCTATAGAGTCCTCTCCTGCTAGAGAGGGGGACATTGGAATAATGACATAGGTAAGATTTAAGTTGTAAATTCATAGCTTGCATTTTTTTTTAAATGAATATTAATAAGAGATAGTATAAAGTACTAATATTTATTTATATGGTCTATTTAACAGTTGATGTCTGAGGAGGAGCTCACACAGGTGACTGATAGCACCCTTAGGGCCATTTCATTTTTCCTCGACATGCACACAATATATATTTTCACACTCACTCATTTACATTTTTTTATTATATACTTGCTTGTCATTTGAATTGTCATTAATGAAATTATATAATAACTTATATCTTTATCTTATTTTCCTCTTGTAGGAAACACCTAGTGCGAGCGAGGTGCAATGTTGTCTAGACTCTAGAGGCGCAATGTTAGATAAGGTAAAGGTAATTGAACTCAAATTCGATTGAATTAATATTTTTAAGATCTTTTATTGATTATACATACATTGACATAGATTGGTAGTTTCATATGTACTTGTCATTTTTATGTATAGGTAGTTATGAGCTATACATCGTTGTTGAAAAGTGCCACAATGCCTGAAGGAGTAGGTATTGGAACACTTCAAGGAGTACGTGTTGAAACACCTCAAGGAGGAGGTGTCAAAACACCTAAAGGAGATAAAGAAAAAGATCAGCCTAAAGAGGTATGTGTTTATTTTATTTTGTGTTTGGTAAATATGTTCCTATTACCGACAATTGTATGCTAACTTGGATCAATTTTATGTTTTTGTTCACATATATAGATTGAAATTACAAAAGTTGGTTTGGTTGGTTCTTTGAGAGGGGAATATTCTAGGACTCCTGACCCTTTGAATAGACATATATTTTAGGTAATCAAGATTTCAATTTTAGAGTTCAATTATAATTCAATGTATATTGATTTTGATGTTAATTATTCGATTTTAAATTATATAGTATAACTAATCTCAATTGTGGTTTGATTTTTTCTTGTGCATCTACCTTCATATCCAATGAGTGCTTCAAAGAGGCTCCATTTTGATGATCCACCAATAGTTTAGGATGAGATAGACATTTTGGCATGTAAATTTTGAATAGATATCAAGATGGAATATGCCACATTTTGTAAATCTTTGTTTGAGTTGGCGTTGATGCCATTTTTGTATATGGACATACACTTGATTATTGGATAATTTGATATATAGAAGTTTACAATCAAAATTTAATTTCTTCCTCATGTCCATGATTAAAATCTTTGAAAATTTAATCAAGTGAGCAATGATTAAATATCAATGTACAATAGAATAAAAAATAATGGTTATATTATGTAGCTTATATTCATATCATTGATTACATTGCATTGCACATATTTCAAACTCAAAGCATTACTTCACATTGCATAACTAACAACTAGATGTTGATAGATGAAAAAATTCCAATTACAATATAGCTTTTACAAAGTCAACCTAAGCAGTTATGCATAGCCCGTTTATTGAAAGTCCCACTTGCACAACTCCCTTGACCATGCCACCGACTTAGAAACCTCTATTATGACCCAAATATGCTTAAACGTTAAATATATTCCACCACTCTCATTGATTTTAACAAACCCTAGGCTAAAAGCTCCATTTTCATGTAATTTAAGCAATGATTTGCTTAGGACAGCAACTCCAAGACTCACAAGTCATTTCACCTGCCTTAAATGGAATTGCACACATTCAAATAATATTGTACACAACCTCTCCATCAAGCCACATGAAAGGTATAGTAGGTGGAGGGCTTCAATCATTTATAATTTACTCAAAATGCAAAATTTGGGTTCACTACCAGCCTTGAGAAAACTTGGCACAAAACTCACAAAAAATGAAAAGAAAGCACTCAAACCAACTCTAAAGGGGCCTCAAGCCTACTGCCCCCTCATTCCACATGCTATGCAACCATTTACTTGATTTTTAGGGGTCGAACAATGGAGAAAACACAAATTTTTTTCTGTAGAAACCACAATCTTTGCAAGGTAACTCAATATGATCTTATTGATTCTTCACAAAATTACATTCATCAATCCCCAAAATGAGTTCCTCAACATTTTTTAAGACTCTCCCCCACACAAAACAACCAACCAACTCCCAATAACTGACTTACAAACTAAGTTACTAGTTTAGGTTCGGGTTCGGGTTCGAGTTCAGGTTTGGTTCACCGGTTCAGCTATTTTTTTTTTGGGGGGTTCAGTTCATTTTGGGTTCGTTATTATAAAAAAATGTAAAAATAAAAAACACATATATGCAGACTAGAAGCATTAATTAGGATTAGAATATCACATAACATCCTATAAACAACAAAACCACCATAAACTTGAATGTCATTTAAAACATGCATGATAAATATTCATCGTTGAAACTTGAATTGTGGTAGCTTGATATATAGAGTCTATTGATGTCAGGGTTCAATTTGTATGATTTTGAAATAAGAAGCCAACTGAGTAGAGTTATCAGCATTCTTCAGAAATCATAAGAATTTTTTTAGTACACTAGCCATTTTTATGTCTTCTTGCAGTCTCAAACATTATTTTGTATCATTGTTACATTTTTCTTGAGAGTGGTAGCTTAATATAGCTCCACAATACAAAATTTGGTCTACCTGTCCAGTGTAACAGTGGCATCTAGGAAGATTTTTCTTTTCAGAAAGAACCAAAGGGTGACTGTGCAATTGCAGTATATAAACACATATATTTTGTAATATTAAGGATACTTTTTGAATCTTCCATGCATTGATAATCTAAAAGGAAAGGTCTTTTTCCTAATCTGTATGCAATCATGCTTTTGACATTTTCAAAAAGAGCAAAACTTCCCCAATGATGCAAAGGCATGGCCAAGCAGCTCTAACTCTCCACATGAGAGAAGAGAGGTGTTGGAGAGTACATCAAGTTAGTCAGAATAGAAGTGTAATGTGTTTTAGTTTGTAGTACTCCTCTGTTTCTCTACAGATGTATGATAAATTCATAGTTCAATGATGCAAAACAATTTTTGAAAAAATAAAGTTGTGTCACACTCCACTTTCACAAAAATGAATGAAATTACTTCAAACCAAGTTTGTGAAGAAGTTAAATTTTCTTCCCACTAGTTTCCATTAAAAAGAAAGCAACAAACTATGGTCTCATGGCTTTTTTTCACACGACAATCAACATTTGAGTTCAGTTGGAGGTTGAAAACTACTTGTACTTGGGCATAAATAATTATTGTTCTAAAACTTGTATGACTAAACCAATTGTTCCATCATGTCCGAATGGTTATGTTTAGGTTAGATATGGTCCCCTTTTGCACCCAAACAAACTGAAGTAGTTTGAGCTATGTTCAATCGACGAAATCCCGTAAGAGTCCAAAGTGCAAAAGGGAAAAAATATTTGACAAATTGTTTCTCAGAAACCGTGATTCCTAAAGCATTTTTATTTGAGGCTATGGGATCATGTTGGACACATATACAATAACCTCTCTTATTTTTTTCTATCTTGGAGTCGTTTTCCAGTGGTGACAAGTTTTCAGTTGAGTGAAAAGTTGTCAGATGCAAGCAGTTTAAAGTTGCAAAGTGGTGCAACTTACATTCTACAACTCATACGATGAAATGAACTATTCCAACATGTCTGGATGGGTATTTTACACTAGGGATGGTCCTCTTTTTTGCCCAAATATTCTAAATCACTCTGAGCTACATTGGACCGACGATTTTCCTTAAGAGTCCAAAGTGCTAAAAGGCAACAATATTTGAAGGGATATTTCTTGAAAACCGTGATGTTTATAGACTCTTCGTCTGAGGCTGCGGGATCAAGTTGGGCCCATATACAATAACCTCTCTCATTTTTTTTTATCTCGGAGGCATTCTCACGTGGTGGTAATTTTTCAATTGAAGGAAAAGTTGTCAGATGCAAGCAGTGTAAAGTTGCAAAGTGGTGCAACTTTCATTCTGCAACTCGTACGAGCAAACAGACTATTCCAACATGTCTGTATGGGTATTTTTACACTAGGGATGGTCCTTTTCTTCACCCAAATATGTCAAATCACTCTGAGCTACATTGGACTAACGATTTTTGTTGAGTCCAAAGTGCTAAAAGACAAAAATCTTTGAAGGGCTATTTCTCAGAAATCGTGACATTTAAAAACTCTCAATCTGAGGCTATGAGATCATTTAGGGCCCATCTACAATAACCTCTCTTGGTTTTTTCTATCTTAGAGGCATTTCCCTGTGGTGGCAAGTTTTCAGTTGAGGAAAAAGTTGTTAGATGCAAGTAGTGTAAAGTTGCAAAGTGGTGCAACTTTCATTCTGCAACTCGTTCGACCAAATGAATTGTTCCAACACGTCTATATGGGTACGCTTATGCTAGGGATGGTCCTCTTTTGCACCCAAATATGCCAAATCACTCTGGGCTACATTGGACCGACGATTTCCCTTAAGAGTCGAAAGTGCTAAAAGGAAACAATCTTTGAAGGACTATTTCTCAAAAACCGTGACATTTACAAACTATTTGTTTGAGGATATGGGATCGTATTGGGCCCATCTATAATAACCTCTCTTAGTTTTTTCTATCTCGAAGGCATTTTCCTATGGTGGCAAGTTTTCAGTTGAGGAAAAAGTTATTAGATGCAAGCAATGTAAAGTTGCAAAGTCTTGTTACTTTCATTCTACAACTCGTATGACCAAATAGACTATTCCAACACGTCCTGATGGGTACGTTTACACTAGGGATGGTCCTTTGTTGCACCCAAATATGTCGAATCACTTCGAGCTACATTAGATTGGTGATTTCCCTAAGAGTCCAAAGTGCTAAAAGCCCATACCATATATTGTACGGTATGTAGCTGGATGGTATGGCTATGATAGATGTTATTAGGACTGTATAAGGTGACTGTGGGTTTAAAGAGCTAGACAGGTCTGTAGTTGAGTTGGTGAGTTGCTATGCATGGAAAAAATGAGTGAAATTAGGTGAAAAATGGTGGTTACAACTTGCTAATGTCAATGAAATGTGGGGGCAGCAAGATTTAAGGTTGGATCAAGCTTCTATTGGTCCTAATAGACATGTTTGATGATTTTATAAGGTGTTTCAAGGTTGGAAACATTGATTTCCTTTAAAACCTCATGAAAGGTGCACCCAAGTTTGGGCTTGAGGATCAAATTGGATTTTGAATCATCTGTAATTGTAATTGTGTTGTTTAAAGCCACCTAGCTCTTGCATCAAAAAAATCTTACCCAATCAACTTGAACATCCTGCACACCCAAATACCTTGTTTCCACTTTGCTAGATCAAAGATAGTTACATTAAAGCCACTGTAATTTATTATTCATAAATAGGAGATATTACAAAACCTGGTTTAAACGAGCATACCGACAAGAAAGAATGAGAAAGAAAACCTTTGGTTGTAGCTCAATTAAGTACAAAAAGTTATTACAAAGTTTTACCAATAACAGTAACAAAGCATACATAGTTATGACCTTTTTACATTGTTTCACATTTGAAAATTAAAATTTTACAAAATTTTCCTATTGGAGGAATTCAGGGCATAGTCTTCCACAATAGTAGTATGTTCATGTTTTGGACTGACAAGCACCTGTACAAACCATCAAGGTAGCAATTAAACTACATAGAATAGAAAAGATGCTTAGAATAAAAGACACTTAGAACAACCAATCTATATTATTGTGATCTATCACATACCTCTCTAAAAGGATCAAAGTTGGCTATTGTTGCAGTAAGTCCATGATCAATCGTGCCAAGAATATCACAAAAAAATTCAAATAAGAGATCTATATTGTCACAATAGAAAAGATCCTTAGACTAACAAATTTATATTAATCTAAATAGCCTGAATGATGATAAATTGGCAATGCAAACTATAAAAGATGCTTAGAATAACCAATCTATATTATTCTAAATGACCTAATTGATGATGAGATGGTAATACAAACTATAAAAGATGCTTAGAATAACCAATCTATATTATTGTAATCTATCTCATACCTCTCTGAAAGGATCACAACTAGCTATTGTTGCAATAGGTCCATGATCAATCATGCCAAAAATATTGCAAAAGTTGTCAAATGAGAAATCTATATTGTCACAATAGAAAAGAGCTTAAACTAACAAATATATATTAATCTAAACAACCTGAATGATAATGAATTGGTAATGAAAACTATAGAATATGCTTAGAATAACCAATCTATATTATTCTAAATGACCTAATTGATGATGAGATGGTAATGCAAAATATAAAAGATGCTTAGAATAACCAATCTATATTATTGTAATCTGTTGCATACCTCTTTGAAAGGATCACAACTAGCTATTGTTGTAGTAGGTCCATAATCAATCATGCCAAAAATATCACAAAAGTACATACAAAATATCACTATTAAAGACACCTTCATTGCAATAGTATACAAAATATCAATATTAAATAAAGAACACTAATGAACTTAAGCATAATGAACATAAGCATTGTACCTTCCATTCTTGAAAATGTTATTCAAGTGTGCTTGAAGGGTCATCTCTTTTCTTAAGAGTATCCAATATTGCTTCATGATCAACATTACTAAGTGTCCATGGTTGTTTTGTCTTTGTTCTAACGTGATGCTTCAACAACTTAACATTTGTTGCTATAACAAGGTGCAAATACATGAGAATGGTTTTGTGTTTGTCGTAGTCTTCAAATGTACGTATGTCATTCTTTATAATCATGTATGTTCACAACCAAGTTCCTGCAACCACAACTAAACATATAGGATACAAAAAACCATCACCATCTTCCATTGGTTGTGTTAGCTTATGCTTTACCCGCACACATTGAGCCAACCAATAGTTTGATCTCTCTTCATTCCCCTGTGGTGCAACAACTGCAAAAACATGTCCTGGCTATAGTAGATCTGAAAGTCAGTCGTAATCAACTGAACTTTCCATTGTGTCTTTTTTCATGGCTATTGTTTGATATAAAGGAGTTAGATACTATGGAACCCGTGTATCCATCCACTCACTTGACTTGCATTGATCCCACTCGCACTAAATATAACTCTAACAAAAACAAGCCAACTCTCATGTCCAAATGGTCCATGTGCCTACATCTGAGCTTTGAAATGAATGCATCTTTGAAGAAACTTTGATTGTATGACAATCCAATTTTCCTCCCACTGTACCCTCCTCAACCAACCAAAAGAATCTGTGCACTGTTGAATCAAGTGTCCCTCCCTATGACAATGTTGAATTATACCAATCAACAATAGAACATGTATCACTCAATTTTTCTCATGAAATATTCAGTTGCTCCTTGACTAGAGATCTCTTTACACATGCACCTACTCCATCATGCTCACATTTCCCATGCCCAACTTCAAAAAAACTTCAAATATGACGTACAACCCTCTCTACATGCATTCTACTTAACCAATAAAACATACGAGCATTCTTGAATTGACCTGTGCAGTTATCTAACCAAATGGGATGTCAACCCAATGCTATATCATGCTCCTGCAAGAACTCAAAAAACTTATTGAAACAATGTTGGACATACTCGAATGAGTGAGATCTATCATCACTCATATAAAAATCATACTCTCTAATTATCTTCTGATCCTCCTCTGTACTATCAGGTGCATGTCTAAATATTATGTGGACAAAAATAGAAATCTGAATGGAATTGTAATACTAAGATTGTACCTCATTTTGTGGTTGCAATGTGTAGTTTTCAGCATAATTAGCCACTGATATAATCGGAAAAGAGTCCTTACACATCATGAATTGTTGATCCAACCACTAAGACCTATGACTATTGCTTACATACTTGTAGAAAAAATTGTCCTTAAAATCTGAAATAAAATCAGCAACACTGCATTCTTTTGTAACCAACTTGCATCTAAAACCTTTACCTCCACTCTACAAAGTATATTTGACTATCTTATATCTCTTTTTCTCAACAAGCTTCTTTCCAAATTCATTTTTTGAACCCTCATGAAAATATTGAACAAAATTTCACAAGCCACCACATTGTGAGAACTTTGCATTTAAACAATTATTTCTATAGAAAAAGCAACCATCATCTCTATAACATAAAAATAGATCTAGCAAGTCCCTTGATGATTTTAGGAGATGCATTGCACCACACTCCTACAACATTTCATTAGTATGCAAAGTAGAATGGATATATCATAATAGTTCATGGTACATTGAAAACTCCACATGGTATTTGCAACAAGTATTACGAATCTTAAGAGGCACACAATAAAATGGCTTCAATCCTTCAAAATTCCTTTGCGAGATTTCCATATTTGAATATGTTTCAATAAATTTTTTGAACAACATTGTTTGGCTTGATTCCAAGAAATTTTTAGGATGTGGTGTATGGTCTTGATTGTCAATTCTTAACTTTAAAACATCCTTCCATTGGGCAATACTCTAGAGTTATCATGCCAAATTTGTTGAATTACCTGCTTTACATTATCGGTTAGCTTCTTATTAACATGTGGAAGCCTCCCGACAAAAGCCCATGTATCATTTTGAAGAGGATCATCTATTCCTTCTCTTCTTGCAAGTGATCTATTTGAAGTTTTACAATTTATGTCAAAATCAATACAAGTTTGTCTCATAAAGCGAGCCTTTTTCAATTGATAGCTTACTAGGGCAGTTGTAATGACTCTTTGAGCAGCTCTCTTATCCTTTTCCTTGTTATTTTTTCCAATAGACTTGAGAGCATTAAAAATATTTTTGACAATAATAGAATTTTTTCCAGTCTTCTTGTTCAGATGAATCTTCAATTTGGCTAGCAAAGGTCTCATATTTTTGCACTTTAGCAATTGTACAAGAATTTGGAATTTCTCTGTCAATGTCTTATCCCTAAAATATTGGTTGAAAAGTCTTCTAGACCACAACCAAACAGTTTGTATTGAACTCTTGCCTTCAAAATTGTTTATAAAGTTCTCATCAATTTCAAGTAACCATTTAGGGGTTCTTGAAGGTCTTGAATTTAGAATGTCTTTCTTCCACACAAGGTTCTTCATTTCTCATGTAATCTGGTGAAATATAATTTACACTTGCTTCAATATTATGTTCAACATCTTCATTTCCAACATTTTCACCTTGAACATTTTCAATATCAATTTCAATAATTTCATTCTGAATTTCAATATCATGTTCAACATCTTCAATTCCAACATTTTCACCTTGAACATTTTCATTATCAATTTCAATATTTTCATTCCCAATTTGAATATCATGTTCAACATCTTCAATTCCAACATTTTCACCATGAACATTTTCAATATCAATTTGAACATTTTCATTCCCAATTTCAATATCATGTTCAACATTTTCACCTTGAACATATTCAATTTCCTCTTCACTTGAAAGACCATAGGGCTTGGGTTCACCAATATTTAATATACCTTATCTTCTTTTCATATGACCTTCTCTATCTCTTTGTCTATATGCTTCAATTTTTTCTTTCGTAAGCTTTCTCTTATGTTTTTTCTTTTGACAACTGATGCTCCCCATTATACCTCATAAAAGATGTTAAAAAATAATTGATAATGACAAATTTGAGTAGAAGATGCTCCAAAAAGTTGATCTTTGTCTCTTCCTATCTGAAACAATGTGTTTGTCGCTTACACAGCTTGCAAATAGAATGTCGGGTCTATTGCAATGCACAAAACAACCCACATGGGGTTTTTCTATGGCACACAAATTTGATATCCAATATAATCTTATATATAATCTGTAAATATTTTAAAATGTTTTGTAACAGTATGATTTTAGTTGCACAAATCAGACATCTAATTTGAATTAGATATTCGATTTGTGAACACATAGACCTAAGGGTTAATGGTAGAGGGTAGAGGGTTTAAGCGTTAAGGGTTTATTGGAGAGAGTGGGAGAGGGTGGGAGAGGGTGAGGGAGAGTG
>VDFB02252616.1:191005259-191048314 GCA_007258455.2 Sequoia sempervirens | reverse complement strand
ATTGTATATTATATATTAAATTATAAACTTTATTGCATTTTTTAAATCATATATTATAAATTGTATGACATTTTTTTAACTCGTATATCTAAAACATATCGGATATTGGATTTCAATCGGATATCCGATATGTTTGACACAATATTTAATGCCTAGGGATTAGCCTCGAGCTTACTTTGGAATTTGGTTTGGACCTACCAATTCTAAGAAGTCAACACAAAAAATGTGTTTAACAACTTACCTTTCTTTTCTTGACTTCGCCCATGTGGCTGACGATTTTTTTTTTACCCAAAATTGATGAAACGAAAAGGGTTTGTAAAGGATCTTCTCAAATTTCCACCAATATAAATTATACTTTACTTTGAATCTAATAAATAAGTATTATTCATTTTCTATTAGAATTACGACTAAAGTCCTAATTGATAGTCTAATTGAAAAAAATCTATAGCTTTCAAATGGTATCACATTTTTTGAATCCAAAACATGTGTCACATTCTATGCTTCGCATACTATAGGATTAAAAAAAAAATGAATTTCATGAAGTTTCACCAAGTTAAGGTGGTCGACATACAATTTTTTATATTTTTAAAAGTTGTAATAAAAAATTCATAATTAATTATTTACTTGGAAATAACAACAAAAGAATATGCATCAATATCCAAAAAATGAATCCTCTAATTATCTAGAATCTTATAAAAAATATTATCATTTTATTATGGTTAGGGTGGTCAGACAAACACCTACTTATTTTTTCCTTGAAATTTAAGCAGTACTGCATTGAAATTCAATTTTTCACCAAATTTTTTTTTTTAGAAAAATAAACCTATTAGTTTAGAAACTACATTCAATTTTCCATAGATACTATTCTTACATATTTTTTAAATAACATAGATAACTTATTCAAATTTTTACGTCAAGTTGCCTAAATCTAATTTTTCTAAATTTTCATTGCCACTTAAGGGCCTATTTTTTCCATGACGATCTTGCACGTACCCCACTATATAAATAATGTGTGTGTGACAAAAGTCATATGCAATAGGTGCAGATGTGTCATACTGACAAGTGTCACCCATAGTATCTGTGTGATACGTCAAAATCCTTCCTTAGGGAAAGGACTAGGAGGCCTCTTGACTGACCATAGTCTTGAGCTAATCTTGTCATGTGTATGGCCACCTTGAATAAATTCCCTCATTATGAACCATTTTTTTATTTACTAAAAACCTTCATGCTTGCTAGTGCAGGAACGTTCATTCCAAAGTTGCCCCACATTTTTACTATTCAAATTAGAAACAAAAAATCCTTAGGATCTCTGAATCTTCAGGATTTTGAGATTTGGTGGTCCCAATAAGTGTGTGTCGTGGAGGGGAGCCAGTGTCACAAAATCTCTAACTATTCACTTTGTCTTAGTGTTTGGAGAAATTTGAGTGGGGACTTAGCAAGTAGTATCTTTGAAGCCTAGGACTGTAGAATTTGTGAGTCAATTGAACACATTGCTTGGATCTCAAAAATTGGAAAACAAACATTAAATAAGTCATCAAAATTTCAAACCCTTTGAAAAAAGAAAATATCTTTGAAGGGTTCAATTATTACTACTTGTCCATAGGGATTTTATCATTAGAGGATTCTTCATATATGGGCTCATATCTCAATTTTCTCTCTCCAAAGTCAACCTATGGAAACTATGGCCTTGGCTCTTTGATTTTCACATAATGGACGTTGTGGGATGAAAGGGAATTAACACATAGATATTTAGTTTGGAATTTAAAAAAGATGTATTGATGTGGTAAAAAGAATCCATTTAATCAAGATAAAAATACAATTGAACCCCACATATGTGTTCTCATGGTTTCTTGCAAAATAAGGATTCCATTTAACAAAACTCTTTATGCCATAACTTCAAGTTTAGGAGTCATACTGAAAAGGCTATAAGAAGATACATTATAAAGTGCAACTTAAGACAGTACCGCAAGATAAGCAAGAATTTCACAAGGTTTTATAGACTCATCCTATTGAATTATCCAGACGTGTATGCTCAATATGAACCCTATGATTTTTAAACACTTTAGACTTCTAGCATGTTCTTCAACACCTTGGTCTTGTAAGAAAAGTCTTTCTAGGTTCATCTAGGATCAAACCAACACTTCCATTTGTCACAACATTCATCAAAACCCATCTCGCAAACAACATTTAGAACTTTGGAAAAATCATCTATACTAGACTTTTGGTAAATCCTTAAATTAAAAAAATCAAAATCCTCTTGTTTGGCTAGGTGTGTGGGAATGAATCCTTTCTCACACATATAGTTAAATTAGCACCCCTTTTGGAAAAGTTCACCCCAGGATCACATCTAGCATCTTGGGATCTACAAGTCCATTATCCAAATCAAAATTTAAAAAATCCCAAGGTCTAGTATTCCACCAAAGTTCTCAAAAGTTCAAACAGCCATATCATTCATCTGTCATTTATCACATCATCATCATTTGATCCTTAAACATCATAGATTTTCTTTTTGTACCTAAATTTTAGATCAACCCAAGGAGTTAGAGGTTTACCTCCCATATTCCTAAGAAATGATCCTAATTTTATGGTCCAAACAAGATCACAACACAAGAAGATCACATAGAAGAATAGAGAAACATCAACCTCAAGTGATTTAAGTCAAACAACATCATAATTCAACCCTAGGGAATCTATAAACCCTCCACTTAATCCCCCTTAACTACCAAAAAATCCTCAAGAGGGAAGTTTCCAAGTGGAGCATGTCACGTACAACTTCCAAGGGATGTCCCAAGATGAAATACTAGAACTAGTTCAAAATCCTAAAATGCCCAAGCTTGTCAACATAGTCATGAGGCTAAATCCAGCACAATACATGTTGGCATTGGAAAAAGAAGGGGCTTGTATAAGAGCGAATTTGTATCCCCTATGCAAATCCCCTTTTTTCCTTTATCCACCATAGAAAACCAAGTCTGAATGCTTAATTCCACCTAGGTCCACTGCTTGCATCACACTTGGCACCTGTTTTGAGCATCGATGGAGGTATTTTTGTTGGGGATTCCCATGCGGTGCGTAGACATCTGCGTGCTCCACTTAGGTCGTTGATAGATTTCGACATCTGGAGCCTATAGAGGCATTACACTACCCATTGGGGGTCAATTTGTAATGCCCTCCTTAGTTGACCAACCCGAATATGGTTATTTTTCTCCATCCTTCCTTCAAATTCATTCCTTGAACAAGCATTACATCTTCTTCCATATTCTTCCATCTTCTACCATTTTCTACCATCTTCTACACTTCTCCCCTCTCCCTTTACACATCTCTCTAAGAACTTCTTCACTCCATTCACAAGCTCTAAGGAGCTTCTTCACCATCTCTTCAATCTCCAAACACTTTACACTTCATAGCAACAACATCAACACTCCACCACTTCAGTAGAGCAAGTGTGGAACAAAACACCATGGCAACAAAGGCTTGAGTTCCTCTCACTTTCTCCACCATTAGCCTTGAGCACTCTTGGTGGAGGTGGTGAGCTTTCACTCCTCTCCTCTATTACTTGATTGAGTAGCATAATATTGTTTTGTAGTGCTTTAGTGCTCTTCACTTCACTTCTACTTTTCTCTCTATCTATCTGGTTATTCGTGGAGGTGGGAACACCAAAACGAGGTCTAGCTGAGGCAGGCCCCTATATACAGCCACCCAAAAATCTCTCTCCCTCTTGTGTGCAGGTATTGAAGACACTCACGAGCTAGAAGCTTCATCACCTGCACAGTCATAAAGTATTTCCTTTCTTCTCCTTAATGTCTCTATTCCATTTCAATTTTATTACTTCTTGTTGCTTTTTTGCATTCTAAAGGTTCTCAGTAATCGGAGTGTAAGTCGTCACTTAGCCATTTTCTGAGAAATTCTCATTCTCTGGTCCATATGAGATGGAAAAACGCCTCTGGGATGCCAGTGCGTCACACTGTCATCAATTTTTTGCGCTAATGTCCTTTGGCCAAGAGCTTGTCAATCTTTCCAAAAAATCTTCGTGACCTGCTCTTTCGGATTCTGAAACTCTTTCCATTGTTCCATTGAGGTAGTATAGGGAAGTTCACCCTGTGAGGCTCTCTGAGTGAAGAGAACTCATGAGTAGCGAATCCCCCTATATTACATTTTGGTGAACCTGACATGAAGAATAGTGTTCTTCGAAAAACTAGGAATTTATTTACCCCTACTTGGTGGGGTCATAACTTTTGACTCGGTGCTCGGAATTCAAAACCGTTTGAACCATTGGAAATGTCTCCTAGAGAACTAGTTCAATCCCTAAAATACAAGTGCCTTTAGTAGTTGGATTTTACGGACTGACACAAGTTTTGACCTCAAATTCTGCTTCGAAGACCTCTGAAAATGCCAATTACTAAAACATAGAAAATACCAAAAAAATCATAATGAATTTAATATTTTATTTTATTAGTTTTGTATCTAATTTTGTTCAAAATGTTAATTATGTTCCATTTAATGCATGCAATGGTGACTTTGCTTTACCCATGTCACTTGGTATCTTTGATCCTTCTCACGAAAGCTCTCTTACTTCAGAGGATATTTTGTTGCAAGAAGATGAAATCATTGATACTTTCCTTAATATTACTCTATCTTCTCTTCATTCCAATGCACTCTCTTCTAGAGATGATGCATTTGTGAATAATGAATCTACTCTTCATTCTGATGCACTCTCTTCTAGAGATAGTGCATTTTTGAATAATGAGCCTCCTTCCACATCTGATTCTCCCTGGATTGATGTTGAGAATGTTTCTTTAAATAATTATTCCACATTTGATCCTATTTGGATTCATGTTGAGAATATGTATTCGAATAATTATTCCACTAGTTGTGAAGATTTTGCAAATGCAATCTATGTCTCTACTACCTCTCAAAGGCCTAAGAGACTAGTTATTTACGTGACTCCAACTAGTCATTCTTCCAAATAGATTTGTTATATTGATGGTACATTCCATTTGATGGTGGTTCTCCTGATCTTTCTAAGGCTCCCTCTTATAGATCAGTAGCCCATACTTATGGGAATAGAATGAATAAACAACCAAGTCTTCCTTTAGCTCCTAAACCTATGACTAAAGCACCTAGTGATTATGATCTTGTCAAGAAAACTTGGGTTACTCTAGATAAGATCTCACTGCACGAGACTTGCTTCAGTCTACTCCGATTTATAAAGGTATGCTTTAGGAAGCCTTGAAAAAGATCCTCTTTCCTTCTTCCAATAGACTAGAAGATGTTGATTAATTGATGGCGTATATTCACGTAGATTCGCCAAATATTACATTCTATCTGTAGGAGCTCCTGCCTCTGGAAGCACAGAAGCAAGCGGACCCTTTAATGATCATAGTTAAAATTAATGAAATTGGCATTAGATGTACTCTCGTTGACATCGGTTCAACACTCAATGTGTGTAGTATTGATCTATTGCCTAAGATTAATATTGACTCATCCTCTCTTAATACTTCTTTTGTCATTATTCATGGGTTTGATAATGTTGTACGACAAGCTCTAGGTACAATAGTGTTACCTTTACAGCTTGGACTCATTACCGCACCTACTCTTGTATATGTTATGTTAGAAAAATTACCTTATAACCTTCTTGATAGATTGTGGATTCACGCTATGGGTGCAGTCCCATCTACCTTGCATAAATATTTTAAGTTCATTGCTAACAATAAAGTAGTCACAGTTAAGGCTGACCCTGATGCTATGCACTTATGTGAGATAGCAATTGTCATTCAAGCTTCAGTTGTGCCTACTCTTATTCATTTAGTGTCTTCCAGTGTGTTGATGTTTACTCTAGCAGTACCTACTACAAAAGGTACTATCAAGATAGATGTCCCTAAAGAAGATCCCTTTGAAGCAAGGAGTCCTAAGTGTGCTCCTTCTACCTCTTCTCAAGGGAATGCATGTCTTGGTGATGATTGGGGTTCCTTAGAATTTATAGATTCCTTCATTCAGGAATATAAATTTGACCCGATCCACTTAGACCTTTTGATGACATCATTCACACCCACTATCAAATATGGTCATTCTTCTGTATAGCGGGGTAAGGTGAATGCAAATTGTAATGTTCTTGGTGTTGATCCTCCTTCTAAGGAAGATGATCACACTTATGTTAAGGAGGCTAATATTGGTAGTCCTATCAAGAAAGATGATGGAAATCTCATAGAAGAGTATGATCCCCCTAGCCAAAATAATACTCTCCATGAGAATCCTCCACTGTCTGCTACCTTTGTAACTTCTTCTTGTGAGAAGTCAAACCCTTCTCCACAAGAGAAAGGCTTGCTTCCTACTCCTCATTCTCTATCTAAGCAAGAGCGTATCCTGCTTCTAAAAGCCCGCTTGATTACTCTTCCTTCTCCTACACGCTAAAAATTTCATAAGCATGATAAATTGAAACATTCCTTCCATGCATACCACTGAGTGCTTGCCCATTCCACTAGTGAATGTAAGGCCTTGAAAGACAAAATACAACTTTGTGATTCAGGTGCCATCAAACTCCTGTTTGATTGTTGCACCTACCTTTTCTTCACATGACAAGTGATATCAAGGTTTACATCTATCTTGTTTGAAGTATCTTGCATGGTTCTCCTCCCCTATATGTTGGGGGCAGTGATAACCTATTTTGGAGATGTGTGTCCTTCTTAAGGATCCTTCTCTTTGCTATATCTTTCAAATGAAGCATCCCTTGAGTGGGACCCTTTTTCTCTTTTGAAGCGTGCCTGAGGGATCTCTTTGAAAGCTTTTCTTCGAATGAATTCTTTATGTATAGCTTGGGGGCAGCCTGACAAGACCTCACCTTTCAAACAGTGTCCCTTGAGTGGACCCCTCTTCTTTTGAAGGGTTCCTGAGGGACCCCTTTGAAATTCTTCCAACTTGATGATGGTCTACGTGACTGTTCGCTTACTTACTCTATAGGACTGAGAACCTATAGAGCTCCTTTACATACTTCCTTGGTGATACAAGTTCTTCTCAAGTGGGGTTTTTTTTTATCACCTCTTTTGTGGTGCGGGTTCTACTCTTGAGTGGGTTTTTCTTTCACCATGTGCTTTTTGGTGATACGGGTTTCCTCCTCGAGCGGGGTTTTCTTTTATCACCTCTTTTTATGGTATGGGTTCTACTCCTGAGTGGGTTTTGCTTTCACCTCACGCTTTTTGGTGATACGGGTTCTCTTCCTCAAGCATGGTTTTCTTTTATCACCTCCTTTGTGATATGGGTTTTCCTCCTCAAGCAAGGATTACTTTTATCACCTCTTTTTTGGTGCAAGTTCTACTCGTGAGCGTGTTTTTCTTTTTCCATGCAATTTTTGGTGATACAGGTTCTCCTTGAGAGAGGATTGATTTTATCACCTCTTTTGTGATACAGGTTCTCCTCCTCAAGTAGGGTTTGCTTTTATCACTCCTACATGGTGGTGCAGGTTCTACTCCTAAGTGGGTTTCACTTTCAATGTGTTCTTTGTTCATCTCTCTCTTATCTCTTGTATATACTGGATTGAAGATCTACATCTTCTTCATCTTGAGTATATGTTCTTTCTTCAGCTTCATAGTTTTGTGGAACTATGAAGTCCTCTTTTGACCCTGCACTCTCGGGTTTTCCAGATCGTGGTCTGCTTCCTCGATGGTTCAGGTATACGTTTCTAACCCTATTCTTTTCTTGATCTACTTTACCAAGCACTCATTAATGTTAATGCTCGCTAAAGTGGGGGAAAATTTTATAAGAGAAAATTTGCATCCCCTATCCAAATCCCCTTTTTTCCTTTATCCACTTTAGAAAACCAAGTCCAGAGGCTTAATTCCACCTAAGCCCGCTACTCGCATCACACTTGGTGCTTGTTTTGAGCATCGGTGGAGGTGTTTTTGTCGGGGACACCTACACGACACGCAGATGTCCATGCAGCAAGCTTACGTCCCTGACAAATTCCCACATCTAGAGCCTACAGAGGCATTACACTTCCCATTGGGGGTCGGTTTGTAATGCCCTCCTTGGCTGACCGACCCAAATATGGTCATTTTTCTCCATCCTTCCTTCAAATTCATTCCTTGAACAAGCATTACATCTTCTTCCATCTTCTTCCATCTTCTACCATCTTCTACACCTCTCCCCTCTCCCTTTACACATCTCTCTAAGAACTTCTTCACTCCATTCATAAGCTCTAAGCAACTTCTTCACCATCTCTTCAATCTCCAAACACTTTACACTTCACAACAACAACATCAACACTCCACCACTTCAGTAGAGAAAGTGTGGAACAATACACCATGGTAGTAGAGGCTTGAGTTCCTCTCATTTTCTCCCCCATTAGCCTTGAGCACTCTTGGTGGAGGTGGTAAGCTTTAACTCCTCTCCTCTATTACTTGGTTGAGTAGCATAACATTGTTTTGTAGTGCTTTAGTGCTCTTCACTTCACTTATACTTTTCTCTTTATCTAGCTAGTTGTTCATGGAGGTGGGAACACCAAAATGAGGTCTGACTGAGGTAGGCCCCTATACAGCCACCCAACAATTTCTCTCTCCCTCTTGTGTGCAGGTATTGAAGACACTCACGAGCTGGAAACTTCATCACCTCCATGGTTGTAAGTATTTCCTTTCTTCTCCTTATTGTCTCTATTCCATTTCAATCTTATTACTTCTTGTTTCTTTCTTGCATTCTAGAGGTTCTCAGTAATTGGAGTGTAAATCGTCAGTTAGCAATTTTTTGAGACATTCTCATTCTCTCGTCCATACGAGACGCTAGTGCGCCTCTGGGACACCAGTGGTCCACGTAGTCATCCATTTTCTAGGCTGACGTCCTTGGTCGAGAGCTCGTCAGTCTATCTAGAGAATCTTTGTGACCTGCTCTTTCAAATTTTGAAACTCTCGTTGATGTCCCATTGAGGTAGTACAGGGAAATTCACCCCATGAGGCTCTCTGAGTGAAGAGAACTCGTGAGTAGTGAATCTCCCTATATTACAGGGCTAAACTCCCTTCCAATTTTTTGTGAGCACTATTGTTGAACAACCTTTTGGGAACATGCCACAAAAATCATTCACACCTTCATTACCAAGCATCATCCAACCCATCATATAACCATCATCATCTCATGCCCCAAGTCAACCTATGATGACAAAGGGAAGTTCATTACTCCAAGCCACTCAAGGGAATCCACTTGTCAACAACCAAAATTTAGAGTCCAACACGATCTTGGGTATGCCTAACACTATCCCATAAGACCCTAAAGATCCATATGTACCACTCATTTTCCATGATACAAACAACCTCTCCACCTTTTTCCACAACATCGACATACCCTCTTGATACACAAAGCTCTCTCCCCACTATATCACAAGGACATTTATGGATTTATTTGGAGAAGTGGCTACTCTTGATGCTTCATCCTCACTTTGACAAGGAATACATCACAAATCTTCCCACCATTCTATATCTTCACATCATCATCCAACACATCAATCCAAAACCAATCAAATCAAATCGACCCCCTAAGCACAAATCAAAGCAACACATATATCATACCGAATCCTCCAAGTATGCCATTGATATCACAACACCAAGTGGCACCAATTAAAATCTCTCAACTAATCATCACATCA
Organism: Sequoia sempervirens; assembly: GCA_007258455.2. NCBI lineage: Eukaryota > Viridiplantae > Streptophyta > Pinopsida > Cupressales > Cupressaceae > Sequoia > Sequoia sempervirens. Next base: position 191,038,692 of record VDFB02252616.1, on the reverse strand, counting down.
TGTAAAACACCCCAAACATTCCAAAATCTAGTCTCCCAAGGACTAAGCATATCAACCATACCATCAACCACACAAACCCTTGTCATCACTCAACAAACACCTCAATAACCACCCCAACAATCTCTCATCACACCATCTCTACACACTCCCAAAAATGTGCTCCACCCTCACCCAATAGAATTGTGACAAGTGTCACATTCCTATTGGCTCCCTTTTTATCCCACATTCACCAATTTCTCTCATTCTTCAACCCTTGAATTCTATAAGTAGAGGTTTACTCTACACAATATGGATCCACAACTTGAAGCATTCTTACTATAGGAATTTTCACTCATAGCATTCACCATTTTCATCATATTTGGAGCTTGCTTCATCATCTTAGGTACTTGGAATCAACTACATCAATGGATTTTATCAAAGGGATTGAGAAAGGACTTCTTTCCACATCAAAGGAGCACCAATCCCCTTATGGGATGAAGGTTTAGTTGTTTTGAATTGATTACATGCTATCTTTAGTTTGTTTGTGCTTTCATTTTCATGTTTTCATCTTCATTTTGGTTAACAATCTCATAGGGAATACTTTATTTGTGTTTCTAACATTATCAACTAGTGTTTGTTGGTCTTGTGTTAGAAAATTCCAGATTTGGTGTTCATAATATATATATATATATATATATATATATATAGTGACTTTCATACACCTTTTCCACCTTGAAAGGTAAAACTAAATAGAATTTCAATATAATGGTGATTTTTGTTTAAGAGCATGTGATGGTGGACTTGTTAGGGTATTGATAGCTATATCCACTCACCTTTTTTAGGCCAAAAGAAGTGAATTTTAAAACATAATAATAATGATCTTTAGAATAGGATATAGAAGAGGAATTGCTATGGTTAAATATGATAAAATTAATAGAATTTATGGTGGATCTAAATTTGTATTTGATCAATGTAAAATTACTACTTATACCAACAATGTGGGAGGATATCTAAGGAGGGGTTCTTTAGATAGAATAGAATGAAGAGGCAAGAAGGTCAATACTAAATTTGAGTATAAATTATGTTTTATAAGCTAGATATAGAGATAAGATCCATATTGAAGCTTGAGTCAATTTTATAGACTCACATTAAAATCAATGATTAGGATAATCATAGAGTACCGCATTAAATGGAAGTATTTTTGGGTCAATATTTTCACATGGGAAGATTCAAAATTAATGCAAAATTATCTATTATTGATCAAAATAAAGGATAATTCTCATGTAAAAAGAGAGCATGCTACACCCTTAATCCTATAGTGTGCATAGAGATATAAGTAGTTGGTGTGAGACTACCATATCTCTTAATTAAGTTATATGATCATTAGTATAGTCTTATATATGTAGCCAAGTCAGGCAAGGTGGCATCCATGGTATAAGTATGGTATATATAAGAGGTAGAGGATAACTTATTATCATCATATTATATATTGTATTCTTACTAAATATTATTGGAGGTAGTCCCCTTGAAGTGGCTTATTATTATCAAGTATGTACATACTAGTTCTTATTTTTTTCTCTTTTGGAAGTTGGTTTAGTACAAGTGGTATTCAAACATCTCATGTGTTATCTAAGATTTATCTTCTACATTATATTATTTTCATTATTATATGTTTTAATTTTATTACAATTAAAAATGAGTTCTTTTTGTTTACATGTCAAAACCTAAAAAAAAATATTTTTTCCTTTTCATGTTACAATATTTTTTTTAATAAAATAATAATATATCTACTATATAAAATTCTTTATTTATGTATATATGCATACATACAATCTATATATCGATTTTCATCTCTTGGCCCCGCTAAAGATGATGGTGTGGTCAAGTTAGACTAAAAATGCACCTGAAGCTCTACAACCTCTTGATCTTGCAAATCTTCGAACCCTCACAACTTTGGCTAAAAATGTCAGATTTAGGCAAAAAAAAAGTTGATCCTAACTTTCTCAATTGCCCTAAACTTAAATTTGAGCTCGATTTCCTCCAACACAAGCCAAATATGACTTTCCATGAAAGCCAACATATAGTGACAACCTCCAATCTAGTATTTTTTTCAAGTTTTTATGATTCTCTAGGTCATCATGTATGATGCAAGAGAAGAGAATACTCAAATTTACTAAAAACAACCTAGATCTCTCACTAGTAATAGCTCTGCCCTCAAATATGAGAAGGATTTTACAAGATGTGGCTCTCATACCATGTAAGAGATGAAGATATTAGCTCAACAAGACCACTTGCAAAAACAATGAAAACCTTCTTCAAGAGAGTATGCGAGAAAATGAGCTTTCTTGATATTAAGACCTATCAAATGATGAGGTATGAAGTATATTACAAACAAGTACAAATACCTTCCTTATATAGGCAAGGTTGAAATGTAGTAGTGAACGTAATGTTGATAAATTTCATAATCCCATGACTTGAGACAACTAACAAACTAACTACCTAGGAATCATGCAAAATATCTAAACAAGTTCTAGAAAATCCAACTAAGACTTCTAGAAAGGATATTTTATCCCAAGTAAACATGTGAACCTAGCAAATGATACCTAGGAACACAATTAAATGCCTAAGTAAACTTATGTAAGTGTAATTAATTAATTACACCAACATTTTTCAGTCATAGGTTGCTTCTCTTCCCTTAGGGGAGGAACAAAAGGAACCACAGTCCAGGTTGCTCAACCACTTTCTCTGTAGCTTTGTAAACTTGTTTTAATTTTATGAGGCACAATAGGATTGTTTTGGTTATCTCGTGGTCTCTTATAGGAAATTGTAGGAGGTTTCGTCATAGGCTACTCTTGAATGGTTGGAAGGGATTTTGGTTCAATTATTATTTCATCAAGGATAGGTTGCTTAGTCATGGGTTGAGGCATGTTTCTGAGGGATAATTCGGCTATACGCTTTGCCTTGAACTTTTAATAGGATTTGAAAAAGTAGTCCTAACAAGGTCTAATAGATTCAATAGGTTTGAGCCAAAAGAAATCTAATGAAAATTTCCCTTGGGAAGACACTGGATTAAACCCATTATGATGCACAGTAAAGATATCATTGTCAAAGGGAAATTTTAAACATTTATGTACAACTGAGGGGAAAAAATTCATGGAGCGAAGCCATTCGTAGCCGAACTTCACATGAAATTGGTCTGATTGTGGGACGATGGTGAATGAGACATTTAATGTTTTTGGTCCAACTTTTAAAGGGAGATCTATCAAGTCCATTGTAGGAAAAAAAAACCCATTATGCGTCTTGATCCATGCTTTCAATTTGTCATATAGAGTTCATGCACAAATAGGAATTCTTCAGTGATCACATTCTCTCCACAAACAAGATTGATTAATATCCCATTACTAGGCTTGTTATTGATTCTTTTGGCTATGTAAGAGGACCATCAGGTGCATGTTTAAGTATGTCGTTTTGTGAAAAAAAAATATCAAGAGGAATTTTTGTTGATCCCTTATGAGTTTTATCTTCGATAAGTGCTACCAGTTCATCAATATTTTCATCTTTTATGTTCTCATCATTTGTACCAACATTCATCATATAATTCTTGGTTTCACTAGCAATGAAAAATGAAAATTTAGTGTTCTTAGGCATGGGATTTGTAAATTTTCATTAGGAGGGGCTACAAACTTATTACCTTGATCATTTAGACCCACAATTTGATGTTGATTATTGTCAATAAGGTCTTGCACAAGATGTTTAAGATGCTTACAACATTTTGTACCATGTCCATTTTGTCGATGATAATGGCAATAAGAGTTTCATCAAAAGCTTGTGGGAAATGGTAGATTGGGATCACGCTCATTAACAGGTGGTAACCTGTAAGCATATTCTTTTCAACAAGGTGTAACATGATATTATGAAGGGTATCAGGTAAAATAGTGAAATTTCTATCCCTATCTCCAAAGGGAAAAGGATTTTTTGTCTTTATAGCAGCCACTTGGTTATTAGTTTTTTGACTTGGTTGAGGGGAGTTAAGTTGCAAAACTCCCCTATTTTTCTTCTTGAAATATTGGTAATTATTTGGAGTTTTGGATTTGGACTTCTTAGGATGGCTAGAGGGGGATCTTTCACATCATGATTGCAAGCTATATTTTGATAATCATGAAGGGCTATGCACAACTATGTAAAGGATGGGAATCTCAACATCTCAAGTTTGTTTTGAAATTTATTTTGTAGGTTTCCAATAAGCATTTATTGAAGGTTAGCATCAGGAATCTTAATGTTTACTTGTGAATAGAGTGTTTGGTATCTTATTATGAAATCAATCACTTTCTCATCATCCTTTTGTTTGCATGTCATTAAATCAAATAGGGTCATCTTGGAACCCATGTGAATGTGGAAGTGGTTGTAAAATGCATCAACAAGTTCATTGAATGAACCAATTGAAGTATTCAATAAAGAAGAGAACCACTCTAAAGTAGTATCCTTCAAGGACCTAAGAAATAGCTTAGCCAAGAGTTTATCTTCAAAGATGAAATCACTACATAGGGTTGTAAAAGTGGAAACATGGATAACAAGATATCCTTTCCCACCATATTTCTCAAATTGGGGAGCTTCTATACCTTATGGCATTTGTGCTCTCAATATCTCCAAGGATAACATATTGGTTTTGATGTATTGCGAAGGTTGGCCATTGTTGTTTAGATTTAAGGTTGCAACTTGTTTTTGAAGGGATGTCATGCTTTGCAAAAGTGTGTTAAGGAGAGCATCGTTGTTATTGTAAGGTGGAAGGGAATAGGGTGGAGTGGTATATGTATGCGAAAGGAAAGTGAATTGTAAGTTTTTTGAGGGAGGATGGTTGAGGAGACATTGTATTTGAATGCATAAAGCTAGAAGGATTCCCAATGGAAATGCCTAAGGAAGTGTTCCAATTGATAGTAGGTTGAATTGTTGAGGTAGGTTGAGTAGTAGTTTATGTAGGAATGGAAATGGGTATTGAAGAAGTAGGGATTGGAGTTCCACCTTGGCTTTGAGTACACACCAAAGCTTCAGTAGAACTAGTGATGGTTGGGATGGTGTTGTTGAGATTAAACACATTGGTTGTAGGCATGGAAGTCATGGAAAATGAAGTATGCATACTATGATCCATAAAAGGTTGATTATCAATACTATTAGGAAGAGAGCTAGAAAACCCAAGATCCATGGCAAGTGAGATATCACAGGATGACATGAGCCTCAAACTACGTCTTATAATAGTATTTCTAATAAGATACCAAGTTGTAATGCTCATACAAGTCTTACAAACTTAGTGTGCAAACCCAAAATGGAAAGAGGCAATGCAATTTAATGATTACACAATGCAATAAATTGAAAATGTAACTTTGAATTTTGACAATGCACTAAATGAAGCAAATTAAGCTAGATCTAATGAAATTAATGAAACAAAAAAATCAAAAAACTAAAATAGATATGTAACAATAGCAAACAAAAGAATAAAATAGGAGATTTTAGATTCTATAAATTCAAATCAACACCTGATTAGGGACTCATTCACCCTAGGGTGAATGGGTCTTAGATTAGGGTTTTGAAATTGATTTTTATAGATTTTTAAGCTTCTTCTAATGAGTTTCAGATTCATGTCTATAACAATAAGTTTCAAGTTCAAATTTTTGTAAATGCAATGTGAAAAGTAAGTTGAAAATGTGACAAAATGATGAATTACAAGACCTAGTTTGATATGCAATTTTGTTTTTATTTTCAAATGCAAATTTATATGATCTAACATGATATGCAAGATGACTATAATTTTTTAGATTTAAAAAATGCAAACAATGCAATCATAAAAACCTAAATGAGATACAAATTTGAAGGCAAAGACACCCTAAATGAGATCTAATTCAATGCAAATGAATGCAAGATCTAATCTAGGATGAAAAGAAAGACTCCAAACTCAAAAAATTACAATGCTCAAGAAGTCGAGTTCACCAAAATAAAACATAGAAAAAGAGGTTCACCCAAAAAGGGTTTCACCAAATGGATGAACCTAATTTTCCTTATGTTTGGATGGATGTTTCATTCAATTATGAAGGGAAAAATGCATCAATAAGAATTAAAAATCAATCCTAACTTTTATAACAACAATAAAGAAGGTTTTAAGATGTTGAAACAATGTGTACCTTGTTGAAAAAGTGTTGTTTTGGGGGTCACTGAGGACTCATTCTCCCAGTGTCAAATGGGTCCCTGTTAGGGTTTTGGAAAAATGATTTATGGGTTATGTTCTTAAATGTTTGCACTCCCAACTCCTGAAAGTCAGAAATAAATTCTATAGCTTTGTTTTTGTGATCTTGCAAGATAGATGGCAACTTTTACAACATTTCAATCTTGAACAATTTGTAGCTTTTGTTCTCCACTTGATCTTCAACCTAAAAACCTGCAATCACACATCAAGAGAGAAGAAAAAATGTTGTTTACGAAATAGCGGTTTTCCTTGGTCAAACCTTGTTTAGGTAATTAAACCTTATGATGAAACAATGAAACATGAACATGAAACATGAAACAATGATACCTTGGATGAAGTCTTGGAATGCAAATCAACAATCTAGCATGAAGTGGCCATGAAGAATGTAGATCTTGATCTTGAATATAGATGTGAAACAATGCTTGCAAATGGATCTTCAATGCTACATCAAGACATTAGCTCAACTACATGTGTGATGGACTATGCCTTTGACATGATGAAATGACCTTTGATTGCTGCAATAAAACCTTGATAATTTTCCCTTGAATGCCTTTGAGATGCTCTTGCGAATGTACTCTTGATTACTTATGAAGACCTAGTTATGAAACTTGTAAAATAACCTTATATTTATACTTAACTTAAGATTTAGTCTCGAGATTCAAATAAAAAAAGCCTTCATTAGATCTAGGATTTGAAATCATTAAAATCTCGCCACAAACATGTTCAAAAAGGGGTGTCCTAAGTTAAGGAGGACCCATTTTCCATAGAGCGAATGGGTCCTAGCACACTTAACAAGGACATGTTTTAGGGAAATGAAACAACATGCAAAAAGGGGGTCCTAGAACCTAGGAAGGACCCATTCACCAAGTAGCAAATGGGTCCTAGGTCACTAGCCTGAGACTCAAACCTTACCAAATTAAGTGTTGTGACACATCATCAATGAGTGTTGGGATATATCCTTTGGAAAATGCAATTAATAAGGCTTGGATTTGAATTTAAAGGGTTGATTAAGCTCTAATTAACCTCAGTTAATTAATAAAATGCTAGATTAGTGTGAAAGTGTAAAAAAAAACTCTACAACACCCTAACTAAGATATAATTAAGTCCATTTTATCATTAATTACTCATTTCCAAATTAAGCGTGAAAAATGGTTACTTTTTGCGACGCTACACTTAGAACTACAAATTACAAAAGATAATATTATCTAATAATCTTACACTAGTTTGGTGAGACATTATTAAATCCTATCATCGAAAATTACATTATCTAAAGATCTAATTAGGAAAATAGAATGAATCATAACTCTATATTGATTAGTACAAGCAAAGTGTGAATTATTTTTGTGTACTTCAATGCATCTCTGTATTGAAAAGTACAAGCAATAATGACAACTTGACTTATTGGAGGATGGTTATTTAGAAAAATTAAAATCCCAGCTTGATGGTTCTCTTTAGTGAAACCCTACCAAAAAAGCTATCTATAAGGATTTGTTGTTTTATTATTATATCCATCAATTTAAGGTATCTTTGTATTGACAAGTACAACCAATAATGACACTTTCACTTATTGGATGATGGTCATCTAAAAAAATTAAAACCCCAGCTCTGAGTTTGGCTCTTTGAATCCGAGCCTGCACTAGGGGAGAGGACCCAGTAGTTGAGCATGTTTCAATAGTTGTGATAGTAATAGTTTATATAATGCCCAATAGTTGTGACTTGACTACCTCTAATTAAACAAAATGTATACATTTGATTTAAAAAGCAACCAATCATTTGATGCCACATCAGCGCTCAACTATCCATGATGTGAATGCACAAGTAATGGTCTCACTTTCTTTTTGGGCCTTTTTGGACACCTTGACAAAAAGCATGCTGATGTGGACTTCAAATGAAAGTTATAAACAAGAGACTTGCCAAATAAACTGCTGTAAAAAATTGGGAGTGATTTGAAATTTCCACGTAGAATAATTAGAAGTACGAAGTTATGGTACACAACTACTGGGTCCTCTCCCCTAAATGCCAAGTATACCCAAAAGAGTTTGGCTCTTCGAGTCTGAGGCTGCATAGGCAGTACGCCTGCTGGCTGCATAGCCAGTACGTATTCCTCTCACTCTAGTCGAGAATTCCATCATATTTTCCACATGCGGTGATTAACCTTTGAAGCGAAAGCCTGACTGAGTGGCTTGTCGTGCCACATGGCCTGCGCATTGGTACACTGCAAGCCTACATAGAACGTATAGGTCGGTACTGTTCCATAGCTTTCCAGTTGATTATCTGAGATCACGTTCGGCTCTTTCACGTACCCAAATGATTCTATCAAATACCGAGCATCCTGCACTCTGACTCCAAAGTCATCATTTTCCATTTGGACTCCCCACCAATCTCCACTACCTAACATTTTACACACAGGATTCTAAATCGATATTTTTATCTTGTCTTGGCAACTAAATGTTACGTATCCTTTATCATCTCCACAATGAGCTAGTGAAGTACCAAATCCACTATGGAATAAGTTATTCATTATGCTTTTTAAATTTCAATTAGTTTGTTTTGTTGTTTTGTTTGTAAAGCATAATGGATTATTTCATAAAGAATGTTATTTTATTTGCTTGTTTTAAACTAACATCATGTTGATATATGAGACAAAATTTTAGCTTGCAGGGTTATGGTGTTACACAAACAATCATTTTTAGGACACCTTTCTCTAGACATGCTAATTTGTGGAAATGCATGATGAGTCACACCCCCAAACCTTAGTTGTAGACATATTAGAGATTGTTTCACATTTCTAAAAGAAAATGGAGGTCCTAGATATAATATTCCATGTAACCACTAGATGCTTGCAAAGTTAGCTTTAATGACTACTAGTCCCTCTCCCTTAACTTTTAAAAGATATTTTGCACAACTCAACTAAAACATATTTGATATAACTACATCATTAATATCAAAAGACTTAAACAATGAATTAATGCCATGCGATTTTCACAATCCATAATGCTTATAATTCGTTATTTCTAGATTTTGATTGTGTTTGAGTTTTTCATCAATGTTTCGGATGTGATCCATCATCATGATTTTGGTACGAGTTTTTAAACAATAAATTTTAAGTTATTAATTCATCCACCCAAAAAAACCAAAATTCATAAAATTCTACTTACTATTTAAAAACTTATACACAAATGAATCTTATATCATATTGGTAAACCTTATCCAAAACTTATCTTCAAATATTTTAATGCATATTCCTCTGTGCACATTTGACTGTATTTATTAATTAATTGATATAAAGTGTGTTCACTTTTTATTTTCAATTAATTAATAAATACATCTTATGGATGACAACATCTATACAATTAGCAGAATGCACGTTAACTATATTTAATAATTACAAATACCAAATACTTTCATTTTTTATATTCAATTAATAAATACAGTCAAACGTCCATTCTACTTGACTGATAGACAGTACATATTCCTCTCTCTAGTCGAGAATACCATCATATTTTGACATGCGGTGATCAGCTTTTTCAGCGAAAGCCTGACTGAGTGGCTTGTCTTGCAACATGGCCTGCGCATTGGTACATACTACACTGCAAGCCTACACAGAGAGTATAGGTCGGTACTGTTCCACAGCTTTCCAGTTGATTATCTGAGATCGCGTTCGGCTCTTTCACGTACCTGTCAAACAGATGTTGGATACAGCCAACCTTCACCGTGAATACTTGCATTTCAAAGATCACACTTGCATTTTAAAGATCTGCTACCAATTCACAAACATACAGTCATGGCAGAAGAAGCAGCAGAAACCGTTGTGAAAGTGAGGAGAATGTGTATGGTAAAACAGGTCATTCCACCCCCGACGCAGACCATGTTCCTCCAGCTTTGATCTTTTCTGGATACGCGTCGAAAAGGTTCAAAGCCTTTTCTTCTATAAACTCTCTTTTGATCGAATAAACTTCATTAATAGAAAGTCTAAAGAAAAGCCTCTCCTCAGTTCTGGTGTATTTCTATCCTCTAGCTGGTCGGCTGAAAAAAGGAGAATCGGGCAGAACAGAGGTTCATTTGACCGACGGAGGAGTGGAATTTAAAGAGGCGTCGATCAGTGTACCGTTCGAAGACTTGGAAAAAGATGGGTTTCGGCGTAAGCCATTTTTCGAAAAACTTGCCCCCGAGGTCGATCTCCGTGCGGATGAAAACTATAGCGGACCGCTTCTGTCAATACAGGTATTTCAAAAACTCTTACATTTTCTATTGACTGGGAAATCAATATAAAAATAATTTCTGTTAAATTTTTTTGGTTATTTCAGGTTACAGCATTTGAGGGAAGCGGGATATGCATCGGAACCACCCGTCATCACGTTATTGTCGATGGAAACTCTTTTTGGCATTTCATGAAATCATGGGCAGAGTGTAGCAGAGGCCTTCCCATTGCCAAACCTCCTCAGCACAACAGAACAGTTTTCAAACGTGAAAACTCCCCGCCAATTTCCCGCAAAGCGCACGATATCGTCGGGATAAGAGGGGCCAAAATTTTCAAGTTTTTACCTGACGATTCACAGTCAGAGGACAAAAGAACATCTGTTACCGAGAAAGAGGAGAAAGGCGAATACTCTCTTCTGAAAAGGACCGATTTGATATATTCGTCGTTTTGTTTTACCGAAGAGATAATACAAGAGCTGAAACAACAAAGCGGAGCTTCGAGCTCTTTTGTTGCAGTGGCTGCTCAGTTTTGGAGATGCATTATGAGAGCCCCGCGAGGTACCGCCGGGAGAGGCTGTTTTTTTCGCAGTGTTGGCTGATTGCAGGGGACATGTTAAGCCACCTCTTCTGCCAACTTATTTTGGAAACTGCCTATCTCCGGGTTTAGCACAGACTACAGCCGACACACTCATCAATGCCCCCATCGCCTTCGCTGCGGGTGTTATCCAGCAACTCATTATTTCCTGCACCGAGGAATCGCAGATCAACCATCTGATTGACTGGGTTGAATCCTCTAATGGAAATACAGAAACCATTCTTAGAGAAGTCGGTTGGGAATACGGAACTAGGGTCGTGGGCTCTCCAAGATTTCCATTGTACGACATGGACTATGGATGGGGTAAGCCTGCGGAGGTGCAGATAACAGACCTTTACGATATTGGAAGCATGGTTCTGTCTTGTCCAAAGGATGGAGGGAAAAGCATTATGGTTTCAACCTCCCTTCCTCAGCACCAGATGGACCTCTTACGTCACCTTCTCTTTTCAGGTACGCTGCAAATTTAAGCTCGAATAGTGTCTCATTTTGCTCTTTATAATAGAGTATCTACAAATGATTTCATTTTTTTTTAAGATTGCCTTTCTTTCAATTGAATGACTTCATTTTTTGGAGACGGTCGCATTGGGTTTCCCTAGAGCGTTGACAAAGTGTTCTTAATATTAACCATCAATATATAATCTTTCCGTTAGTAGAAACAGCTATCGTGACTTTGCTAGCTAATATAGAGGACAGATTTTTCAGTAGTGTCACCGGAAACATAATTATTAAAGCTTCTAAGAGTAGTTATAATTTAATTTATTCATGCTATTGATCATAAACTTTAAATTTTTTTATCTCGTCGAATCATTTCGAATATAAATAAATTAACATTCTCTCTTTTTAGGCATTGATTATCTTTAAATTTTTATAATTGGCATGAATCTATTTTTTTTTGAAAGATTATTATATTTTTAAAGAGAATAGTTCTCTCATTTTTCTCATATTCCAAAAGATGTAATCTATAGTCAATCAGCAGAGAAAGAGTTGATGTGTGCAAAATTGTTTAGTTTTTGTATATATAAGTTTTGTCCATTTTTAATACAATAATAGTGTTTGTTTTTCTGAATAGAACTATTGAAATAATAAATGATAATAATTGAATTGGATGTAGGTATGGAGCAACATGAGGTATCATAGTGCAAAACATTTAGTGGTTTACAAAGGGTGAAAGAATCAGATCTCATTATCTTGCTTTGTGAAATTTCCAAAAGATAAACTATAAGCTCTAGTTGTTTTTGATCTTTGCTATGTTCTAATTTCTTATCAATGCTAATGCTACATCATATTTATAGGGTTTGAGTGATAAAAGAATGGCTAGGTAGTTTTTGAAAAACTAATTATGCTTGGTGTTTTGAGCAAAGTCATATATATGATTATGTGGATTTGATGATATAATGTATTATCATGTATTCCAATGTTGTTATCTTATCATGATCAATATGATGGTGACATGATTACATATTTATGTGGCATGTGTTATGATATTATGATTAAGTCAATACAACTTATTCCTATTAACTATTTTAATTAATTATGTGATGTTAGTTGATTAGTATTTATATGACATTTAGCTACTCATCTTTATATTATCTTTGATCATATTATAATTTATTCATTAATATTTGGATGTGGTTATATCATGTGAATCTCTGAAAATATCTATGTGGGTTTATTTTATACCTTTCTTTAGCTATTATTATTGTTGTTGTGTAGATATGCTTGAAAGTTTAATTGTGTACACATAGGTTAAAACAAATGGTGGTAGTTTCAAAGGTGATTACATTGAGCATGTCCAAGTTGGATGTCTCTTCTTAATTAATTTAGGGTATTTTTTTTGGCGTGTGTTCAACCAATAAACTACCTATTTGAATGATTCATTGTTTAAGATTATTCTTTTGTTATGTTAAGCTAGTAAATTGTTTGCATTCCACATGTATTAAATTCATTCATTTATGGATTATATACTATTTTTTAGGTGTTAGAATAATATAATAGATTTTTGAAACAACTAAATACACTAAGGAAGGAAGTAGGCCACTAAAATTTGGAATAGTGATTTTCTTAACCTTATATATATATATATATATATATATATATATATATATATATATATATATAGAGAGAGAGAGAGAGAGAGAGAGAGAGAGATTGATTTTGGGTAATTACTATATGATTTTCTCTTCCACCATTTTTTGACTACACTAGTTTATACTACTTCATATTCATTTCCTTCAATAATTTATTTTTATCTTTAACAATGTTTGTATGAATTATAGGTTTATTCTTTGTATATTACACTATTATAATTAAAATGAAAAATATATACTACAATACTAATCAAGAGAAGACATGTGTAAAATAACAATACAATGACAAGGGCCTCATTCTTGTATAAAAATGATATACTATTCTTTTTACAATTATGCTTCAATAATAACAAGTTAGAATATTTGGTTCTAGTCCAATCTTATGTGTCAATGCCACTTTCCTACAAATTTAATTATCTTGATTTGCATCATTTCATCTTACACTTTACTAGATTATATATTACATAAGTTAGAATATAAAATGGTAGATACTAGCCACTATGTGACACTTGTTCAATGTATTATTTTTCTTTCTATATAGAGAGAATAAATGAAGATTGAAACAAAAGACATTGCTATTAAAAGAAGAAATAAATATTTAATATAATTAGTATTATGAAAATAATGAATCAATATTTTTAAAAATCATATCAATGTAGGAAATCCAATCAAAAAATTAGGAAAAGAGACTTTATAAATATTAAAATTTTAAAAAGAAACATGAAGCCAAAAATTTAGAGAGTGAAAATATAAAGATGTGATTGTTCATTTGACTAAAGTTGGATTTTTTTATTTGATAATTGGTATAGTGTTTTAAATATTTCATCTTAGCTTAACAAATATAGGTTATCTAGTTAAATATAATAATAACAATTGGTATGGAAATAAAATATTTTTGGGTGAAGATGTTTTGTATATGAAAAAAAGGGCTTTCCAATGTAGCCTAATGAAATAATATCACGTAAGATTTTTTGAAACAATGGTACATAACAAATATATAACAATCTATATATGTTTTATCAACCAATTTCAATATGGTGTTAGACAACACAATCATCCTACCATTAGGAAGAGAACATGGGAATACACTAATATAACTATGGAATGTGTTATAAATAAGATGAAAATATGGTTGTATATGGGAGTGCATATATTTCTCTCCCTTGAACATTCATTTTTAATTAAGGTTTTTTTCTTCCTCAATGATATTTTCATTATGATGCGATGCTAAGTATAGCATCATAAATTTTCAACCTTGAAAATTTCACACTATGTTTGCCTCCCACCTAAGTGTGTGTGCTTCATTATGCTTATTATTTATCCATTTTATTATCATTTTAAGGAAATTGCCTTAAATCTAGCAAATTAAATTAAATATTCTTTTTAAAAAGATCTAAAAATCAAAATACGGTTGGACTAGGGCACCCTCACCCTTGTCTACCCTAATTAGGCCCTAAACCTCAAGATTTATTATCGTCCTTAACATGGATATGAATTCAAAATCATATGTTTGCAATGCCTTAAAGGTTAATACAAAATATGTTGAAACTCATATAAATATAAGTCTTTCCCTCCATTTGAACACCTAATGAAATTTTGATCTCTGAATAAATTCAAATGAAATTAAGGCAATTTCAAGAGCAAAATAAGCAACATATCTACAACACTCTTTCAACTAGATTCATATCCATAAAAATTTAACAAATTAATGTTAACACATAGTAAGATGTTTCATGGTTCATGTTTATTATTGTTATGAGCACTAACATTTGTAAGATCTTCAAGAAACCTTTAATTTCTCCTTTCATGAGATGAGCCAATTGAATTTAGTTCAACAAGGAATACAAATATGACTAGTAAGCTAAAATAGGTTTTGATCGAGGCATGCCCCTATACAACACCACCCTTCTTCCATTTTCCTTCTTGCGAGTTATAAATATGAAGTTGATTCAAGTGGACTGTAAATCTCAAGAAATTAAAACCCTAAGGCAAGCATTCAAGTACCTTCTATGATCAAATTAGGGAAAGATTTATTATTCACAGACTAATAGACTTTGGAAGTTAATCTCAGCAAGAAAATACCTACACATTATGATGCTTTTGTAAAAGTTCAAAAACACTGAAAGGTACCATTTCTAAACTAGGGCTCCCTCACCTTATTCTAGACGATTCTTCCTCTAAGTTTAATGCTAGGTTCACTCCTCCCTACACTTTTTATCCTTTCTTTATGTTTATGCACTTCTGCTCTATATTTGTTCGATTTTGTGATAGTTTGATTCTTTATAATTATTTTACCTAGTTTACAACATCAATCATTCACATCCACATCATCAATTCATTCGAAGAAAAAGGGGACAAAAACCATGCCCATCTATTTTCGCTCTTCCTTTGAGGACAACAACCAAGTACTTTATCTTGGCTACTTTTTGTGGACCCCAATGTTGATGGTGGAATGTGTGATTTAGGTTAGCCATTAGCCTTTGATCCCATTTCACCATATCAAATTTCCATAAACCTTATGTCTCCTATATCTATATTTTTTTAATTTATACAACTATTATTCTATAATATGATTAAGTATCAGGTTATTTGAAAGTTTTGTTGCTCAAAGTGCATTCATATTTTGTTCAAAAACTTTAAAAAGTAAAGAATTTCAATTCAATATTCTTTGTGTAAAGGGTATGTGTAGGATCATGATGGGCCAAAAAGTGGCAATATGATGGGTATGTGGATGATGACTTTTTTTTACCCAAAATTGATGAAACGAAAATGGTTTTTAAAGGAGATTCTCAACTTTCCACCAATATAAATTATGCTTTATTTTGAATTTAATAAGTAATTATTATTCATTTTCTATTCAAATTATGACTAAAGTCCTAATTGATAGACTAATTAAAAAACATCTATAGCTTTCAAACACTATCACATTTTTTGAATTCAAAACATGCGTCACATTCTATGCTTTGCATACTATAGGATTAAAAAAATATAAAATGATTTTCATGAAGTTTTGACCATGTTAAGGTGGTTAGACATACAAGTTTTTTATATTTGTTAAAAGTTGTAATAAAAAATTCAAAATTAATTATTTACTTTGAAACAAATTACAAAAAGTTATGCATCACATCGGATGAGTCTCTACTTATATCTAAAATCTTATAAAAAAATATTATCATTTTATTGTGGTTAGGATGGTTAGACAGACACCTACTTCTTATTTTTCCCCTGAAATTTAAGTACTACTCATTGAAATTTCAAATTTTCACCAAATAGATTTCTTTTTTTTGAAAACAAACCTAGTAGTTTAGAAACTACATTCAATTTGCTGCAAATTCTATTTTTACATATTTTTGAAATAATATAGATAACTTATTCAAATTTTTACGTCAAGTTTCCTAACTTTGATTTTTTTGATTTTTTTGCTACTTAAGGGCATGTTTTTTTCATGATGATCCTACACATACCCTAAACCTAAAAGCATTAGATTTTTAACATTTCCAAAGTAAATTCAATTCATTATTATATTTTTTCTTATGTGAATATTAATTTTTCAAATACATTGCACCTTTTTTCTCATTGAAATGCTTTAAAAAACTAAATACATGAATGCGGTTTATTCTTATAAATAATTTAGAGAATCTTTTTTTTTGAAAGTTTTTCTGATCTCAAACCTGAGCCAAGTCAAAGTATGAGATCCACACACACTAGCTCACTTATGTGGACTTTTAAAATATTCAAATTTCACATTTGGGGACTATAGTGCCTGCACCCTTGTCCTACTAGATTTGGCTCAAATTTTAATGACAAATTTATCTATAAATTTTGTTTGAATATGTTCTATATCTTCATTCTTATTTCTTATAATAGCTATACTCTATTATTTTTTCCTAGAAGGTTTGTTTATACAACATTAAGCATTTTGTTGAGCTCATTTTTTTTATAAAAATGTAGTTATAGATATGATTTCCTTCATTAAACAATTGCAATAGAAGGAAAATAACATTCCTTTCAATATGTCTAATTATTTTACAAAATATTTTCTTCTCTAAAATTCTTGGTTGGTGTTTCCTTTTGTTTCTTTGGTAACCTTTTCTCAAACAATGATGAAGCTCATGTTTGTTCCTCTCCCAACATCTCAAGCCTCTTAGAGATGATATCTTGGTGTACTTGATGATGTGACCATTTATTGTTTCCTCAAAACTACCTTACCCACTCTTCATTCACCTAAAATTCCTCTTAACACCATGAATAATATAAATGAACAATCCATATAAAAATCCCACTCACTAAGCCTAGGTACAAACCACAATTCACCCCACACAACTTACATCACCAATCTCCTCAAAGAATCCATGAAACTTATCATACCATCATTTGATATGATTTCTTCCTCTCAAAAGAAGAGTTCCGTAGAATTCACCCACCAATTGTTGGTTATAAATAAAAAAATGATTCCCTCAACCTCATATTAATACATCATGTAACATGGATCAAAATCCTTGTAAAATATCTCACACTCCTTCCCATACTAATAATGAAGCTTCCCAAAGAGTTTCCTTTCTCTCTATCACTGAAAAAATATCCTCAAATGTTTATCATGCTCTGTGATAGTCTTTGAGTAGACTAGAATGTCATCAATAAAGATCAGAACAAAGTCATCCAAGTAGTCTCTAAATACACTATTCATGAGGTTCATAAAGGTTGTTGGTGCATTACTTAAACCAAAAGGTACCACTATGAACTCATAATGTCCATATCAAGTTCTAAATGCAGTCTTCGAAATATCTTCTTCCTTAATCCTCAATTGATGGTTCCTTAACCTAAGATCAATTTTGGAGAACGCCATCACTCCCTTCATTTGCTCAAAAATTTCATCAATCCTTGGGAGTAGATACTAGTTCTTGATGGTCACCTTATTCAACGTTTGATAATCTATACATAGACGCACAGTTCCATCCTTCTTTTTCAGAAAAATAATTGGCGCTCCCTAAGGAGACACACTGGGTCTTATAAGTCACTTATCTAACTGTGATCAGGAGTAAATGGGGTCCCAAAAATGAGTAGCAACACAAAACATGCAAGAAACCACCTAAACACCTAACACCTCAAGATTGAGCTAAAAGTTAAACTCAACAAAATAGATAGAATGATAATACCTTGTTAAGCTGCTCTTTTGGTTGGCCCTTGGATGGTTGATGTGATGTGTGTTCCTCTTGATGGCAAAAGATGTATGAATGAGATGCAATATAGATTGAAAATGGATGAAAATGCTATGTTGGATGCAAGAAAATGACAAGTATAGCTAAGTATGGCTCAAATAAAAAAATTTCAAGAGTTTGGTTAGGACAATGATCAACCCCCAAATGAGAGAAAAGAGGGGGTATTTATAGAGGAAGTTGAATTCTCTAGAGAATTCAATGGTTGAGATTCATCCAACAAGGTCAAGATGAAGGGCTATGGTGAGTTGAGGACTCACAAGCCCTCACATCTTGACATGTGGGATGTGAATGTGCTTAGAGATGGTGATGTGTAAATAAGGTGGAAGGAGGGTACATGATGTGGAGGAAGGACATGTACCTTGAAAGTACATTGGGAGATGGGAAGATTCCTTGGAGGAATAAAAAGTGAATAAAAAATTCACATGGTTGGGGAATCATGTGAATAAGACAAGGTTCCAAAGGGAGAGGTGGAAAGTACCTTGGATAAGACAAGGTGTCCAAAAAGGTAAGTACTTGTCACATATGACTTGATGTGACAAGTCAGATTCTAGAAGATGCATGGGAAAAGGGGAAGAGTTCACATGTGACTTGATGTGACAAGTCAAAAATCCCATGGGAAAAAGAAAAATGATTTTTAATAAATTCCTTGGAAGGATAAAATGAATTAAAAATTCCTTGAGAGGTTGATTAGGCTAGTTAAAGAAGGATTAGAAGAGGGCTAGGTGGCTAAGAGAGATTAGGTCCCAACTTGCAAAATTTGGAGGATGTGACACATCATAATGAAGTTTTAGGCATGTGCACATTCCTAATAATGGAATTAGGAGGTGGATTAGGATTAGATAAAAATGATGGAGGATGTGACATATGAGGAATTAAATAAATTTCATATTTATTTAATTCATTTGATGAAAATGATGATTAAAGAGATAAGGTATTTAATTATTAATTAAATACCTTAGTGATTTAGCAAAATTAAGGGTATTAATTAAATAATAATAATATTACTTAATTAATTCAAATAAAAGGTTGTTTAGATAAAATGGGATAAATTTGGATAAATTAAGTGTCCAAATTTGGATGTCTACATTTTTCCCCTCTTTAAGATGGTGTTACGAAGTAGCATCATTTCAAAGAAGATTAAAACATAGAATCCATAAGAAGATGGTTAGATTGGAAAAAATGCCCCAGTCATTCAAAGAAGTGACTGGGAGGAAAGGTGATGGGGGTGAAGATGAAAGTTAGGGATTGAGGATGCCCCCTCAAGAGGACATGTGGGTTCAAGAGAACATGAGTGTGCTCTTGAAATGGATGAGATGATGCAAGGGGTATATGAGGAAGATGATGCAAAGTGATGGGTAAGAAAGGATGAAAAGGTGACAAGAGATTGGGAGGGGAGAGTGATGAAGGATGAATGGATAGGCGGGTTTTTGAGAGAAGAGAGGATGGAGATGAAATGCTATCCAAATACGATTTTTCATCTTTAGGAGCACTAATTTTTGCTATAGAAAAAGACACGATACACCAAAAGGTATAAGGGACCAAGGAAAATTAGTGTCTAATGCATGAAACAATCACAACAAACAAGAATGCTATCCCAACACCCCAAAGGCATGATGACCTTGGTCGGGCTAGGTATTGGGATAACCACAAGCACACAATGATGCCCCAGTGTAATACAAGACCTTAGGGATCTTGGTGGGTACTATGTGGGACAACCAAGAAGGCAACAACAAAGAAAAGATCAAGATACGCCCCTATGTTGACTAGTCAAAGCACAACATGATATGATGGATCAAGGTGACCATGACAAGTGATGATAGGGAGCTCAAATGATAAACAAAAGCCAAAAGCATTAAAATATTGCAATCAATTTCAAACGTCATTTTCCATAGGATCAAGGGGATGGATGGGATTGATGAGGTCTGTTAGGAAGGATGCATCTTGTTGAGACCAATTATGGATACTAAACTGAAAGATCGATATGATGCAAGATATTCAGAACCGATTGGATTTGATGATACAAGTGGATCTTGTTTGTTAAGAACCAACTAGATAAGGGCATAGCTTGATGAAACAACACAAGGAAGACAAGACATGAGACTGACACACCCTAAAGACCTAGGGGCTTGGGGGCCGATCAAATATTAGCCTTGCCTATGTGAAAGCACAGAGCCCTCGTAGTTCGATAAAAGATGGATGATTGACCAGGGATAAAAGCAAAAAGAGGACGAGGAGACCTCGATGGATGATAGGATCATGGACAAAGAAAAAAGACTGATCATAGATGATAAGAGAGCCCCGGGGGTGGATCAAATGATTGACCTTTCCTACATGAAAGCGCAGGGGCAACGTAGTTCGACAAAAGACCAAAAACTGATAGGATGAGACAAGATAGACCTAGTGGATTGGATAGGATGATGATGACTACACTAAGCTCAAGGATGGGATAGTTTTCCAAATCATGAAAATGAATTGGGAGGATGATAGGATGAAGAGATGAATAATGAGAAAGGATGGGAGATTGAAAAGATGTGCAAAAGAAGCAGAAGTGATGGCAATAAGGTAGATGACATTGGATTGCATGGGGAGTAGACAATGACAAGGGATTATGAGATGGGATGTGGATAGAGATAAATGGATAGGAAGGAAAGGATGGGGAGGTGAAAAATAATTAGTGGATGAATTGGATAGAGGGATAAGGAGTTGGATGAGGAAAAGGTTATTGGCTAGATAAATGGATAGATAATAATTTGGGTGATGGAAATAATTTTTGTGATGGATGGATAGAGAGATAAGGATGGGTAGATGGAATGGATTTTTTTCTAGATGAAGGATGCCTCCAAGGACTATACGTCACAAAGGAATATAGATGCCCCTACTCTAAATATGTCATGTGTGATAAGGCATGAAGTATGGAAGATAAAAGGATAGGAAAATAAGAGAGTGAGATGGATATGGATAGGATGTATGGATAAGGAAGGTATATTTTTTGTAGCATGACAGGTGGACAAGGAAGGTAGATGAATGTGAATAAGGATTAGGATAGTGTGCAGATGAGGGGAGTGTATGCCAAGAGGTGTCCAAAACATGTTTATATGTTTTCCCCTATCGATATCAAGATCACAAGGAGGGTGGATGGATTGGGAGATGAATGGGATTACGATGGTAGAATGTGGAAGATAGGTGTGATGGAGGGGATGAATGAAGATGATGTATAGAAGGAAGGCAGGTGCATAGTTGGAAGCATAGTGGATGGAGGGAATGCATATCAGGAAGCTACCCCCAAGTGTGGAAAAGGAAGGATGAGGATTTACGCATGATGCCTATTTTCCAGGTTTTCATCATGGTACTTATCCAAGGCACTTGTTTTCCAATTTTTCACCATTGGATGGATTATTTCTCTTTAATATTTGATTTTTTGATTTTTTTGATGTTTTCATTTTATTTTTTTGGAATTTTCTTTTTGAGTTTTTTGGATTTCTTCAAATAGAATGCGAATGGGGATGGATAAAGATAGGGATGTGGATAAGTGGATTTAGAAGATATGCAATAAGGATATGGATGAAGGACTCAAGCTTCAAGTTCCATATGAGGTATTAAGAGCCCATGTGTGAAGAGACTGTTGGATGTTGGTACAACCTTATTAGGATAAATGGATTATGCAAGAGGATGAATTAGAGGGATTTGATGGGGAAGATATGTGGGATAATGTATGGGATGCTAGAAAGGGTATGGATAGAATGATGGGGTAGGTGGGTAATGGGGTAGGACCAACATTGGCACATGTGGTGGTGGATGTGACAGGATAGGAGGATTAATGGATGGAGAATGTGGGGATAATGGAGGAGATGGGATAGTGAAATTTGGGACATAAGGACCCAAAATAGATTTAGGAGATGGAGGAAGTGTATGATTGGCTTTTGGATTAGCAACTTTGGATGTTGTTACAAATTTTTCATTTGAAGGCATGGCATCTTTTTTCTTTGGGATCCACATGGTTTTGATTTTTTCTTTAGTGGGCCTTTTCAACCTATGGATTTGATTTGGATTATGGATTTGATTTTTCTTTTCATCACCATGTCTTTTGTAGGGGGAATGGGAAGCTTTAGATTCATGTGGATGTTTAGATTCATGCAGTTTTGCTTTAGCATCCAAAGTGCTTTTAGTAGCAATGGGATGGGTGTGAGGAGATGGATGACATGGAGCGTTGTAGGTAGGAGTATGGGGATAATGTGTAGATGGAGGATGTTTAGGTATGTGCCTTTGTTGATCTTGATTAGGGGACATGCAAGTGGGATGTTTATGATGGATGACATGGATAGGTGATGAATGGATGAAAGGATGAATAGGATGAGATGGAGGAGGTGATTTTGGGATATAAGGGCCCGAAATAGACATAATGGGTGGAGGGACATAAGGACCCAAGATGGATGGAGTAGATGAAGGATGGGAGATGGTGGACGGAGGGATGTAAGGACCCAAAATGGATGGATCAGATGAAGGAGGAATATGGAATTTTTTTTTGAGGTGATACGATGGAAGAGGAGGGATGGTAGCATATGATCTAGTGGAGTGATTAGAAGAGCCTATATTTCTTTTGGAAGATGCTCGTTGAGGACGTCTAGAGGTTGTACCAACATCTTTAGATTGTGATTCTTGGGATATAGGTCCAAGACCTTGCATAAAGATTTGTTCTTTGACCTGGATGGGCTCTAAAATACCTTGCTCATGAAGGCCTAAACCTTTTCCTTGATAGTTCATGTTCTTGAGCATTCGATCCATTATAGGATTTTTTGTTATTCTAAAAACATGATGCGAGTCCATCATTAGGTGGTGGATGATGGGTGGTATATATGTTGTGTTTTTCTTCTTCAAGGAGACCACCATGGAAGAATGTGAGGGTACCAAGGGGATATACAAGTGCTGTGGGGATAGTAGGTTTAGGCGACGATGGAGGATCATGTGATGGAGATGATGAGATAGCAACATTTGAATCTAGATGAGTGAGCCATAAGGAGTCAAGAGAGGGATTAGGCAATATGATAGGATCAAGATTTGTGATAGCAAGTGATAGGAGCTCATGTGATGGAGTGATGAAATCATGAGTGACAAGGGGATCATGGGATGGAATGGATGGGGGATTGTGATCTTGAGGTAGACTAAATGGGATGGTAGGATCTTGATCTACGGAAAGGGATATGTTTTTATGCTTTGGATAAAGCCCTTGGCATGGATCATCTTGTGTGGATGGCAAGATGACAGAGTGTTGGAGGGACTCTTCAAGTGGGGAAGATGAAGGGATAGAGGATTCAAGGAATTCAGTGATATAAGGAGTGGTAGGAGTGGACTAGATTTGGGTGTCTTTGATAGATTGGATGGATCTAGGAGTAGGGGGAGTGTGATGGAACTTCATTAATTTTTGCTCCTTGTGTTCCACCCATGCCCTACCTGGTGCTACTAGTCTCTCATGGTGTCAAAAATTTCCCTAGGTTGGGGGTTTTAGCCTTATTTTCATGTGAAACCCTTGTGTTTCTTTTACGCCTTTGTTGGGATCTATTCCACTGTTACTTTTTGAGGGGTCTTAAAATGAATTATGTCCTATCGGTTCATCTAGGCCAAGTCTCTTTGTTTTATCGTGGGATTTTTTCATTTTCCTAAGTCTTGGTTCACCCCGTGTTTCATCGTTTAAAAACAACTTATGTCGTTGTTTACCGTTGGCCTAGTGATGTCCCCTTGTCCTTTTAATAAATGTTTTATTTTGCAGAGGGATCAAATTCGTGCTACCATTGATCAATTGCCTTTTGATCTTAGTTGTTTCCCACTATCCCATGATGATCCCACCACAGTGCTTTGGTTGATTGCGATATCACAGGCATGTGTCATGTGTCCTTTTTTGGCGTGGCCGAAGGAGATAAGTTTGGTTGACTATCAATCAATTATCATCAGACATCAATGGTTTCCCGCCATCGCATGATCGAAAGTTAAAGGTTTTTACTTATTGCGATATCACGGGCGGGCGCCACATGTCTCATTTGATGAAGCCGAAAGAATGAAGGAAATACTATCCGATCTTAATACATTAAAAGGCAGATTATTAAAGTGCTCTTAAGGTGCATGTGTTTTAAATCGATGGATCTATTATAATCTTGGTGGGAAAGTTGCTCGATGGTTGATGATGAGGCTGGCGACTGTGTTGAAGGAACGAGATCATCGATGTTCAAGATCTATAATTTCCCGCCATCGCGTGATCCAAAGTTGTAGGATATTTACTGATCACGATATCACAGGTGACTGACACGTGGAATTCCTTTGTAGTGTATGGTATGGTGGGCCCCTTATTGTTGTGTTGTCGATTGTGTCAACTTGTTTTGAGGGTGGCCATTCGATGATTTTATTTAACTGAAAGATCAACAGCTTGAATTTAAATCTGCATCAAATATGGCTGGAGTCATTCATGCAGTGCACAAGTCAGCTTTAATGGTGGATGAGACACTTACTGGCATGATTTGATCGATGGTTACAATGGTTTCCAGTTTTTCTTTGATGGCAATCTCGGCACAGGTTTCTTGTGGTTTTTGTTGTTGCATCAATTTTTCTCAGCTAACATGATGAACAAGAATATTCTCCAGGGTGATGGCTATTGTAACATATTTTGGAATATCACCAGGTGCTCCAATTGGCTAGTGACATGTGTACTTTCTGGTCTGATGCTTGTTTGCTCCTTCATTTTCTATAAGAAGGATTTCAAGGCCAGAAGTACGAGTTAGCAAGTTAGATAATTTTTGTCGACTCTAGGTGAAGTTGTAGAGAAAATTGTAAAGTCTGATGGTTTTAGAGAGAAATGTAATTTAGGTTTTGAGTCATTCTATAACAGGTGTTGAGTTCATGGAAATTTAATGTTGTACAACAATACTAGCATTTGAGTTGAAATGATAAAATTCGAGCTCATGTCTCTCCATTGTACATGCATGTCTTAACTTTGAATAAAATAACTAAGGGTTGTTTTATTCATCTCATTGTTGTGGAGTGTGTGATCCTTATTCTAGCTTTAATTCAAGGAATTAATTAAAATGCATGAATGGGATTATAGGCGGATATGTTTTGTATAAGGATTTCATAAGTAGTTTTGGGTTAGAATGTATACTGATAAATTTGTAATGCAATATTGTTAGGGATATTATATGTTATGTATTAAATCTGTCATAAACCTCTAGATGCTTATGAATTTGACTCTTGTAATGGATATATGGCACTAATCTAAGTTGTACTTATTTGTGTAGTTCAATAATTGTTTGTCTTTTCCTAGAGCTTGCTACAAATTGCAAATCAATGACTATCTTATACTATGGATTGTGTTTATTTATCGCATGCTCCAGGTAGTTGATATTATCGATGACCAATTGATTCTATTTGATATTATCC
Organism: Sequoia sempervirens; assembly: GCA_007258455.2. Taxonomy (NCBI): domain Eukaryota; kingdom Viridiplantae; phylum Streptophyta; class Pinopsida; order Cupressales; family Cupressaceae; genus Sequoia; species Sequoia sempervirens. The sequence continues at coordinate 191,012,955 of VDFB02252616.1, read as the reverse complement.
TATCATGTTGAGCTATTAAGTGAGATTATCTATTAGTGTTAATGTTGTTTATAATAATGGTGCGGAGGTTGTAAACACATTAAGGGATCACCCTCCCGGGTCTTGCAGAGCCCGAAGTGTAGGAGGCTTTTTAAAGTCCTCATCAGTTGGTCCAAGTCCTTCGAGCTGCCCTTGATTGGAATTGGAAATTCCATAGGTAGATTAGAAGACAAACCTGGTTACAGTGTAAAAAACAAACCAACAAAATGGAGACTCTACTAGGAGCTAATTTTAATATTTCTTGTCAGTGTGTTGGTTGTCCATTTTGCATAGAGTTTTCATAGTGTTTTTGTGATTTGAAGGTTGAGCCTATAATTCTGTGTTAGGTTTGTCCGCTTCTTCTATTTTTATAAGTGTTAAGAGTTATGTTGTAAAGCACTTTTGTGTGTTGTCAATATGAGGTTCCAAAGGTTTTTATATTCTACCACGTGTCTTTAGGTATTTGGTATTCCCAAGAAAATTGGGTGGCGACTCTGAAGTCTCTGCACCACTGTGCATTTTATTTTGAATGGTTTATTATAAGTGGAAAGAAATTTTGGACTAGTACGAAGAATGAAGAACACCAGGTCATTCATGAAGAATCATCCAAAACAAAAATTGGAAGGTGAACTTCCCAAAGTGAAGAAGAAGGACTGGATAAAGAAAAGACTAGAATCTAGTAATGCTGCTCCCATGCCACATAACCTTGTACACCAAGGTACAAGTAAGCTCTTACACCCTATTCCTAAAAATCTTGAAGAGGTGTCTAGAAATTCAGATTCAGATGGTGGTGGATTTTTTGATTCATTATTTAATACACCGGTTCAAGAAGATGTGACATATCAAAATAAAGGGCTTGTTAGTGTCAAATATACTAAAAAGAGGAGAGGTAGGAGTAGAAGTCGAAGCCATTCATAGAGAATGCACCAGTCATGTGCCTCCTCCTCCTGCTAAAAATGATGTAAACCATTTATTGTCTGAACATGTATTGGAAGGGGTCAATTTAATAGATCTAGATGATACATCGAGTTTTAATGTGACTTTTCTTGACCCTAACGATGTTTTTGGAGACATTAATTCCTTGAAGTGGGAAATCCAAGAGCAAGCTGAGCTCAGGGTGAAAAGAGAAAAAGAAAGGGAAGCAGAGTTGAGGAATGTTGTGATTGAAAGGGATAGGTTGATGAGATAGTTGGCAACAATGAAGTTACTGAACCAAGAAGAACCTAAGCCAAGTGTTGAGGGTCTGGTTGTACAGAAGATTGCTAAGAAGGAAACAAAGCATGTGTCTAAAGAAAACCTAGTAGGCCACATTGATGTCCAACCCAAACCTACTAACCCAAATCCCTCAAATCATGTTAAGTCTCAACCGAGTAATACAAACCTTAAGCTTGCCTTGGACAAAGGAAAGTAAAAGGTTGAGGGGGTTAAAATAAATGAGAAAGTGACTCCTCATTCCAATCAACAAGGTCTCCAGCCACATGTTTCATTTCAAACAGAATCTTCCTTACCAAAGGATAAAAGGGAGGGTGAAGCTTTGGAAAAAGAGCTGGACAGAACAAAGATTGAGGCTGCAAATGTAGAAATGAAGAGGAAAATAAGTTTCCTAAAGATGTCAAATATGGATGGGGCTACACAAGATGCAACTTCATCAAATCACCAAGATGCATTAAAGGATGGTCCTAAAATTAATTCAGATCCCATCATAAATAATTTTGGCTTGAAGACTCATGCAACTTGGTTTGCAAATCCAAATCAGGACGGTCCTGGGATACAAGATTTAGGATTTGGTGTTGATTCTCAGAAGAATGAAGGATTATTTCAATGATGAACTATACAGTTGAAAAGGTATATGACATTATTCTTTGATGGTATCCCTGGTTATCCAAATCCCATCCCTACTAACTTGAGAGAAAAGATGAGTAAGTTTCCTAACAATAATGTTGTGACAACAGAGGAACACTTAAAAGATTTCATGGATATGTTAAATGATTATGAGGTAGAACATGAAGATGTTGTAATGAAATTGTTTGTACAATCTCTAGTAGAGGATGCAAGGGATTGGTATAGAGGTCTATCTAATGCTATTATTGGTTCATGGGATGAGTTTGAAAAGTTTTTCAAGGAGCAGTATGGTGATAAAAATAATGCAAGTTTCATGTTAAATGAGTTTAATAACATCAAGAAGTCATTGAATGAGCCTGTGACAGAGTTTAATTTAAGATTTCAAAAAGTATTGTATAAGTTGTTCTAGGTTTTAAGGTTTGATGAAAATGTTTGTTTAACTACACATTTCCATGCTTTTGATGCTAAAATGGCATATCTTCTCAGAGATAAAGATCCTCAGACTATGAGGGATGCATTTAGGGTGGCTATAAATATTGAAAGTAATAGAAGAGCTTCTGGGAAATATGGTAGGAGAGAAGAACCTACACTTTTAAAACATCCTAAAAGTAAGACTGAGAAGGTTCCAGTTGCAAAGCCTAAAGATGATGAAAAGTGGGAAAAGGTTTACAGTACCTTGAAAGACAAAGAAAACTGTTACCAAGCAAGAGAAGGGTATAGGAAATGAAAGGAAATCCTATAATAAAAATGATAGGCAACCTAGATTTCAAAATTATCCTTACAATACAAATTGGAAAGATGGAAAACCAATCTTTCCTAGCCAGAAGTTTAAAAATGATCAGCGTATGCTAGACCCCTTGCAGAAACATTCAGTGAATCTAGTACCAAATAGACCATGGTGTGAAGTGTGTGAATATCCACATGATCAAAATTAATATGGTGTTTCTCAATTGCTTGTTGCTGAGGAAATAGAGGAGGATGCTCATGAGCAGACATCAAAATATGAGCAGGATGATGTAGATGTTTGTATGGCTAGATCATACATTGATGAAGAAGAATGTTCCTCTGACGATGAAATACATGAAACTGATGTGGATAATCAGAGGTAGATAAATGAGATGTATCATCAACAGGTCTTTTCTGATGAGGAAGGTGATTTTGATCATAATGCTTGCAATATGGAGCAGGCTGAAGATTCAATGTCCTTAAGGAGACCGTCAGAAGAAGAGATTGCAAGATTGACTGAGGAAATGGCTACTCAAATGAGAAGTTCACTTCAATTGAGAAATAGGACTATGGGTGGTGAGCAGGGTAAACCTGCTAGCTTGTTTATTAAAGAAAAAAAGGATAAAAACAAAGGTGTTAAGATTGACAACAAAAAGGATGCTGTAAAAGTCAAAGAAGTTAAGAGTGATAAGGTTTGGGAAAAAAATAACAAGACCCCAAAGCCTCAAGAAGGTGTGACTTCATCGCTGGTGAAAAACAAGGTGATTACAAATTTAGTTGAACCTATTGTAGAGGATACAAAGCAAAAGAAGCTAGGAGGAGGTAATCAACTAGAGAGAAAGGAAAATGATGAAGGTATGATGTCTAATTTGCCTAAGCATATTCCTATGGATATGTTTCATGTTCTTTCTCAGGTTAAAGTAATTGTACCTTTTCTAGAAATGATGAGAATAAATGAACAGAAGGAAAAGACAATAGTCTTGATCACAGATGTTGCTGGTAATAAGACTAAACAAGGAAGTGGTAAAGAAGAGAAGGACAAGGAGAAAAAAGAAAGTGGAGGGAATTGTGTCACAAATTCCCCATGTGTATTTAGGAAATTCTATTAACATGTGCCTTGAAAATGTAACTCCCTTTTTCTTGAGTATGGATATAAATGGGAAAACTTTAAGGAACTGTATGATAGATTCAGGGGCATAAAATAATGTTATGCCAATCAAAATAATGGAGGCAATGGGCTTTACAGTAGATACTTCTCAAGGTAAATGTTATGCTATGGATTCAAGAGAAGTGCCAGTTATTGGAACTATCAGAGAATTGCCTTATAAATTGACTTAGTACCTTGACAAGGATTTAGTCATGACTGTATTAGTTGCAGACATCCCTCCTCATTTTGGATGCTTTTGTCAAGAAAATGGAGTGCATCAATGGGGGGTAACATGCAATGTGATTTGTCATTTGCTACTTTCTCTATTGATGGTAAGGATGTCAAAATTGAAAGAGAATCAAAAGTACCTCATATGATTGAGCATGGCCCAATTGAGAATATGACATGTTTTATTGACAGTGGTATAGATGAATTTAGGGTTGAGGAATTCCCTAACAATTGTGATAAGCCTACTGCATTGATTGATATAGAAATAAAACAATTGTCAGAATCTAATGACTTGTGGATTACGTATTTTGATGGTGCAAGTTCAAAAGAAGGGTCTGGTGTAGGTGTCTTGTTACAATCACCAAGTGGAAAAACATTCAGGTTCTCTTTCACTCTATTATTTGAATGCACAAATAATGTGGCAGAGTATGAAGCCTTGTTATTAGGGTTGAGATTGGCTGAAAAACATGGGATTAAGAAGCTCAAGGCAATTGGGGATTCTGAGCTTGTGGTCTCCCAAGTTAGATCTAAGTTTGTATCAAAGAACAAGAGGTTGAAACGGTATAGGAATGTTGTTTGGGATGAATTGGAGAGATTTGATGCATTTGGCATAGGAGGGATGGAAAGAAGTCAAAACAAAGTGGCACACCTATTAGCCAACATTGCATTAAAACTAGATGATATGACTTATGCTAGAATTTCAAAGGTCGAGGTGCAAAGAAGGCCATCTGTCCCTAATAATATAAAAAATTGGTAGGATTTTGATAATGATGATGATATATTAAGGTTTTCGAATTGTGTGGGAGAGTATGAAAATTAGGAAATTGAATTTGGAGCTTTTGTTGAAAATGTTGATGGTAAGGATACTATATTTGGAAATGAGGTCATTCAGATAAAGACAAACACAATTCCCAAGGGTCTAGTTGTACTAGAAAGAGTGTTTGATAATCAGGTTAAGACAAAGGCTAATCATACTATTTCTCATCCTGATGACTTGGAAGAGATAAATCTTGGAACAAAAACATCCCCAAAGAAGGTGTATATTGGAAAGAAAATGTCACCAAAGGTGAGAAGGATGCTAATTGATTTATTAAGGAAGTTTAGGCATGTGTTTGCATGGTCCTATGATGATCTTAAGGCATACAGGGAGGATCTTTTCCAACATGAGATTCCTTTGCGTGATGATGCCAAGCCATTCAGACAAAAGCAAAGGCCTATCAATCCCACTTTGGCCCCCAAAATGCAAGAATAATTAATGAAACTAAGAGATGCATGGATCATTAAGCCAATCATACATTCATCCTAGGTATCAAATTTGGTACCAGTAAGGAAGAAAAATGGGGACATCAGGTTATGTGTAGATTTCAGAAATTTGAATGTGTCTTCATTAAAAGACAATTATCCATTACCCAATATGGAAGATATGTTGCAAAGAGTGACATGCTATGAATTGATGTCTATGATGGATGGTTTCTCTGGTTACAACTAGCTCATGGTCAAAGAATCTAAGTAGTTTAAGACAACTTTCACCACACCATGGGGAACATATGTTTATGTAACAATGCCATTTGGTCTAACAAATGCAGGGGCTACTTTTCAAAGAGCCATGGATGTGGCGTTCTTAGATTTCATTAACTTATTTTTGGTGATCTACCAAGATGACTTGACAACATATTCTAAAAGGGAAGAGGATCATTGTGAGCATCTAGAGAAGATATTCATTAGAGCCTTGGAGTATGGTATTTCTTTGAATCCAAAGAAATGTGTGTTTGGAGTACTAGAAGGAAAATTATTGGGACATATAGTTTCCAAGGATGGAGTAAAAATTGATCCAGAGAGGGTAATTGCAATTGATAAAGTTTCACAACCCCAAAATGTCAAAGGAATACAATCTTTCTTTAGACAAGTAAATTTCTTGAGGAGGTTTGTGACAAATTTTGCTGAGATAATTTGCCCTATTTCCAAAATGCTCAAGAAAAGAGCTAAAGTTGAATGGGATAAGGAGTTTGTGTAGGCTTTCCAAGCCATTAAGCAAGCAATAAAGGAGGCTCCCATGTTAAGAATCCCTGAGTTTTCTAAATCTTTACAGATTTTCTCATTTGCTTCTTTCCACACAATTGCAGCTGTGTTATTGCAAAAGAATACAAAAGGTTTTGAATAGCCTATTGCCCTTTTCAGCAAATCTCTACAAGTTGCAGATCTTAAGTATGATATAAATGAAAAATAGGAATATGCGTTGGTAAAAGCAGTAAAAGCTTTTAGGCCTTATTTGATGGGAGCTACTATAATTGCATATGTACCTAGTGCTGTTGTTAAGGACATCTTCACACAGCATGAAGTTTCAGGAAGAAGGTATAGGTGGATAAATAGGATCCAGGAATTTAATATTGAAGTCCAGATTACTAAACTGGTAAGGGGACAAGGATTGGCCAAGCTTATGGCCCAAAGTAATATGGAAGAAAATCAGATAAATTTGCTAGAAGAGGAAAATAGATCACACATATGTGATATGGAGCATTCAGAATGGTATAGAGATGTGATATATTATTTTCAAAAAGTGAAATGTCCTGACAACTTGAGTGAAAATGAGAAAAGGACATTGAAGTTACATGCTATCAAATATGTTATCGTAGATGGAAAGCTCTAGTGGAGAAATGGAGAAGGTGTCATGCTAAAATGTATTGACCAAGATCAAGCAAAAGAACTTCTGAGTGTGATGCATGGTGGAGTTTGTGGAGGACATTATATGGCTAAGACAACTGCATATAAGATAATGAGGGTTGGATTTTGGTGGCCTATAGTTTTTAAGGATGAACACCAACTAGTGAAGACATGTGATGCTTGTCAATGTTTCTCTGGTAAGTTAAAGTTTTCTGGTAACTTTCCTCTAAAACCAGTTATAGTACAAGCTCCATTTCAACAGTGGGGTATTGATTTTGTAGGAAAGATATCATGTAAATCTAGTGGGGGCCACTCATGGATATTGGTGGCCATTGATTATTTCACTAAGTGGGTGGAAGAAATTCCAACAAAGAAAGCCACTAGTAAAGTGGTAATTGACTTCCTGATGAGCAACATATTGACTAGATTTGGATGTCTAGAAAGGATTGTGTCAGACAAAAAAATATGTTTTAGATCTGAGGAATACATAGAATTTTGTGCGAAACATGGCATCCAAATTTCTTATTCATCACCATACCATCCACAGGGAAATAGACAAGCAAAATCAAGCAATAAAAGATTGATGAAGATCATTAAAAGAATCTTGGATCAAAATAAAAGGGCTTGGGATTCTAAGCTGAGATTAGCAGTCTGGGCATATAGGGTAACTGTGAAGAAGGCAATAGGTTGTGCGCCATTTGACTTGGTTTATGGGATAAATTCTAGGTTACCCCAAAACAACTTAATGGAAATGTACAAGTTTTTCTAGATGTATGATAATGAAATTGATGATGAGATGCAATTGAGAGTGGAAGCTCTTATAGAATTAGATGAAACCAGGAGGGAAGCACAAAAGAGAAATACAAAGTTGCAGTTGCAAGTAAAGAATTTGTATGACAAGAGGGCAACTGCAAGGAGTTTCAAAGATGGAGATTTGGTTTTAATATGGAATGCCAGACTAGAAGATAAAGGGAAACATGGGAAATTTGATGCAATCTCGTTGGGTCCATTTTTGATAAATGGTAAGTGGGGTGAAGATTCATACTTCCTCCAAGATATGACAGGGGATATTCT